>OY763887.1:47141490-47476462 GCA_963667165.1 Barbarea vulgaris
CCTCGTCCGCCGGTAAGTTTTTTTGCCGATAGAAACATTGATCCTCTACCGGATTTCGAAAATCACCGTACTGGTGCGAATGTTTCTCGATCGAAGACTCTTAAATACATCAATAAAGAGTTTACAACGATAATTGGGAACCAAAAGTGCCTACAGAGCTCTGCCTAGACCTCGATGGCCTGATTCTTGTAAAATACAAAAGAAATAGGTAGAGTGCCGCAAAAATTATGAAAATTTACCAGAAAATAGGTTTCATTATCCTTATGAAGCCTGCAAAAAATCGCATCCAAATTCCAAGTATTTTTTTTTTTTTGGCACCAGTGTCTGCTCAGACATTTCAATGTCTCCTGGTGGCAGATCCAAAAATGTGCTAAAAGCTATATAGGGGGGTGAGGGTTGATGGGTGTATGGATGGTAGGCAGGCCGAGGGTACCCCCCTACTCGGTCGGGATGGTGTTGCGATGGAGGGAATGTTACGGACAACACCCGAGGAATGCCGACGGGCGAGGGATGCCGACCGACCGCCGGAACTGTCGCCGGAAAAACTTTCCGGCGACTTTTCCGGCGAGCGGTTTTGTTGCCTTTTGAGGATATTTTTGGCTGGTCTCGACGAAAGATGGTGATGTTGGACGAAAGATGGTGAGACTGGACGACAGATGGTGGTCTTGTGCGGGCGGCTCTAGTGTTTCGCGCTTGTGCGGCTTTGGCTCGGTGACGTCTTGATTTCTCTGGCTCTTCCGAGTTTGAGGGAACGGTTGTCTTCGGGTCAACTGAACGTTCGGCGTGTGAGTGGTAATGGGATAGCTAGTGTTTGTAGGCTCCGTGCTTGTGCATCGAACCCAAAATCCATAAAAATCGTAATTGCGTTGTGTTCTCGCTTTTAAAACCATCCTGTTTCACATTTTTGTGTGTTCTTGAGTTTTGTTATCTTCTTAGGTCCCAGTAATTCATGTTTTGAGTCTAGGTTGTTGGTATCTTTCGTTCTATCATCATCTTGTGTTCATCCTATCTCTCTTGCGCTTGTTTTAGTGTGTTTAGAGTCTTATTTGAGTCTTGTGTTCTTAGTTCGTGTTCTTGCTGTTCTTGTTGTGTTCTTGATGTGTTCTTGGTAGGTTGTGTTTAGATTGAGTACGTCTGTCTTAGTTTTAGTTTCGTTTTGGTGTTCTTAGGGTGTTAGATTCGCTTTTAGCTTTGTTTTGAGTTGTTATGTGTTTTTAACCTTGCTTGGTAATTTATTAGGGTTAAAGGTTAAATTGGTTTCTACCACTTTGCTTTTACTCTATTAATTTCAGCCAAGTATTCAGAGTCTGATTCAAACTTGGTCAAAGCCACGTTTGAATTTGTGTGGTCATAGGTTTAGGATTTTTGTGTGGTCTTAGGATGAAGATGCCATTTGTGTGGTCATAGGTTAGTCTTTGTTTGGTCAAAGGTGGCTAGGTGTCTTTTGTCATGTTGCATGAGCTGTCCTAGCTGATTTAAATTAGATTCATTGCTATGTCTAGGTTCATTTGTGCATGTGCATAATTGGCATCTCATCTTATCCAACCGTTGCAACTTTGTTACCATTTACTTTTCACATTTTCATCTTTACCTTTTACCATTGCATGATTCTAACTTGTTACCTTTCTACTTTTTAACTTTTACCAAGTTACGGATTTACTTTTACCATTTCACTTTTACTTTTACCCTTTGCATTTTTACCCTTTTGAGTTTTCACTTTTTACCTTTGTGATTTTTAACTTCTTACCGAGTTACTTTTACCATTTACGGTTTTTACTTTTACCGTTTAATTTTCACTTTTTACTTTTGCATTTTTACCTCTTGAATTTTTACTTTTTACTTTTTACTTTTGAGATTTCACTTTTTACCATTGTGATTTTTTTTTACTTTTTTACTTTGAGTTTTACATTTTGTTTTTACTTTGTGTTTTGAGTTTACTTTGAGATTTGAATTTTCACTTTTGAATTTTCACTTCTTTGCCTTGTGTTCTTTACTTAGGTACCAAGTCTCGGACATTCCCTCGACCGCGATCTGGTTCTTCGACCGCAGTCTGTTCCAACACCCACACCGCATACCGCGAGTCCTCGGCCTGTTCCTCGACCAGTCTCTCGACCGCGTACCTGACCGTGCCGAGTTCTCGATCCACATCTGATCGGGCCACTGGGATTTTTGCTCGATCGTCTTCTCTAATATATGTGGTTTCCTGATGAATACCAGAGTTGGGGCTCAATGCTCGAGTGGTTTGATCGTTGCTCGCATTGGTGTCTTGGCACTAATCTCTCGGTATGGTCACTTCGACATCAGGTGGCTTAGCTCGGGGTCTTGTGACTCCTTCTGAATCACTGACATCTTTAGGACTTCCTTTCTGGGAACCAGTTAGTCCTAGGCTTTGTTCGTGCTCAGTTTGCCCCCTTGGCGCTAATTCTCCAATTGCCTCGATGATTGGCCCGATGCTTGGGTTGATGAGATCAAGGCCTGGTGCATTCATGCTGCCAGCCATCGACCTTGCCATTGAGGAATTCCAAAATGTCATCTACGGCTCTTTTTATGGAGCTGTATATCTTTATGGCTCCACTGGCACCAACCGACTTTGCAACATTTTTAGACACGTCTGTGAAATCCTCAACCTATACATATAACAAGCAATCAAACAAAAAAAAGTGAAGTGATAAGACAAAAAAGTAAGAATGCAAATGAAATTTTACTAAATTCAAAAAAAAAAGTATACACTAGTGACAGCTCTTTTCCATGTTTTGGATATCCAAAGACCATTCAGCACACTGGCGCAGAGCCCTTGGCTCCAAAGGGCTTCTATAGATTGCAACTGCAAGACAAAAAAAAAATATATATATAAATTCATTTAACAAATAAAATAAGCATGTAGTGCAGCTTCTTTACTATATAACAAATAAACATGTTTGGGTTTAAAGAAAAAAAAAAAAAAAAAAAAGAAGAAATATCACCTTAATAAAAAAAGTTGCAAACAGTTTAGCCAGAGATTCCTGATTACTTTGTCCCCAGTTTAAGAAGAACTTTTGCGTTCTTTTCTCCACTTTAGGAGGATCAATTCCATCTTTGGAAAGACATAAGCAAAATCAAGAAGAAAAGGATAATAAAATCATCATCAAGTGTTCACTTACTGTGTGGATACAAAACCATCATATATAGTTTCTCTTTTACTTTTGTTTTTTTATGTGTGGATACAAATATTACCTTTAAATATCATAGAGAATGGAGGTAAAATGGGAGGGTTTTGAGTCTGCACATAAGACAAAAAGGAGAAGCAAATTAGACTTTACCTAAAACTAATCCAACAAAGAGTAATTAATTAACTGAGTTTTAATTATATATACCTGTAAATGATGAGCGACTAGCAACGTTATAGATATAGAATTTAGGGTTTTGTGTGACGCATTGATAACCCCATGTGCTTTTGCCCAATGCTTAATCTGACATATGAGAATAGTCACATCAGTACTAAAACAATTCATGAATACTTGATCAATATGAAAACTACACAGTTCCTGATCTAGAATAGAAACTTGAAATCTTACCAACATACAAAGTTTGTGAAACCTATCATCGATTTGAGATATAATGCGAATGATCTGTGAATTTAAAATGCCGTCTTTGCTTTCCACTGCCAAATCACATTCAATATCAGTCCCTTGATCACAGAATCTGACAATCGGCACACGAGCCCTGAGTATAGCTTTAACATTCTTAACATCACTACAAGAAAACACGCCGAAATCCGACGGGATTTCCGACGGCCATAAAATTCGTCGGAAATTTCCGACGGATTTCCGACGAAAATCCGAGAGAATTTAATAATTACAATCCGTCGGAATGCCGTCGGAAATTTCCGACGGATACAAAGCCGTCGGAAATTTCCGACGGATTTCCGACGGATTTCCGAGTAAATGTTAACGTTAATATAGCCGTTTTATGACCGTTAGTGTACTGTTAAAATTCCGACGGATTTCCGACGGAAAAAATAATTCCGTCGGAAATCCGTCAGAATTTATGACCGTTATATAGCCGTTGAATAGAGCCGTTATAAACCGACGGAATTCCGACGGATTTCCGACGGATACGAGGTTATAAATATGTTTTCACACCCCTCTACCTCATTACACCACAATCCAATTCCATTACATTCTCTCTATCATTTCTTGTTAATATACGATTTCTATAACAAAAAAAGTGAAAAATATGTCTAGATATTTTCGATCATGGATGGACGAACCAATGATGAATCCGGAGTCGAACACCTTGAACGAGGATTATGCACGAGGCATAGTAGAGTTTATGCAAGTGGCCGGAAATCAACCGCGTGTGCAAAAATCAGGTAAGTTAATATGTCCATGTTCAATTTGCCAGAATTCTCGTAATGTTAGGGCAGAGATGGTTTGGCATCACTTGTATAGCAATGGATTTACGCCTGGATATAAGATTTGGTATCTACATGGAGAAAGAAATTACGATTATGGTAGTACTAGTGAACCAACTGTCTCGGATAGTTTAGGAGATAGAACGGAAGTAGATGTAGGTGTAGGCACAGTTGAGATGGTGAATGATGCGTTTAGAGAGAATGTGCAGTACTATGGGGGTGAAGAGAGTGTTGAACCTAATTTAGAAGCACGAAGATTTTTTGATATGCTAGACGCAGCAAAGCAACCACTATATAAAGGGTGTAAAGAAGGTCAATCGCCTTTATCATCTGCAAGTAGATTGATGACGATTAAGACGGACTTCAATTTGGCGGAGGAGTGTGTTGATGCAATAACAGATTGGGCGAAAGATATGTTGCCTGAAGACAATCTTTTACCCGCATCATACTACGAGATACAAAAACTTGTATCTGGTCTTGGTTTGCCGTGTAAGGTGATAGATGTGTGCATCGACAACTGTATGTTATATTGGAGAGAAAATGAAAACCGCACAAGTTGTCAATTTTGTGGTAAACCGCGTTATCAGGAAAGTAGTGGAAGAGTTCCAATTCCGTATAAGCGTATGTGGTATTTACCAATAACAGAGAGGTTGAAGAGGTTATATTCATCTCAGCGCACGGCAGAGCCAATGAGATGGCATGCAGAGCATCGCCAAGACGGTGATATTACACATCCATCAGACGCAAAAGCGTGGAAACATTTTCAATCATTGTATCCAGATTTTACGTATGAGAGAAGGAATGTTTACCTCGGGTTATGTACGGATGGTTTCAACCCATTTGGGATGCATGGAAGGAAGTATTCGTTGTGGCCCGTAATTGTAACTCCTTACAATTTACCTCCATCACTGTGCATGCGTAGAGAGTTTTTGTTTCTCTCTATTCTCGTTCCCGGCCCAGAGCATCCGAAGAGGTCACTCGATATATTCCTCCAGCCATTGATATATGAGTTACAAATGTTATGGGAGCATGGTGTCGAAGCGTACGATGTTTCATGTCAGCAGAATTTTATGATGCGGGCAGTTCTTATGTGGACCATAAGCGATTTTCCAGCATATGGTATGTTATCTGGATGGTCAACTCATGGGAGATTAGCGTGCCCATATTGCCAAGACGTGACTGATGCATTCCAACTTAGGAACGGAAGAAAGAGTTGTTGGTTTGATTGTCATCGAAGGTTTCTACCGAGTCGTCATCCGTATCGTCGGTCTAGAACATTGTTTACGAAAAACAAGAAAGTGTTTGATGCTCCACCTCCTGAAATTGACGGAAGTGCTATATTGGAGCAATTAAGAGATTTTGGTGCTGAAATGACTGCTTATTGTGGGGGTAATGGACATGAACCTGTTTACGGTGCCGGCGAAGTTCATAACTGGCACAAGAAGAGTATTTTTTGGGATTTGCCTTACTGGAAGGACCATTTATTGCGGCACAATTTAGATGTGATGCACGTTGAGAAGAACTTCTTTGAGAACATCATGAACACTGTCTTAAACGTCCAAGGGAAGACGAAAGACAATATAAAATCTAGATTGGACTTGGCTGATATTTGCAGTGGTCGTGAGAACATGGAAGTTTCAGAGGATGGTAGATGTCCTTTTCCTCCATGGAGGTTGGATGCAGCTAAGAAAGAAGAATTTTTTGGTTGGATTCGCGAGGATGTCAAATTCACAGATGGATACGCATCAAATCTGCGTAACTGCATCGATTATAGAGAAGGAAAGTTTACTGGAATGAAGAGTCATGATTGTCATGTTGTGATGCAGCGGCTTCTTCCTTTTGCTTTTGAATATCTTCTTGAAGGAGATGTCCACAAAGCAATTGCAGGAGTTGGTTCTTTCTTTCGCGATTTATGCATAAGAACATTGACTGTTGAGGGAATCGACAATTTAAAGGCCAATATCCCGGTGATCCTTTGTGATCTGGAGAAGATATTTCCGCCGTCTTTCTTTGATGTGATGGAACATCTTCCAATCCACCTGCCACGAGAAGCTGAACTAGGAGGCCCTGTTCAATACCGTTGGATGTATCCTTTTGAACGGTACATGTTCCATCTGAAGAAAAAAGTTAAAAATTTAAGCAAAGTCGAGGGATCTATTGTCGCACAGAGCCTCAATGAAGAAGCGTCACAATTTGCTGAATATTACTTCCCATCGGAAGTTCGTACGAAGAGTAGACGTCCTGGTCGCCACGATGATCGTAATGAGAGAGCGATTTACCCCGTCGTTGTTCCCGAGTTATTTTCCCAAGTTGGTCGAGTTAGTGGTAAAGGAAAGAAACGCAAATTATCGCAGCAGGAGTTGTCACACTTACATACATATATCCTAACAAATTGTGAAGATATTGTGGAATATGAAAGGTACAAAACTTTACTTATGTGAATACAAAAATATATTTTAATTTTTCTTAGATATGTAAATTTAACTAATCATGATTTTTTGTTATTTTACAGCATTCACATGTCATCTATGCGCGCGTTCTATCGAGACAAGTCAGAAGAAGAGCTTCAAGCGATTAAGGAGGAGGATTTTATGCCTTGGTTGAAAATTTACGTAAGTGTGTTAATAGTTTACTACTTTGTTATATTTAAAACTTATATTTTAATCATATTAATTAATTTTGTGTGAATCATTTTTATAGGTTGCTAAAGGAATGAGAAGCGGACAAACATTTCCAACATGGTTAACAGAATTTGTTAATGGTCCAACCTACATTGCAACGTCTTATCCTAGGTATTGCAGTCGTGGATATGCCTTTAGGATTCATGACGAACGAAGTACAAGACCAACTGCAGATTATGGAATATCTGTGAAGTCTGGTGATGATGTTTACTACGGCATTCTTAAGGAGATTTTGGAAGTGCGATACCCAGGAATGTTAGACTTGAGGTGCATTGTTTTTAAGTGCGATTGGTATGATCCAGTACTTGGGCGTGGTGTTATGGTTAACAAATTCGGTGTTACGTCAGTTAATACAAGTCGGAGCCTTCAATATTATGACCCATTCATTCTAGCGTCACAAGCAGAGCAGGTATGATATATCGAAATACCAATTGTTTTATTACTAATTAGTATCTTAAAATGTGTTTAACTAATTGAATGTGTGGTTTTTTTTTTATAGGTGTGTTATATTCGTTACCCTCGAGTAACCCGGCGGTCAGATCCTTGGGTCACAGTTACTGCTATTACCCCTAGAGGAAGAATTTATGGAGTTGCTGCACACGATCCGTTACAACCCACCATAAATATTCCAATGGATCCAGTTGAGCCTACTTGTGATCTCGCACTTGTCGTTGATTTCACACAATTCGGTGTAGTTCATTCAGAGTCAGAGGAAGAAGAAGGAGAATTTTTTGAGGATTCAGACGCAAATATTCCATCTGAAGGATCTTCATCATCTGAACCAGAGAACGACAATATGTAATTTTGTTTTTTTCATGTTTTTAATTTTAAGACATTACGTAATTGTGTTTTGTAATTTTATTTAAATTTACGGCGATAAGCTCATTTGCAGCTCTTTAATAAAATACCGCAGTTTCTAACATTTTAATCGTATTTATACAAATTAATGATGATGATGATGATGATGATGATGATGATGATGATGATGATGATGTTGATGATGATGATGATGATGATGATGATGTTGATGTTGATGATGATGATGATGATGATGATGATGATGTTGATGATGATGTTGATGATGATGATGATGATGATGATGATGATGATGATGATGTTGATGATGATGATGATGATGATGATGATGATGATGATGATGATGATGATGATGATGATGATGATGATGATGATGATGATGATGATGATGATGATGATGATGATGATGATGATGATGATGATGATGATGATGATGATGATGATGATGATGATGATGATGATGATGATGATGATGTTGATGATGATGATGATGATGATGATGATGATGATGATGATGATGATGATGATGATGATGATGATGATGATGATGATGATGATGATGATGATGATGATGATGATGATGATGATGATGATACAAACCCTTAAAACTACCCCAATAAATCTATCAAATCCGTCGGAAATCCGTCGGAAATTTCCGACGGATTTCCGACGGTAACACTATCCGACGGACTTCCGACGGAAAAACGACGGATTTGTGGTTTCATGACCAAATTTCAATCGTTCCACACAAGAAACCCAAAAATGTGTTTTAAAACGTTATTATATAAGTCAAGTTATAAAATGAACTTAAATATTACCTATAAATCATATTTACAAGATTTGTCATACAAATGACGAAAGTGTTTCATAACGTTTCATATACGATACCTACTTGTTTGTGTTTTGAAACTTTGAAATGTAAGTTTTCAAGTTTTCATACAATCGGGAAGATATTATTTTGTATTCTTTCATAAAAATCACTAAGAATTACCATACAAACATATCTCACCAGGAACGGATCGAATAAAACTCGAAAACTCCAAATCCGTCGGAAATCCGTCGGACATTACCGACGGATTTCCGACGGATTTGGGGAAACACGTGGCCTTGTTTAAGGTTGACTGACCAATGACAGACATGTTTTGTTTTGCATGCCGTCGGAAATCCGTCGGAAATTACCGACGGTTTTCCGACGGACTCCTAAAATAAAACCGCGAATTAAATTTCGGAAACGGTTCGAATTAAATTTCGCGTATCCGTCGGAAATCCGTCGGTAATTTCCGACGGATTTCCGACGGAATGCGAAAATAAAACCGCGAAACAAGATATTTCGTCTTCCCGCGTGTATTAAATTACGCGCTTCCGTCGGAAATCCGTCGGAAATTACCGACGGATTTTCGACGGATACGCGAAATTTAAGAGAAGAAGAATCTCGAGTGTCGGTGTCATTTATTATTAATAAACTTCCGACGGAATTCCGACGGAATTATCCGTCGGAATTTGTTTTATATATACAACTTCGTCTTCTCCGCGAGTTCATCGCCATTTTCATAAAAAAAAAACCTCAAAACCTCTCAAATTCTCTAAAACTTCCGATTTTCTTCACAACTTCATCATCATCTCAGCTTCTCCAGAGAACATGTAAGATCTAATCCTACTCTTTTGATTTTGATTTATCGATTTATAGATTTAGGATTTGGAATTGAGTTTAGGGAATTGGAATTGAGATTTTGGAAATAAATTGTTAGATTTAGGTTCATGATTGTTAGATATAGGTTTTGGATGGTTAGATTTAGGTTTTGTATGGTTAGATTAAAATTAGAGGTTAGATTTTTGTTAATGTAATTGTTTAAAATTTTTTGGAAATTTAAAATATATGAAAACTAGATTTATAATTATATGAAATTGTAGTTTTATTATTTTTAAGATTTTTAGAATTTTATATATATATATAATAGAATTTTGTATATATTTATTTAATTTCTTATAATTTAATTATCTTTAATTTATACATTTGTTATAATTTATAATATAAAAATTTGCTTTAAATTTGCTATATTTCTTATAATTGTTTACTTTTCTAAGTTTTTAGGATTTTTAAATTTATATAATTTATTTTTTAATTTCGTATTAGATTTATGAATTTTATTACATTTTATTGCTTATTTAATTTGTTTTTATTTTTTAGGGATTACGGTGAGTTTCTCGACGAGCGTGTCGACGAGGGGGTTCGAGCCGCGGTGGTTCTCAGCAGCGGGCCCGACAGAGACAGCGGACTAGGGGTGGTGGTCGTCGTCGATCAGACTCGGCTCAGGGTTCGTTCCCCCATTCTCATGTTCCGGAGACGCAGTCGGCTCCGACCCAGTCAGCTCCAACACAGATGAGCATCGAGGACTTCGTGTCTCAACCGAACCGCGACCATTGCACGCTACTTCATCCACTATGTCGCGGAGGAGGGACGTGGTAAGTATTTTTTTCAAATCTTTTAATTTTTTTTGGTTTTTAAAATTTTTCTAATATTATATATCTTCGAAATTCTTTTTGTAGGTTTCATCTTACAAGCAGCGGGATACCCAAGTCCATCAACCGGATGCTGAACTCGATGGTACGACATCCACATCCAACATATTCGTCGATGCCGTTGGAAGAGAAAGAACTTTGGTTTCGATATTTTGCGGTAAACCTTACTTTTTTTTTTTAAAGTTTAATATTAATTAATTTATTAAACTTTATTTCAATTTTTTTTTTGCAGCAAGAGTTTACATGGGACCCACAGCACACGGCTACGGTGAGAGCCGCCTTTGATGCTAAGGCGGGGTCTCATTACACGAAGCAGATGCACGAGTGGAAGGAGAAGTGGCTGAACAATGAAGTCCCGAAGCCGTTCCTTGGGAACCCGGACTTGTGGGCTGGATTTTGTGAGTATTGGAGCCGAGACTCAACCAAAGCGGCTTCAACAATCCACTTGACTAACCGGAACAGCAACCGCAGTGGCAAGGGCAAAGCAACGCACAACTTAGGAGCGGTGAGCAAGGCAACCCGTAAGCTTCAAATGGTAAGTTTTATTATTTACTTTTTTTTTTTTTCCTAATATGAGAATTTTAAGTTATCGGTTAGATTTAGGTTTTTTGTAATGAGAATTTTTAGTTATCGGTTATATTAAGGTTTTTTGCAATTTAAGTTTTAAGTTATCGGTTAGATTTAGGAATAATTTTTTAATATTTATTACTTGATCATTTTTCAGTGTCATGAACTCGGACGTGAGCCTACCGCCCTCGAATTGCTCAAGGATGCCCACACCAACAAACAGACGCACGAAATACAAGATCCGGTGGCTCGGGAGATATGCGAGGCCGTTGAGGTGCAAACGCAAGCCTATCTCCAATCTCAGCCGTTGGTTGACGGAACTCCTCCGTGCACTGAAGCTCCTGTCGAGGTCATCAACAACTTCGTGTTGGAGGTAAGTAATATTTTGTTTTTATATTTACTTACTATCTAATTTTAATTTCTATTTTTAAATTTTAACGTTTAATTTCTTTCGCAGGCAACTCCGCGGAGCAGAGGTCGCGTTTTCGGTCTTCCCGACGAGTTCCGATCTTCGGCTTCTTCCCGCTATTCAGTAGATGAAGATCTACGGGCCGAACTCGCACAGAGGACTTCGGAGATGGACGAAATGCGCACCAAGATTTTTACATTGGAAGAAAGCAACCGCGAGATGGAAACGCGGATGGCAACGAAGGTCCAAGAAGAAGTCCAAGCCCAGATCGCGGCTCAGATGGCCGCGTATTTTGCTCGGATGACGCAGACGCCATCGTCATCGTCACCACCCCCGCCACCGCAACCGTAGATTTTTTAAATTTTTCGTTTTAATGTTTTTTTTTTTTTAAAACAACAAAATTTAATTTTTTTTTGGATATTATTAATTTTAATTTCATTTTTAATTTTCAATTTATTTTTTTTAATTATTTTATAATTTTAAATATATTTTCAAATTATATAAATTCATTAAATTTTTAAATTTACAAAATTACTAATAACCGTCGGAAATCCGTCGGAAATCCGTCGGAAATCCGTCCGACTTATATCCGTCGGAATTCCGTCTGAAACCTGTCGGAATTATGTCTCTCGGAAATCCGTCGGAATTTCCTCCGTCGGATTTCCGTCGGAATTATATTCATCGGTATTCTGTCGATAATCCGTCGGTTCCGTGTTCATCGGAATTCCATCGGAAAACCGTCGGTTATATGATTCCGACGGATTTCCGACGAATTTGCCGTTAACGGCAATTTCCGTCGGAAATGTGTTCGTCAACTTTCCGTCGGAAATCCGTCGGAACATGCGACGGATTTCCGACGGATTTGGCCGTCAGATTTCGGCCAGTTTTCTTGTAGTGCATGCCCTTGTCCTACAAAACAAGTTTTATGAAAAATCATAATATATGAAACTCTTATCATTTTAAGAATGTTATATTCACTTGTCACTATATATAGTTTCACAAATATCTTACCTTCCAGAGAGTGGAGCTTTTCCGCAAATCTTCTAAGGGTTTGGATCTTTTTTCCACGAGTAAGTTCAGATGTATTGTTACCAAAGTTTATAGACACATCCAAATCACTCTTTGTAGAAAACGTATCCATCACGAAAGAACCATAAGCCTCAAGGACAGGGCTGCTCTCTTCTGAATCACCTTAATGAACACAACAATAAATAAAACATTTTGGTAACTTTTGATATCGGTCGAGCTTAATAAGATTAAAAAGTAAAATCTCATATATTTACCATAAATATCTATAGCCATTGCATTGAGGTTTTTCACCAATTCGTTCCTAGTATCGTACTCAGTAGAAACCGGTTGAACAGAACAGTAGACATCATCTAATACCTTATCAAGGTCCAGTAAGATATAACTATCAATCTTATATCTCTGTAATGCTATCAACTCAGAGTTCTTCACCTTCTTTTGAATCTCTGACATCCATAAACCGAGGCAAAGAAGAGAAAGTAGTAGATTAATTAAAAAAATCTCTAGTGAACACAAACAATCTAGACAATTTTCAGCAAAAGATCGAGAAGTATTAACCTTTACTCAAAACATTAATGTGAGAGTCCATAATACCTCTCTACTCGTTTTTATATAGAAGCAGAGCTAATAAACCTGCAATAACATTGAAACCATTAGAAGATTCAATATGGGGAATTAGAAGAACTGTGAACAATTAACAATTAAGAACCTTTGAGAATTTAGGTTAGGATTCGTATGGAGGAAAACACGACGACGACCTAATCGTTGTTATCGGCAAGAAACAGAATCCTGAGAGAGAGAGACGAAGGTGGCTGTCTCGTTAATATTTTTTATTTACTTTTTTTTTTTTTTTTTTACTAATTAGGTTATTTATCCGTGTGCTACGCAAGCTTTTCCATATTTTAAAAATATTAATATAGGAATATGACCAATATGTGAGATTATTCCAAGTTTCGGAAAAACTCTATTTCAAAGAGAAGGTCTCAAGATAGAAGACCAAGTTGACTGGGACACGTGTAGACTTGAGAGTGAAAATATATATATATATATATATATATATATATATATATATATATATATATATATATATTTCAGGTTTACTAAACCGGTTTCAGGAGTCGGTCAGTCACTCACTCTCGTCGTGAGTTTGGTTGAGGAACAGACTCTGTTTTAGGGTTTATCGAGAAGATGAAGTTTCCGATTTCGATTACGGCGAAGAGATTCGCTCATTGGAGTCTTCTGGAGAAAGGAACTTCCTCTCCTTCGTTTTCCATTAGCAGTTTGTGCTGCTGGAGACGAACTTTCTCTGGCGCGAGTTATGATTATAGAGAGAAATTGAGTAGAAATGGGATTCGTGATCTGAAGTTAGATGATGCAATTGGTTTGTTCGGTGACATGGTGAAGTCTCGTCCTTTACCTTCCATTGTTGATTTCAGTAAATTGTTGAGTACTATAGCCAAAATGAAGAAGTTTGATGTTGTGATATCTCTGGGTGAAAAGATGCAAATTTTGGGGATTAAACATGATCTCTATACTTACAGTATTTTCGTAAACTGTTTCTGCCGCTGCTCTCAGCTCTCTCTTGCTTTAGCTATTCTTGGTAAGATGATGAAACTTGGCTATGAGTCTAGCATTGTTACGCTTTCTTCTCTTCTCAATGGATATTGTCACGGTAAGAGGATTTCTGAGGCAGTAGCTTTGGTTGACCAGATGGTGGAATTGGGATTCCAACCTAATACAGTCACATTCAACACTCTAATCCATGGACTTTTTCTCCACAACAAAGCTTCCGAAGCTGTGGCTTTAGTTGAACGGATGGTAAGCAAAGGCTGTCAACCAAGCTTAGTTACTTATGGTGTTGTAGTAAATGGAATATGTAAGAGAGGTGATACTGATTTGGCTTTAAATCTGCTCAACAAGATGGAAGTAGGGAAAATTGAGGCGAATGTTATTATCTACTCCACTATCATTGATAGTCTCTGCAAATACAAACATGTGAATGATGCACTCGACCTGTTCAATGAAATGGAGAATAAAGGAATTAGACCAAATGTTTTTACGTACAACTCCCTCATAAGTTGCTTTTGTAATTACGGAAGATGGAGCGATGCATCTCGACTATTGAGTGATATGATCGAGAGGAAAATCAACCCCAACGTAGTCACATTCAATGCGCTGATCGATGCGTTTGTGAAAGAAGGGAAGCTTTTAGAGGCCGAAAAATTGTTCAAGGAGATGATCCGAAGGTCTATAGATCCTGATATTTTCACTTACAGTTCATTGATCAATGGGTTTTGTGTGCATGATCGCCTTGAGGAGGCAAAGCAAATGTTTGACTTCATGGTTAGTAAAGATTGTCTCCCAGGCGTAGTGACATATAGCACTCTCATTAATGGATTTTGTAAGTCTAAGAGAGTAGAGGAAGGTATGGCACTCTTCCTTGAGATGTCTCAAAGAGGATTGGTTGGCAACACAGTCACTTACACCACTCTTATCCAAGGTTTTTTCCAAGCTGGAGATTGTGAGAATGCCCAAGAAGTTTACAAAAAGATGGTTTCTAGTGGTGTGCCTCCGGACATTATGACGTACACTATCTTGTTAGATGGGCTTTGTAACAATGGGAAGCTAGAGAAAGCATTGGTGGTATTCGAGTATATGCAAAAGAGTGAAATGGAACTTGATATATTCACATATAATATTATGATTGAAGGGATGTGCAAGGCTGGGAAGGTGAAAGATGGTTGGGATTTATTTTGTAGTCTCAGCTTTAAAGGAGTGAAGCCAAATGTTGTAACCTACACTACAATGATCTCAGGATTTTGTAGGAAAGGCCTACTACAAGAAGCGGATGCGTTGTTTAGAGAAATGAAAGAAGATGGGACTTTGCCAAATGACCGTACATATAATACACTGATCAGAGCGCGCCTTAGAGATGGAGACAAAGCAGCATCAGCTGAACTCATCAAAGAAATGAGGAGTTGCGGGTTTGAAGGAGATGCATCAACCATTGGCTTGGTGACTAATATGTTACATGATGGGAGATTGGACAAAAGCTTTCTCCATATGCTTCCTTAAACAGTTTCATCATCTTCTAGAAGAGAGGAGTGGTAGAGCGACACTCATTCCCTTGAAAGCAACTGAGGTGAATTATCAAATATTTATGCTGTTACAGTCTACATGTTCTAATGTGTATACTGTGTGTGAGCTTCATGAAGATGATTGGTACTGTACTTTGTGCATTTCATTGGTAGCTTAATACAAGATCAGTGGTGAGCATCAGAAGACGCAGTGTTAGTTTGGCTCCAAGGCAGCATTGCATTGAAGTTACTCAGCAAGTCTGTATTGATCATCCACAGACGCGGTTGAATCTGTTATAGCTTTTTGTTTGAAATTACTTTAGATGAACTATCAAATGAACATATATATATATATGCATCATAATTCATAACCACACAAACACATCTATAAGTCCAAATTCTTGTTCTCTTGAAACTGAAGCTTTATGTATATATAAATGATTGGATGTAACTTCCCTTCAAGAAGATCTCAGACTCGGTTTGGTTCCAGTGTAGATTTTTGGTTTTAAAACCAAACGTTTTCTGTAATTGTTAACTTGAATGATTGTTAAAGAAAGTAGAGTTAAGTCATTGTTTACAAATGAAAGATATATATGTAACGTGGATTTTATTTTAGTGGAAAATTTAAACCGATAATAAACCGGTTTTGACCACCCTTTTGCTGGAGAAATAATACACACAATTATAAAAAATTAAACACTCTGTAACCGAGATATTAACCGGTTCTAGATTTATAGTATCATCATCACTCTTTGAAGCCTGTTTTGGGAGATTCGCCGGAAAGTTGTCTCGTCTGATAATCAAAGGTTCGTCCTTTATAAGCCTCTCTGTATTTTCTCTTCCCTAGATTTCGTTTGGCTCCAAGGGTTTGTCTTGTTGATTGAATTTTTAGATAATCTGGTTATGTTTTTTTTTTTTTAAGTTTCTGTATCAAATTTGCATTTGCTGGTTACCGGAGTTTGTTCTGAGCTCTCGAAAACCATTTTTTTTTTGTTAGGGTCGATACACTTATTGAAGATTCATCTTTTACTGCGTAAAGCTATAGCATTTGGCAGCCAAAGTTAACGACTTTTAACGACTTGTGGTATTAATTGAATGAAGCTTATAAGTAATGAATGAAAGTGATACAACTCCTTACTATGAAATTTATTCTGCAGATTTTGGTGTGTCTCTTTGTCCTCCTTCTCTGTTGTACTCTTCATTGGAAGCAAAAATTGAGAAGATGATGAGATTTACTTATTGGCGTATTCTGGAGAAACCTAATCTTGGAACTGCCCCTCCATTGTTTAGTCTTTGCTGTTCACTTGGTAGCTGGGGGCGAGCTTTGTCTAGTTTCAGTGATTACAAGGAGATATTTAGAAATGGGATACTAGAAGATATTAAGTTAGATGATGCTGTTGCTTTGTTCAGTAAAATGGTAAAGTCTCGTCCTTTACCTTCAATTATTGAGTTCAGTAAATTGTTGAGTGCTATTGCCAAGATGAAGAAGTTTGATGTTGTCATCTCTCTGGGCGAGCAGATGCAAAATTTTGGAATTTCACATAATCACTATACTTACAGTATTTTGATTAACTGTTTTTGTCGCCGCTCTCAACTCTCTCTTGCTTTAGCTATTCTTGGTAAGATGATGAAACTCGGTCATGAGCCCAGCATTGTCACACTTAACTCGCTTCTTAATGGTTTCTGTCATGGGAATAGGATTTCGGATGCAGTATCTCTGGTTGATCAAATGGTGGAGTTGGGATATATTCCTGATACCTTCACA
This sequence comes from Barbarea vulgaris, assembly GCA_963667165.1. Lineage (NCBI taxonomy): Eukaryota > Viridiplantae > Streptophyta > Magnoliopsida > Brassicales > Brassicaceae > Barbarea > Barbarea vulgaris. The sequence goes on from OY763887.1 coordinate 47,158,745, forward strand.
TTCAACACCCTCATCCATGGTCATTTTCTCAACAACAAAGCTTCAGAAGCAGTGGCTTTTGTTGACCGAATGGGGGAAAAAGGCTGTCATCCGAATCTGATTACTTATGGTGTTCTGGTAAATGGATTATGTAAGAGAGGTGATACTGATTTGGCTTTAAATCTGCTCGAAAAGATGGAAGCAGGAAAAATAGAGGCGGATCTTGTAATCTACAGCACAATCATTGATGGTCTTTGTAAGCACAAGCATGTGAATGATGCACTCGACCTGTTCAATGAAATGGAGAACAAAGGAATTACTCCGGATGTTGTTACCTACAGCTCCCTCATAAGTTGCCTTTGTAATTATGGAAGATGGAGTGATGCCTCTCGATTACTTAGTGATATGATCGAGAGGAAAATCAACCCAAATGTCGTTACTTTCAATGTGTTGATTGATGCGTTTGTGAAAGAAGGGAAGCCAATAGAAGCTGAAAAACTGTATGATGAAATGATCCGAAGGTCTGTAGAACCTGATATTTTCACATATAATTCACTGATATATGGGTTTTGCATGCATGATCGCCTAGACGAGGCCAAGCAGATGTTTGAGTACATGGTTAACAAGGATTGTCTTCCAGATGTAGTGACATATAGCACTCTCATTAATGGATTTTGTAAGTCTAAGAGAGTAGACGAAGGTATGGCACTCTTCCTTGAGATTTCTGAAAGAGGATTGGTTGGCGATACAGTCACTTACACCACTCTTATCCAAGGGCATTTTCAAGCAGGAGATGTTGATATGGCCCAAGAAGTTTTCCAACAGATGGTTTCTGGTGGTGTGCCTCCCAATATTATGACGTACACTATCTTGTTAGATGGACTTTGTAACAATGGGAAGCTAGAGAAAGCTTTGGTGGTACTGGACTATAAGCAAAAGAGTAAAATGGAACTTAACATTTACACATATAATATTATGATTGAAGGGATGTGCAAGGCTGGGAAGGTTGAAGATGCGTGGGGTTTATTTTGTAGTCTCAGCGTGAAAGGAGTGAAGCCCGATGTTGTAACGTACACTACAATGATCTCAGGATTCTGTAGGAAAGGTTTAAAGGAGGAAGCAAATGCCTTGTTTAGAAAAATGAAAAAAGATGGGCCTTTGCCAAATGACCGTACATATAACACGCTGCTCAGGGCACATCTTAGAGATGGTGACAAAACCGCATCAGCTGAGCTCATCAAAGAATTGAGAAGTTGCGGGTTCTCTGTAGATGCTTCGACAATAAGTTTGATCACTAATATGTTTCATGATGGGCGATTGGACAAAAGCTTTCTGGATATGCTTCCATAAAACAGTCCATCGTCAAGAGAAGGGGTGAGGTGAATCTGACCTTTATAAATTGTTTTCCTTATGATACAGTTTACGTTTTCATGTTAAAGCTGTTGTGTGTGAGCTGCTGCTTCATGGACATGGTCACATGATAGGTTGAAAAACTAATCAGTGATGAGAGTCTGCATATAGAAAAAGAAAGCAACTTAATTTGATAGAAGCTCAAAGAGATTAATCTATGTGTACAACTAGTAAACAAAAATTAGAAAGATACATGAGAACAACTGAAACCAAATCTGAATATCTCTTACTCTGATCTTCTCTTACAGTCATATGAAAGTGTCAATCACTTTGTTGTTTCAATTCAAAATTTGGGAATTATATATCAACCATCAAATGAACATATCTTGCAGAAACAGCTTGCTTCAAAGTTATCATGTTTTGAGAAAATGGAAAAAAACGCGCAATAATATTTTGTTCCAAGGTTGTCAACAAAGCTCTCATGGACTACACTGCAGTGACTGACTCAAATAAAGCTCCAGAAAGCGAAGACAACTACAAATAGAGGACGACCACAATAGAGGACAAAACCACAACCTATGATGTTTTGTGGATGGTCTTAACCACACAAACCAAAGAGTAAGAGATCCTAAAAGGACTCTTACAACAAATGATTGACAGTTTCATAACCTTTTGGCTACAAAGATGAAGGTGAAGCCAGTTTAGTCCAATCTCTTGTTCTCTTGATGGCGATATCAAGAACAGCTATATATCCACCATTCACCAGCTACTAGCATCTTAGGAACACTTGCCCTCTCTCTATTCAGATTACCTTTGGATTAATATTCAGTTTCCATTTTAAAATTGAAATGGACAAAATCCCATCTTCTTCTTTACTGAAAACAAACATTAAAAGGACACAAAATCAATTTACATAAAATTTATCCTAATTACAAAACAACAGAGCTTAAATGAAGTTGATTGAACAAACTTACTTGTCTTGTCTGTATAAACTTGAATCTTCTTCTTATTCACCTAATCGCTATAAGATTTAGTTCTGATTATTTCTTCTGTACTCAAAATTGTTTTAACATATATTTAGAGCACCTCCAACAATAGCTCTTAATGGGGTTCTAAACCCAAAAAAAAATAAAAAAAAATGAAAAATGAGAAATTAAGTTTAGAACCGATCCTTAATTAGAGATTTTTAGAATCGGTTCTAAAAGGTGACGTGGAGGCTTGCTTTTTGTTCCTCGACCAAAATTATTCTTCTTCTTCCTCGTTTCTAAAAATCCTTTGAAGACATGCAGACATGAATCAAATTGTTCCCAAGAGGAGCTGATTAACGAATTGCAGACATGCATCCCAAAGAGGAATCCAAGGATGGGATCAACGAATTGTTCCCAAGAGGAGCTGATTTGTCGACTCGTTGACTCCATCAGAGAAATTTCTGGGTTTTCCTTTTCTAAGGGTTTCTTTGGAAAGATCCAAGGTGATCTTCTTCGATAATTGAGAATTGACGCTCTTTTTCTGGGTTTTGAGTATTTTTGAGAATTGATTTGGATTATAATGATTTAGAGAATTGGAACGTTGATTGTTTTTTTGCTTTCTTGTTCTTCCGATTTGTGGATTGTTGCTGCATCCTAATTTAAAATTTTGTACCTTTTCCTGATTTGTGTGTGTTTTGCGCAGAAAAAGATACATAATTTGGCTGGACAACACTCAGATGTCCTTGAGAACTTGAGTCCGCATGTCAGGAAGCGTGTCGATGTTCTAAGAGAGATTCAGGTCATTGAATTTTTTCCAGCTTTTAGATGATTATGGAACTAGTCTCTCATTTGTGTGATCTTGGATTTTGAATGGCTGTTTGGTCTAATGAGTTGTATTAGCCTTTATATATCAAGGTTTGAAAACGTTCTTTGATTATGTGAGCTTTTTAGGGTTTTTAATTTCCTATTATTAGAATATCTTTGATACACATGACACCTCAAATAATGAAGTTGTTATTATAAGATTCGTTTCCGTTGCTCGTTACTTGAATCAGTAGTGATGTATGTTATTTACTTCTATATGTATCATTCATGATGGTTTTCTGCTTTTCTAACTCACCAATCACATACAGCAATATGAGCTTGTGAACGGTGTGGTTGAAGTTGAAGGTGCAGCTGAAGAAGTAAAATCAGAACAAAGAGAAGATAAAGCAGCTGAAGAAGTAAAATCAGAACAAAGAGAAGATAAAGCAGCTGAAGGTGTGTTCACCAATTCTTACACTGAAACATGTTTTTTTTTAGTTGCTTATGATGAATGATGGTGGTGGTGATGAACTCATGGTTTATTGTTGGAAGAACTTGAAAGAGGTGAGAAAGGTATTGGAGATGGTACTGTAAGCTATGGAATTGACGATGCTGATGATATTTATATGCAATCTTGGACTGGCACCATTCTTGGCCTTCCTAATGTAATGTATCTCAACTCTGTGTGTGTGTGTCTCTCACGTGGTTTAATTTACATTTATATGTGTTTGATTGATTTAAAAGATGCAATTTTTAACACTTTGGGGAGGAAATTGCTAGATAGCTTTGTAGTTATCTATGTTAACAATTTTTAACCATTCTTGATTTGTTTATCTATGTTATTTGCTTGAATCAATAAGTAGTCTTGAATATGATTAAGTTTATCTCTGTTTTGAATCATTATACTGCATATATTGGTGTCCTTTTGCGAGTGTCTGTCATAGTGCATTGGTTCAAAACTGTTTCATTTTAGAAGGAAAACTGTGAACTTGAAATGTCTATTGATTTATGAATTTCTGAAATCGCTTATGTTTATGTCTGTTTCTTAGTCATAGATCATTTCAAATTGAGTGATGATCATATTTCGATGATGATCATGTGTGATGATCAAAATGAGTGGCAGGTACATTTGCTCTGGTTGAGGCTGCAAAGAGGCTCTGTGGATCAGTCCACCATTTTACAGGTTCTTCTAGTGCATTTCTTGTAACATAAACAATTAGAAATCAAAGTAGATATAGTAAACTTGTAATATTAGGTTTAAACTTTAAACACAATATCTCAAATATTTAAATTTTAAGAACCTCATTAGAGGTTCTACCATTGGAGTTTGTTTTTTATAAGAACCCTCATGAGTTTCTAAACGATTGATTTGTCAATATTTCAATTATAAATATTGCTAAGAACCCTTCATGGGTTCTTAACCATTGGAGATGGTCTTATATTTCTTAAAAAAAAAAAAAGTTGGAAACTTTCGTAAAGTGCACAAGAGTCATCTATACCCTCCTCGTGACTCGTGAGTAGTCTCTCTCTCAGTGGTTGACGAATGCTCATTAAGGGTTTATAGATTCCGAGTCTGAAATTGACAATCAGCTTTGAAGAAGATTATGAGATCTTTTGCGACGGCAGAGAGATTTGTTCATCGGAGTCTTCTCGAAAAAGGTAAACTTGGAACTTCTGCTGCTCCTTCGTTTAGCCATTGTAGTTTCTCTTGTTGCTGGAGACGACTTTTTTCTGGCGTTAGTGATGATTACAGAGAGAAATTGAGTAGAAATGGGAAACTCGAGGATATGAAGTTAGATGATGCAATTGGTTTGTTCGATGAAATGGTAAAGTCTCGTCCTTTACCTTCAATTATTGAGTTCAGTAAATTGTTGAGTGCTATTGCCAAGATGAAGAAGTTTGATGTTGTGATATCTCTGGGAGAGCAGATGCAAAATTTGGGAATTAAACATAGTCTCTATACTTACAGTATTTTCGTAAACTAGTGTTAATTGCAGTTTTTTGGTGATATACAAGATTTGGTCCTGTTCTTGAATCAAATATGGTTAGCTCCATCAAAGGAACCTTTATCTCCTGGTACATTACATTAAACCTTTACTTGTTAATACTCTTTTACGAAAATCGTATCTTTTATCTTCTTCTTGTTTTTGTTTTGCAGTGATGTTCCAATGGCACAGTTCATTATACAGTTGAACAATTCGTTGCCTTGTTCAGAGAAATTCATAATTCAAGTAATGGAACTGGACACTGCTACTTGTATGTTTGTGAAGCCACAAGCTGAAGAGATGATTCACAGTGAAGTCTCCAAGTTCAGAGACCAGCTTTCTTATGGCAAGGCGGCTTGATCTCTGTGGCTTTTTTTTTTTATGAGAAATCTCTGTTGCAAAAATGACTGAAGTTTGCATTATATAAGATGATGCTATATTTTGTATCTTCTGAATTCTGATGATTGATCCGGTTTAGTTCTTACAATCGGAATTTGGTTTATTTTGACAATACAAACCGGTAATATCTAATTAACAAAATCGGTAATATATAAATAACAAAGTAATTAAACCGGTTTCAGGAGTCAGCTCAGCTCTTCTTCTTCGAGCTCCTCATTCTCTCTCACTCTCTCAGTGTTACGTTTAGGGTTTTTTTTTTTTTGTTGAATTTTACAGAGAAATTGAGAAGCCAAATCGGAAAGATGAGGAGATCGTTTGCGATTGTGTTTACGGCAAAGGGATTTGTTCATCGGAGTTTTCTGGAAAAAGCTAATCCTGCAACTGTGTCTCCTTCGTTTTCCTTTTGCTGGAGACGAGATTTTTCTGGACTCAGTGATGATTACAGAGAGATATTGAGAAATGGGCTGAGTGATATTAAGTTAGATGATGCTATTAGATTGTTCAGTGAAATGGTAAAGTCTCGTCCGTTGCCTTCAATTATTGAGTTCAGTAAATTGTTGAGCTCCATTGCCAAAATGAAGAAGTTTGATGTTGTGATATCTCTGGGCGAGCAGATGCAAAATTTGGGAATTAAACATAGTCTCTATACTTACAATATTTTGATTAACTGTTTTTGCCGCCGCTCTCAACTCTCTCTTGCGTTAGCTATTCTTGGTAAGATGATGAAACTCGGTCATGAGCCCAGCATTGTCACACTTAACTCACTTCTCAATGGTTTCTGTCATGGTAAGAGGATTCCGGATGCAGTATCTCTGGTTGACCAGATGGTGGAATTGGGATATAAACCCGATACAGTCACATTTACAACTCTCATCCATGGACTTTTTCTCCACAACAGAGCTTCTGAAGCTGTGGCTCTAGTTGAACAGATGGTAAGCAAAGGCTGTCAACCAGATTTGTTTACTTATGGTGTGGTGGTAAATGGAGTTTGTAAGAGAGGTGATACTGATTTGGCTTTAAATCTGCTCAAGAAGATGGATCAAGGGAAGATAAAGGCAAATGTTGTGATCTATAACACAGTCATCGATGCTCTTTGCAAGCACAAACACGTGAATGATGCACTCAACCTATTCAATGAAATGGAGAAGAAAGGAATTAGACCGGATGTTTTTACGTACAACTCCCTCATAAGTTGCCTTTGTAATTACGGTAGATGGGTTGAAGCTGCTGGATTACTAAGTGATATGATTGAGAAGAAAATTAACCCTGATGTGGTAACTTTCAATGCATTGATCGATGGGTTTGTGAAGGAGGGAAAGCTTTTAGAAGCTGAAAAATTGTACGAGGAGATGATCCGAAGGTCTATAGATCCTGATATTTTCACTTACAATTCACTGATCAATGGGTTTTGTATGCATGATCGCGTAGATGAGGCCAAACAGAAGTTTGAGTTCATGGTTAGCAAGAGTTGTTTCCCAAACGTAGTGAATTATAATACTCTTATAAATGGATTTTGTAAGTCTAAGAGAGTAGAGGAAGGTATGGCACTCTTCCTTGAGATGTCTCAAAGAGGATTGGTTGGTGACACAATAACTTACAACACTCTTATCCAAGGGTTTTTTCAAGCTGCTGATTGTGAGAAGGCCCAAGAAGTTTTCAAACAGATGGAATCTGATGGTGTGCCTCCGGACATTATGACATACAACATTTTGTTAGATGGACTTTGTAATAGTGGGAAGTTAGAGAAAGCATTGGTGGTATTCGAGTATATGCAAAAGAGTGAAATGGAACTTGATATATTCACATATAATATTATGATTGAAGGGATGTGCAAGGCTGGGAAGGTGGAAGATGCGTGGGGTTTATTTTGTAGCCTCAGCCTTAAAGGAGTGAATCCTAATGTTGTAACCTACAATACAATGATCTCAGGATTTTGTAGTAAACGCCTACTACAGGAAGCAGATGCGTTGTTCAGAAAAATGAAAGAAGTCGGACTTCTACCAGATGAGTGTACATATAATACGTTGATCAGAGCACATCTTAGAGATGGAGACAAAGCAGCATCAGCTGAACTCATCAAAGAAATGAGGAGTTGCGGGTTTGAAGGAGATGCATCAACCATTGGCTTGGTGACTAATATGTTACATGATGGGAGATTGGACAAAAGCTTTCTCCATATGCTTCCTTAAACAGTTTCATCATCTTCTAGAAGAGAGGAGTGGTAGAGCGACACTCATTCCCTTGAAAGCAACTGAGGTGAATTATCAAATATTTATGTTGTTACAGTCTACATGTTCTAATGTGTATACTGTGTGTGAGCTTCATGAAGATGATTGGTACTGTACTTTGTGCATTTCATTGGTAGCTTAATACAAGATCAGTGGTGAGCATCAGAAGACGCAGTGTTAGTTTGGCTCCAAGGCAGCATTGCATTGAAATTACTCAGCAAATCGGTATTGATCATCCACAGACGCGGTTGAATCTGTTATAGCTTTTTGTTTGAATGTTACAAAGCTTTGTTACAAGTTGACAAACCCAAGACTTTAGAAAGTAATTTTTTTTTTTAAAAAAGATGGAGAATTCGAGACCTGTATTGTTTTAATATAGCTCTTCCGGAATCCAAAATCTCTTCTTGACAGAGTTGTTAAAGCCAAAGAAGTATATAAGGATATTTACTCAGAAACCAAATCTATCTTTGTCGGGGAAGAGGTTATGAAAGTGTCAAAAATTTTGTTGTTTCAATGCTAAACAAGCAGAGGAATTTGGGAATTATATGTCAACCATTTGATGAACTATCAAATGAAATATATATATGCATCATAATTCATAACCACACAAACACATCTATAAGTCCAAATTCTTGTTCTCTTGAAACTGAAGCTTTATGTATATATAAATGATTTGATGTAACTTTATTCTGTATAACTCTAAAGCTGTCTTTGATGTTCTTCAATACGGAGGCATCACCAGCTACTAGCATCTTATATTTGCTATAAGATTTATAAAAAAAAAAAGAGTTTTTTTGGTTAACAAGATATTGTATAAAAAAATTGGAACTTTCGTAAAGGGCTCAAGAGTCGTCGTGGCCATGCTCATTTAGGGTTTATAGATTCCGAGTATCAAATTGACAATCAGCTTTGAAGAAGATGGTGAGATCTTTTATGATTGCTTCGACGGCAGAGAGATTTGTTCATCGGAGTCTTCTCGAAAAAGGTAAACTTGGAACTTCTGCTGCTCCTTGGTTTAGCCATTGTAGTTTCTCTTGTTGCTGGAGACGAGCTTTTTCTAGTGTTAGTGATGATTACAGAGAGGTATTGAGAAATGGGCTGAGTGATATTAAGTTAGATGATGCTATTGCTCTGTTCAGTCACATGGTAAAGTCTCGTCCTTTGCCTTCAATTGTTGAGTTCAGTAAATTGTTGAGTGCTATTGCTAAGATGAAGAAGTTTGATCTTGTCATCTCTCTGGGTGAGAAGATGCAAAATTTGGGAATTAAACATGATCTGTATACTTTCAGTATTTTCATTAACTGTTTTAGTCGCAGCTCCCAACTCTCTCTTGCTTTAGCTATCCTTGGGAAGACGATGAAACTTGGCTATGAGCCTACCATTGTTACACTTTCTTCGCTTCTCAATGGATACTGTCATGGGAATAGGATTTCTGAGGCTGTAGCTTTGCTTGATCAAATGGTGGAATTGGGATATAAACCTAATACAGTGACATTTACAACTCTCATCCATGGACTTTTTCTCAACAACAAACCTTCAGAAGCAGTGGCTCTAGTTGAACGGATGGTTGTAAAAGGTTGTCCACCAAATTTGGTTACTTACGGCGTTGTAGTAAATGGAGTTTGTAAAAGAGGTGATGCTGATTTGGCTTTAAATCTGCTTAAGAAGATGGAAGCTGCGAAAATTGAGGCAAATGTTGTAATCTACAACACAGTTATTGATGCTCTTTGCAAATACAGAAATGTGAATGATGCACTCGATCTATTCAACAAAATGGAGAACAAAGGAATTATACCGAGTGTTGTTACCTACAACTCTCTCATAAGCTGCCTTTGTAATTACGGAAGATGGAGTGATGCCTCTCGACTACTAAGTGATATGATCGAGAGGAAAATCAACCCCAATGTCGTTACTTTCAGTGTGTTGATTGATGCGTTTGTGAAAGAAGGGAAATTATTAGAAGCTGAAAAACTATACGATGAAATGATCCTAAGGTCTATAGATCCTGATATTGTCACTTACAATTCATTGATCTATGGGTTTTGTATGCATGATCGCTTAGAGGAGGCTAAGCAGATGTTTGACTTCATGGTTAGCAAAGATTGTCTCCCAGGCGTAGTGACATATAGCACTCTCATTAATGGATTTTGTAAGTCTAAGAGAGTAGAGGAAGGTATGGCACTCTTCCTTGAAATGTCTCAAAGAGGATTGGTTGGCGACACAGTCACTTACACCACTCTTATCCAAGGGTTATTTCAGGCTGGAGATTGTGATTTGGCTCAACAAGCTTTCAGTCAAATGGATTATTTTGGTGTCTCTCCCAATCTTTGGACCTACAACATTTTGTTAAATGGACTTTGTAATAATGGGAAGCTAGAGAAAGCATTGGTCATATTCGAGGATTTGCGAAAAAGTGAAATGGAACTTGATATATTCACATATAATATTATGATTGAAGGGATGTGTAAGGCTGGGAAGGTGGAAGATGGTTGGGATTTATTTTGTGGTCTCAGCCTTAAAGGAGTGAAGCCTAATGTTGTAACATACAATACAATGCTCTCAGGATTGTGTAGGGAAGGTTTAAAGGAGAAAGCAGATGCCTTATTCAGAAGATTGAAAGAAGACGGGCCTCTTCCAGATAGCGGTACATATAATACGCTGATCAGAGCACGCCTTAGAGATAGTGACAAAGCAGCATCAGCTGAACTCATCAATGAAATGAGGAGTTGCGGGTTTGAGGGAGATGCTTCAACAATAAGTTTGGTCACTAATATGTTGTATGATGGGAGATTGGAGAAAAGCTTTCTGGATATGCTTTCTTTAAACAGTCCATCCTCAAGAGAAGTGAGGTGAGGTGAATCAACCTTTATATATTGCTTTCATTACGATTCAGTTTAAGTTTTTTTCATGTTAAAGCTGTTGCGTGTGGGCTGCTTCATGGACATGGTCACATGATAGGTTGAAATACAAGATCAGTGATAAGAGTCTCTGCATATGCTTTTTCTCTTCAGAAAGACTTCAAACTTCAAAAGATGCTAAATCTATGTACTTTGTTTACATTGATTCAATTTGGTAACTTTTAAGATATTTTCCTCTGCAGTGATTTTTTTTTCTCTCGCTAGAGAAACAACTACATTACAGTATTTGAAAAAGAAAAAAAAAAGGAAGCAACTTTATTTCAAAGAGATTAGTCTATATGTACATTTTTTATTTGAAAGCAAAAAAAAAAAATCTTATTCGATTCATCAGCAAGTTTTCAGATTCCCTTTGGAGCCACGCCAACGGAGTTCAATGTCTCTGCATTTCGAGGCCTTTACAAAAAAAAAGAAGAAGATAAATTTATAAAATTCATGATTTCAGTTTTGGTTAGCAACATAAACAATTATTTTCGATTAACAGTGTTAATAACATAAATTTTTAATTACCATTTTGTGGGTTTCTTTTAAACTCAAAAATGATATTAACGTTAATCATAGGTGAAGTTCTATAAAACGAGTTTCTCAAAAATGTTATATGTAGACACAAAGTAGTCATGAAAGAAGAAAAGTTTAATGGACGTACGTGGTGAATGGGTTAGGCCGAGTGGGATCATGTAAAATCGCTTTAGACTTATCTTGAATCTGTCCCACTTTGCGTAACCAAGACTTGTTGATAAATTTATCAGCGGAAGAAACACAGTGGTCTGGATCATCGACTTCTGCAACAGCTGCTCTTCTATTTTTTCTTGTACTAACTCCAGGACAATGCATAAGTTGTTGTTTGAGACTATGTCCGGCCATAAGCACCGCTAAACCAACAAAGCCTCCTATTATTGCCACCGGAGCAAACTCTCCCATTATTGAAAACCTATTTGGAAAATAATTCATTAGTAAAATATATAAACAACAAATAACCGACGTAGTTTGTTTAATGGATTCTTCTGAGTTAGTGAAAATGGTGTCTATGCCAGCAGATTGGTTTGCTTTTTCAATATTTTTTGAAGATCTTATGAGAATCGAGAACTTGTTTTTATTTTTTTTATTTTCTTTAATTTCTCGTACTTTAAACATAAAAGCGGATAATTTAGCACAATATTCGTATTTTGTTATTTATGTAAATGATGTTCTTCCGATTTAGATCTCTGAACTGTTTTAATAAATTATAGTTGTTGACAGAAAAAAACAACTAATAACCAAAACGGATAAGGAAAAAAGTAGAATAATAAATTTATTTATTTTTGTAAGTTTTTTTTTTAAACATCCTATAACATATTATAATGACCAAGTTTATTGTGTTGAACTAGATCGATCACTTTTAAATAAAAATTCAAGTCAAGTCATAAACTAGATCGATTACTTTGATACAATTTGATTAGGATTGTTGAAATATCCATAACTCAATACTGAAAATGAAACCATAAATTAAATATATCTCTTACTTGTTATATGGTTGTTTGGCGTCATTGGCGACTGTGGTCGCGAAACGACGAGTGCCACCGAATTGGTTTCTGACCGATCGCAGTTGGTTCTATAAGCCAAAAATATAATTGAAAATTTTTAAAACAGTAAATACATGAAAACAGTAAATACATGCAAAAGAGAATAGTTAATCATCAACATGATTTACATTGGAATAATAGAAAATAAATAATTAAACTTACTGTGATTCTCAAAGCCATCTTGGTGAAAAATTAATTTGCTGACGGGAATTAAGCTTGAAGATGAAGGCTTATATATATATATACACACAGTGAGGATGAGACTATTTAGGATCTTTGTAACTAATAATGGAGAAAACTTCAAATGGCATCTTATATTTAGTCATATAGATATTAAACCTTATCCATTGATTGAACTTTTTCTTTCTCTTTTAAATATGAAAGACTAATAATATTTAACCACAACAAAAATAGAGAGGAAACTTTTGTCCTCCTCTCGATTAGAATTTTCTATGAAAAAAAAGGAAAGAGTAAATTAGTACTTTATTTTTATTTATTAGTATTTTTTTTTCTCTCTAAGATAATGTAAGTTAAGAAGGAATAGATTGCACTTTTAGAGAAAACATTTCTGAAAAAAAAAAAAGGTTTCGTTAGTATTAAGGCTAAGCAGTAAAAATGGAGAGATTGGAATATTTTTTTTTAGCTTTTCACCGTTGTATTTGGAATTGAAAAGGAGGAATTAATTAACAGAGGACAACAAAAATGTTTTTCCTGCATTAATTTAATATATATATTTTTTTGGTTTCCCAAGCTTATGAAGACAAGGTTTTCCCTTTAAAGTTGGAACTTCATCCTAATATTTGTGCTAAGTTGTATAATCATGTGGTAAACAACCATGTATTTTTGATAAATTATCTGAAAATTTTCTCAAACTAGCATAAATTTGAGGTGATTCTATAAACCTAGAATCCAATTCTTATATTTGTAGCGTTAGCATTTCTTTTTATATGTTAGTGTATACATATGTATACAAAAAAGATTTCAAAATGGCAAAAAATAACTGGCTTGCCCCAAAAATAATGCAGAAATTATATATTTAATTACTTACTTCCTTAATTTTATAAGATATGCATTTTTTAATTTTTATCACATATAAAATTGTCCTCTAAATAAATCCCTTGATTTTAAAATTATCCTTTGAATTTGACCATATATATTTACCATATATACTAGAGAGTAACCCGCGATGTGCATCGCACATCGCGGGAAAATATTTGCTTCATATTTTGTTAGCTTATATAATTATAAATTATTAGCAGTTTTTAGATTAAATTTATTTTATGTTTTTAACATCTTATTAATTATTATTATATGTGTTTTATGTTGTGTTAATTAAAGTTACTTATATATAATTATCTATGTGCAGTATTAGGTTTGTAAACAAATTTATTGTATCATTTAGATTATAACATAAAATTGGTTGTAAAAGTTAAGTGGTTTTATGTACATATTTTCACATCATTCAAAAAATTTATAACAGTTTGATTTAGTCCAATATTAATTATTATCGATGATTAAAAATTTGATCCAAGATTCGTTATCACCTATCTTTATCTGCTATGACCCGTCTTGATCTATTGACCCGTCTTGATTCGTCCTGATCCATTGTAAACTATATTGTGCATCGCAAATAAATGTATGCTTCATATTTTGTTAGTTTATATAGTCATAGATTATTATTAGTGTTTTAAATTATATTTATTTTATGTTTTTAGCATTTCATTAACTAATAGATATACTATATGATTTAGAAAGATCGAACCTATAGAATTAATGAGTTAAATACAAATTATATCTAATATATGTAGTGAACTAAAATTATCATATTTTAAATGTTAAACTATTATTAGTAAACCAAAACTATTATTTTAATGATATAATAATATATAAAATAATTCATGTCCGTTTAAAACAAATCAAATCATAACATATATAGAAAAAATATATATAATTTTTTATTATAAAAACTATATGAGTATTTAATTATTTATTAAACATAGAATCAAATAAAAATAAAAAAGGAAAAAGGAAAAAATATTAACAAATAATTAGTATGATTTAATTGGAAAGAAAATAGGAAGAGAGAGATTAATTAGTTAAATTAAATTTAAATTTAAATCTAAATTAATTATATAATATGACTAATAATGTAAGTCCAATGGCAAATGATGTAATATAACACGGAAATAAAGGTTAGTCTTGTTTTAACATTGCTTAAATAATAGTATAGAGATTGAAATATATACTTTTATATCTTTATACATTTTTTAGCAAGTATTGTACCTGATTTCTACGTTATTACAGTTTTTAGTTTTTTTTAATTAGTAAATTAAAAAAAAGAACTTGAATATTTATTTGGTGATACAATAAGTTGCGAGATCCATACGATGCTAATTCTGAAGAAAATATCTAATGATATATATATATATATATATATTTATTACGTCTCATACAAAACATACATCCGATGAGGAAGAAATAAAATATCAATCAATGTAACAATTTTAACTAATTACAACCATTGGCGTCTTAATTTTAAGTTGTGTTATTTACAAGTGTTAAGCCTACATTATAGTAACTAGGAAAGAACCCGCGCAACGCGCGGGTGTATTATTTAATTTTTAAAAATATTTTAAGTCCGGTCTACGTTTGGATATATATTGAATAATTGATATCTTTAAGTTTGATATCTAACATTTTTTAAAAAAAAAAAAATAGCAATGGTTTATATCTTTTGTTAAAAAACTTGTGATGCTTAATGATTCATAATTTCGAAGACTGAAATGGTCCAAAAATTACAAATAAAAGAAATAAGGACACTTGAAGTCGATATAAAGATGAGTATTTCTTTTGTTTGTAACCATTTGTTTTATTTTTCTTTTGGTTTTAAAAGGTTGCTTTTTTGTTCTTCATTTTTTAGTCTTTGTGTCTCATATTTTATTGTCTTCTGAAATTGTTGATCTCCTTAATTGTTTTGTCAAAGTGAAATCATGTGGCTGGTGTGAATTCTAGCTGTAGGTTTCCTGCACCAAAAGAAATTTGAATTTATTTGATGACATATGTTTTTTATGTTATATTAAATATATGTAGTTTTGTGTATCTTCGTATATTTTTGGGTTAATGCTAGTCACCAACATTGCTTTAGATGGCAATTCATTCATCATCTTGTGGTCTATTACGATTTATCATTGGTCGAAGACTGCGTGGTCACTTGTACACCATTCCTTCGATTCACCTGCGTATAAACATCTCCCACTCTCATACCTAGTAAATCCTTCAGTGGAGTTTTAATATCTTCTATAAAGACTCTATTATGCTCTTTATTATTTTTAAAAAGTGTCTTTCTTCTTTGAATGAGTTCAAATTTTTTTATGTCTTGAGCTTCTGTAATGATGACTTAACACGTGAAATTATGTGTTACTGCTTCTGAAATTCAGGGTTAAGGATTTAAACCAAATAAGTTACAATTGATGCCATCATAATATCTGTATTGCAGCTAAATCCTCTTGTGTGAATTTTACTATATTATAAGTCTATAAACATGTATTGGTCTTTCTAACTTCTTTTGGGAAGCTAATCAACTTTTTGAGATTATACATAACCATTTCTTCTAGAGCCGACTTGAAGCCACTTTGAGGAGCATTGTAAATTCTTAATCACATCATCAGCGTTCTCCCTAGCAATTCTTGTGCTCTCTTGATTCCTCCGAATTCTCTCACCACTTCAATCGCTTCTTCCAGCGAAATTGCCTCAAAAGAATCAGTCTCTATGATTTCTCTCAGCCCAGCTCCTTCTCCAGGGCAAAAATAACAGGCACAATTAAGTTTCCTTTAGATTTCTCACTCCCTTTTGGCTTCCCGAGCTGTTCTGTTGACTGAGTGAAGTCCAAAATGTCATCAACTATTTAGAAAGAGAATCCGAGATTCTTCCCAAGCTCATACATTTGCTCTACTATGTCAGTCTCAACATGGCTGAAGATGGTAGCTCCTTTGGTTTTTGCAGCCACTAACAATGCTCTCTTGTAGAAACTCTTGGGTAAATAGTCATCTAACTTAGTGTCACAGTCAAATAAACTTGATACATGCTTTATATCTCCGCTTGCAAAGTCTTTGATCACCTGAAAACATAAAATAAGTTTGGGGAAGAATATCATTTATCAAAAGGTTTTATTTTTACCATTTGGAGCCACAAATCACAAATGGATCAGAATAACACTTGTCAGAATGTGAAAAGGAGAATTTTTTATTCACCCTAAACATAATAAGCTTCTCAAGATTTTAAAGGTATTTCCAGCAAACTAAATTGTGTCCCTCTTTTTTGCAAAATTCCAAAAACCTTTGGTAAATTGTTAAAATCTTTTCCAAAATTTTGGTATTTTCCTGATTGACTCTTAAATCATCTAATATTGTGGTTATTTTAACAAATTTACATATTTTTATACGCTGACAAAAATAACATATAATTTTATGTTTCTAACAAACAAACAAATTGTGACACTAATTTGGTTGTAGTGGTTTTTTTTTTTTTTTACTATTTCTTTATTTATCCTGCTTTGTAGCGAATTGATAACATTAAAAGTCAAGTTTTCACTATAAGTTATAACATTATTTAAAACAGTGAAAATGTACATAACATTTTTGCTCTAAAACTAAAGAAAATAAAAAAATCAGTTTATGGTCGATTGAAGAACAAACATTATATGACATACAACAAAGAAGAACTCATTGTCATTTAAAGAAAATGAGGTTTTAAATTTTACGGTTGAAAAATGAGACAACAACTTGAGACCTGTTTAGTTTAGTATTATCCATATTTATGTGCGATTGTGTTTTAATATTTTAAAAATACCTAGCAATCAAAAGCTCTAGTCATGTACAGAATACATAATGGCATCTCTCTTTTAAAGTAAATTTTTTTTTTTTTACATGTATAGTCACATTGGCAACATTACTTTCCTTTACTGGTAAAGTTTTTTTGGGGCAAATCCATAGATTCACTGATTCAGCACCATCATTTTGCTTGATTCTGCTCAGGTATTCGAATGCTCTTTCAGATTTCTCTGACGAATCAACTGTGTCAACAAATTCAAAAACATCCGATCCTAAAAAATCACTTCTTCTATGTTCTCAATAAATCTACCAGCTTTTTCATAAAGTTTCGAAAGGGACAGCATGGATGGAAAACCCCAAAAGGGAATCTTGACACGAAAACAGAATTATGCTTTTGCAACATCTTCACCAAAATAGTTAAGCAAAATGAATAAAACACTGCATTAGAATGAAGAAGTTCAAGAAAAATCTAATAAGCTTAAAAAACAAACACAAACACACTTGAGCAACATAGAAACTCCAGTCCAAACAAGGGTTTCATGAGAGAGAATTATAATCTCACTGGAAAGAGTAAAAGATTTATTTGATGAAAGTAGAAGGATGAAAGAAAAACAACTCAACAAAGTGAATCAAAGATCGAGCAGAGTTAATTTGGTAAATCCACCTTCTCGTATGGAGAGTTTGTGGGAAAGCTTATTAACCATATAGTTAGCCGGAGTTTTACATATCTTCTCCATCCACGAGACAATGCTTCAACATCAGTACATGTATATCTCTTGGAAAAATCAATAAGACACCTGCGGGAAAACCCAAAGAACATAATAAAGAAAGCCATTGACATATCACATTAATCTTTTTTTTTTTTTTTGAAAAGTTGTTTTTTTTACCATTTACAGTTGCTGACCAAGACTTGCATGATGTTTTCTTTTGTTGAAAGGATCGAAAAATTAAACCAGTGTTTTTTTACTCTAAAAGGGTATTTTGATGCAATAAAACTATCTCAACAGATACATAAGAAAAAGGAAAAAAAAGTATACAATTTTAAACTTGTACATTTTTAATTTTTATTTTTTAAAAACTTATACATTTGCTTGTACTAAACTTATACATTTGCTTGTAGTAGAAACATTTTTTGCAAGATATCTCAACGTCTACGCGCTTGCGTGTGATTGGGAGAACATGTCACAGAGTGAGTTGGAAGTAGATTATTTTTTTTCTTAGCTCCTATGCCATGTAAGGCGGTTTTGATTTTCTTCCAACACGTATCTGCTGCAGATCTGTCTTGCACCCATTTGAGTTTGTCCAAATACCATTTCCCTTCTTCCATATCCCCTCTACATATCTTGAGAATCCCCGATAATTTGTTTCTTGGAGGGATGTGTCTGCTGCATATTTCAAAAGACTAATGAATTTTTTTTTTTTTTGTTAAAGAGACTACTGAATTCATGTTGTGCATAAACATTTCATGATTTAGAATAGTTCAATTCTTACCTTGTTGATTTGTGATAGCGAGAAGAGGACATCTTTAAGTAATTACTTTGACAAACCAAATACATGATTTTCAATGTTACATGCTTATGGACATGAAACCTTGGCCTCCAACACCAAAATATATATCATTAGTATTTAAAAAATGAGGAGAACACCATTCTCCTTCAGCCGTTTCTGAATAAAGTCAAAGAGTTCACCTGCTCCTTGTAAATGATCAGTCACGAATGAAGCAACAATCAACATGTGTACCTTCTGTTATGATATGTGGTTATAAAACTGCATGTGGACAACTTTGAAGTAGAAATGAGACACTCGCAAAGAGATCATCAAATGCTTAACAAAACAGAGGTATAGAAATTCACATTTTGAGCTCCTCATTTTCAGAAGGGAAAAAGAAAAGGGCAAGACCAAGAATAACAAATGAAACTAACCACTTGAATCATATAATACATCAGCCCCAAATATAATGTTAGGTCGCATTTCGAATATTGGTGCATCCCACATTCCCCAAGTGAGACCCATTACCTGCAATAGCAGCAAACTCTCGAAAATTGTAAAATTTAAATAGTAATCCAAACCCAATAAACTCCCTGAAATCATCTCGAAGTCGTAAACATATACATAATGATTCATGTAATCGATCATTCAGCAGTGTTAAATCGAGTTAAAAGGTGAAGAATTTAATTTACATTACAATAGAGTTCAGCTTATTAAGCTCACAGACTCTTCTCATATTATCCAAAACCTGCATATATAAAATAAAAATTATAATCTTGGAACCAAATAACAAAATCAGAATATCAATTTCACACCTCTGGTTTAGTTGCATCATCGGTTAGTGTGACGTATGGCGTTTTCCATGATTTTACCCACTAATAGAGTGTATAAAACAGAAACTTTAGGCATGAGAAGAGAATAAGAGAGGCACTCACTCAACACCATAAGCAAACAAACAATATCTGCTCTTCAATCTTACTCACGTTTCTTGTATCCCGTATTTTGAACATGTAAACAAATTGGAAAATTAAACAGCTCCGGTATTCATTTATCCACAACTTTACAACACGTAACTACCTTTCAATGCTCACCTTCTAATGATTGAGACCCCACAAAGTTTATTGCAGAAATCAACATCGCTATACACATATCATGGTTTGGGAAGATTAAAAAATATAATCGTGTGGATGCATGATTTTCACAAGGCACAAACATTTGTTCTAGGTCCATGTGACAGAGACGTTAAAGGCTCACATGAACGATTTGGTCCAGTTTTTCAGACACCATAACTGTCTTAAATAAAAAATTAAGATCAAGCCATTCTCCTCTTATACCTGTTGGAGTAACTACTTGTTTCTCAGTGAATGACAAATGCCCTAGACCATATTCCACAACCTGAAATAAAACCATCTAGAATTTAAATAACAAGACTTGAAAGCTAAGTGAGTCACTTAAAGTGACGCTGAAAGGGAAGACATGAGTTAAAAGAGTACCAAACAAATGAGGCGATCATAGTAAAAGACAAAGTCATGTTTTGATATCTCATTCTCTCGGAAAAGTGTATGCATGCCTCTTATCTGCAATATCCTATTAGAGTCAGAAAATAGTTCAAAGAGTGGAATTAGAGAGGCCAGAGTCGTTAAAAAAACAGGAGGAACATTGAGTTGTTCATTATTGCACAAACCACAAGTCGCTAATTCCTGGTCTAATATTCACATCTTAGAGCACTAATTTGGATAGATGAACCTTGCTGATAAATTTTACTCCAAAATCTGAAACAAAGACTAACATGTTCAAGGACAGAATCAACATCGCCTGATTCTATGAGCAAGTCTCACATCAGCACTTTGAACCAATTAATAGCTACGATGAGGACTTTTAACTTTGACGAGGATTAGAAACATTAAAAAAAAAAAAGAGTTGGCTAACTATATAGCTTCACAGGCCTTCATTCTAGCTTTAATGTTCACCAAGTAATAAAACAACGAAAGTAAGTTAATCCATTAAGGGCACCATCATCTACAGAATAGGAAGTGGACAACTTCCATCACAATATAAAGTGGTGACTATTTCATTAAGAGTTATGCAGCACAAAATAAGGTCAAATAAAGGAGAGTCAAAAAGAAAAAGAGACAATATAAGAAAGAATAAATGGTGCAGTAGTTGTTAATTCCGATGTTACCAAACCCCCACCGTTTCGTATCCAGAGTGTAATTTTCTCAAGCGGTGTCAGCTATGTCTCTGGCGAACCTGCTAATCATCAGAGGATATTTTCTTAACGTAAAAATATGTGGAAAGTTCAACATAAATAACAAACATAAAAGATCTGCTCAGATTGTAACTAAGGCTAAATGAGTCCTCACTCCTCAGAAAAGGTTATTGATCTAGAAATTAGAAAAGATAAACTAAACAATGTTGAGAGCCTTTAAACTAAATATCAAGATAAGAGTAGACTAACATAGATAAATATCAGGGAGTGAGGAAGGATTCCAATCTGATGTCTCTGGATGAAAGAGGTATTATGGAGTTCACTTGAATATATATGACCAACTGATCCAGCATTGGCAGAGAGGCGATGATAAGGACTTGTCATGAGTGATTGTGTTCTGAATTGAAGGAAAATGTCTGCTGCTAACGAAGAATTTGATAAATATGGAGATCCCTCGGAATTGACCTTAACGGGCGCCTCCCCATTGTTGTTCTAGTAAAGAAAATCAAATTCATGTGTGTAAGATTCTGCGTTAATTAAGATACATAGAATCACTCAAGTTTCAGAATTACTCAAACCTTGCTATATTATGTGACTTCTTGGAGATGCAGCACAGCTCTTGCAACTGCTACAAGTAAACAGATCGTAAGCAAATATAAGCTTTTCATCCTGCAAAACTCAATCATGATGCAATCAGTATGATCAAAGTCAAATTTGCAAGAGCATAGGATTTTACTAATGGATGCAGATAATTCACAAATAAAATTAAGAACATTGAAAAAAACAGAACCTAGAGAAGAAGCTAAAAACCAGAATCATAACACATTATTTAAGGAATTAGCCAAACCTCCACTAAACCCTATCGAATCTAAATCGACCAATCAACAAACATATCGTTAACTATGCTCCAACCTAGAGATGACTATATTCCAAAATCGAAATTTTCACCTAAAATTTCACGAAAAATCACAAACGTATGAGAAGAATGGAATCGAGGAGAAGAAAAAAGCAGAAGCGAAGCGACAGAGCGTGACAGCTTAATTCTCTACCGGTACGGGAGGATAAACCGGGAACTTGTACCAGCGATAGAGTAAGCGCTTCTTTGTTTCCCTCGTTGGCGTCGAGATGGTGGTGGTGGTTGTGCCTGTGTTAAAAATGTCTGAGTTGAAGAAGAAGAAGAAGAGAGAAACGGAAGGGAGAGAGATCGGAGAAGGCGAAATGTTGGAGTTTTTTTTTTTTTTTTTTTTTTTAATAAAAGGGGACAGGTGTCACCCTCTCCCGCGCTGACGTGGCAGAAGATAGAGACCACACTGAACTATCTTATATAATAAAGTAAGGTTTTTTTCTGAGAAGCTCTGAGATGCTGACACGTGTCACTTACAACCCATTTTCTAACTCTTCCTGAGGCGCTGACACGTGTCAAATACTACTTCTTTTCTAACTTTTCTTAATTTCTTATTTTTTCTAACTCAACCCAAAAAACCAAATTTAAAATTCCTATCTTCTAAATATTTTTTTTCTGTTGTTATTAACATCCATTGGTGACAATGCGTAATTATTCTGGACAGAGTGATCAAATCCATAAATACCTACTCATGTTATCCTTAATTGGTGTATCTCTATTTGTTCTATCTTTCTTATATAATAAAGTAAGGTTTTTTTCTGAGAAGCTCTGAGACGCTGACACGTGTCACTTACAACCCATTTTCTAACTCTTCCTGAGGCGCTGACACGTGTCAAATACTACATCTTTTCTAACTTTTCTTAATTTCTTATTTTTTCTAACTCAACCCAAAAAACCAAATTTAAAATTCCTATCTTCTAAATATTTTTTTCCTGTTGTTATTAACATCCATTGGTGACAATGCGTAATTATTCTGGACAGAATGATCAAATCCATAAATACCTACTCATGTTATCCTTAATTGGTGTATCTCTATTTGTTCTATCTTTATTTATTTTTTTGAGTAGGCAAGGAAGACAAAGAAGAAGGACAATATGTTGATGAAGTTAAGGACACATAGTGAAATTCTAATATTTTTATTACTAGATTATTTAGAAGACAATATTATTTCTTATATAAAAAAGATTATTTTTTTTTTCTTAATCTCTTACTTTCTCGATAAAATATTTTTAGTTTATTTCTTTTTCATACTAAACTCATAAAAAAAATTGAAGAAATATTAAATAAGTATATTTTTATACTACCTACGCAATTAAAACCCACCATTAGGTTGACTCAAACATATGTAACATTATTTGAAAATATGTAATGATAGAGCTATTATCATTGGTATCACTGTTTGATGTTAGTATATTAGCTACCCAATTTATATATTATCATTAGCTGCTTCTTATTGGATATTGATATTAATTGAAGCACAATATATGAATTGTATATTGATATATTATTTTGAGATATTTGGATATTGTTATGTGTAGGTCTCTGTTTATTCAAAAACAGGACGAAACGACTCATGATCCGACGATCCTTTTCAAATTGCAAAAAGAAGGCTGAGAAGAGGAGGTTGAAAGCTTTAGAAAATGGACAATTTCGGGTCATGCAAACAGAATTTAGCTCTCTGTCGAATAACCTGAAAGTAAAAGATAACAAATATACACCACTTTCTCCATTAATATCATTAATCTTTTCTCTAGATTTTTTTTTTAATCATGTGACTGTTACTTTATTGTTACAGAAAAATGGAACAGCTCACTTGATTCACACATCTATGAGGAAACATAATTATTATTATTGTACGAGTCATTCTTTTTTCAAGTTGGTTTCCTTGAAACAAGTATTTAGTTTTTGAGAATATAGAAATTGCTTACTATAAATAACTAAACTGTATAATATAAAATATTTAAAACAATCAATTTAAATTAAAAGTAACTAAACATATTTCAATATATATTTAGTTATAAAATATTACATATTTCATTATAGTAATTTCAAACCCATGCAATGCATGGGACATTCCCTAGTTATAGTATAGACTAGGGTGTTATCCCGCGCTACGCGCGGGGCATACATTTAAATTAGATTAAACGAAACTTTTTTTTGATGTCTATAAGAAAATATTCTCCAAAAGTATCATAGCTATTGAAGATTGAAATAGGGTTGTTACATTGCTATTTTCCAAGAGCAAGCCACATTTTTTCCGAGCATTGCTCTCTCTCAAACATAACACAATTATGGCTTGTGATGCAACACAATGAGAATTTATAAGCTATTATTGGGCATTTAAGATGACAATAAGGAATTGTAATGTTGATCTATATATTTACCCTTTTGCTATAGCCGTAACCCAAACATGATTTGAGAGAGAAATTGTCATGGCATACCTTCTTGAAATACTAAAAACCTAGTTATATTAGTTAGCTCCATATTGTGGGCATAATATTTGTTTTAAAGTGTGTGCCTAAGCAGAAGAATCAAACACAGAAATCTTACGGTAGTGTTTCTAAGATATCATGTGGGTAGCACCATAGTGAACCAATGTGCCAATAAGATGCATATTACGTTCCTAAACATATCACTCATTCACACTTAATTTGCAAGAAGGATTCAAGTATATATTGTGTTAAACGTTTTTGTAATGGTCTAATGGTCTTCTACTCTTCTATGTGATTTTAAAACTTCAATGTTTTGGTTTTTTATATCACTAAAGAAGAACAATTCAGATTGTATTTCTTGATATATAAAGAAATGATTTTAAGCTGATATTGAAAATACAAAATTTTGCTGGAAACCAAAAAAGTAAAATCATTGATAGTAAATTATCAGGTTTTAAGAAGATAAAATTATGTTTCACTACTTGATAAAATTAGAGGCATGAGGTTCGTCCCACATAAATGTCACTTTCCAAGACCTCACCTTTGACCATCTTCGTCCTCATTATCCATTAACAAAACGCAAGTGATTATACAACAGTTTGGAATAAGAGTTTACTCATTATTAAAAGTGACGGTAATTATAAGTAAACTAAATAGAGTTCTGTCGATGAAAACTCTCTCTACTATGATGAATTGCAAGCATATTTCACCCTTTTTCCTGTCACCCTATCATTTGACTCTTCATTAAGTTTCCGAGAAAATGTGATCCATAAGCATTCTTGTAGATAAGAATTCAGTTTTATTGTTTTAGTCTTTTGATCCAGTAAGATAAAGGAATTGATTAAAAAAGTATTATACCTTGGCCTTAAGGGGATGGAATCCAAACCCTTGACAGTTTCCCTCTAAGCTGATCAAGACCCTATGCAACATGGTAATCCTTTGACACTTGGTTCTTTCCTTTTTCTATTTCTTCTCATATCCAGTAATCCCATTCCAAAACCTTGAAACCGAGTGGGAGATGGACTCAACTCTTCTTATTTCTTCCCATATTCTTATTCCTTTAATGATTGCTTTGCTTAACTCAATAAACAAAGTAATATAAGGTTTACTTCAGTTTCCAGGAAAGACAAAACGAACCAAAAAAAAACAAAGGTAGAAAGCTCTTTGGTTTATATTTACGTACTATTTACATTTACCTTGATACGAAATGCTACTAATCCTTTTACCTGATATGAAACACAAAAGACCCTCTTGGAAAAAAAGATATCACAGAACAAATTTATCGCTTCTGTGTTGGAATGATTAAACCCATGGTCTCCAACTCTCCATCCTGCATGAATATATGAATCCAAGACCTTCTTCAACGAATCTACTTCTCATCTTCCTACTGTTCTCCTACCTTTTTCCAGTATATGCCCAGCTTCTCTGGTGCACTGTAAGTTCTTTTTGCTTCAGGCACATACAAATTTATTGTCCTCTTCACGGTTCCATGATCTATGAATGTTTCAAGGTATTGATCCGGCATTGTTGTCGCCAAAAATTGCACAAATAAACAGAGACTGATGATTACCAAATCCAGAGCTTAGAATATACTTGCAAGGTCTGAGGCCGTTACTACAGCCTTTTAGGCAGTGATAACATGAGATACAACAAACAAAGAGATAACTTACAGTTTCAGGTCCGATGAGAGGAGTGATTTGTAGGGTATCGGAGTAAGGTGTGTTTTTAACACTCGTCGATGCCCAGAAAAGGCTCTACTTTTTGATACCTTTCTTAACCAAAGGTTCCCATCTTGGTCCTGAGAATTTCTTCGCACACAGCCACCTGCAAAAGTAAACAATACATGTGTCATACATGTATACTCGATTTACAGCCACTTGTGTAAGATTCTCAACAATGAATCTACCTTTTAGCTTTGCCAGCGAGATCTATACCCTAATAAGAGAACCAAAGAAAATTGATGTATGTCTTTGAGTGTTTCATATAGAACCATCGTTTCAGGGAACCGCCAGGCCATCAGCATCTACGGCTTTTCCACTGTTTATTAGTGGTAGATATCTCAGGTTCCTCTTCGCCATATCTCCATATAATTTTTTTTGTTGTTGTCAAGAGATTCATCTTTAATTGCACAAATGAAACGAATAAGATAGAAGTTGAAAGGTATTTAATTATACAAAGAAACAGAAGCGATTTTGCAGGAGAGGAGAGGAGACGAAGAAATTGATCTAGGGTCGAATTTTATCTGAGGTGGATATGGCGCTGACATGGCAGACTAAGAGAGTTTTTTAAAAGTTTAAGATGCCACGTGTCATGTCAGTAGCTTCTCTCAAAACCTTTTTTTTTGCTGACGTGGAGGCTCTGAGGAGCTTCAAAAGCTTCCTTTTATTAGTGGTAGATTATGTTTGGTAGAATATATATGATATGTTATCCTTTAACAAAAATAATAATAATAATAATAATAATGTGATCAACTCTAATTAAATTTTTGAAACCGATCATAATAAACTGAAACATGATATAATTTTAACTAATCTAAAACATTATAAAGGGAAAAAGCTGACTTTTCTACAAATTGGGAATTCAAAATAGATTGTAGAGAATTTGTGTTATTTCATAAAATATGCTATGTTTTTAATATATTCCACTTCCCCCTTGTAAGTTCAAACTCCCGATTTGGTTTTAATAAATTTGACATTCAACAAAAAAAAAAACATATTTAACTTCTTTTTAAAAAACATAATCTATAGTACTTTTTTGGTAAGAATAAATGAGATCGAGCTAAAAAAAACGGTGTTATTTGTTTCGATATATCCAAAGACATAATTAATTAATGACGACACATAAACTAGTAAAGGGTATAATTGTAACTTCCGACAAACCTCGTCAACAAGATCGAACCAAACCCACACGAACTAAACTTAAAAGACCTATCAAAGAGATTCAGATGTCTTCTCACTGAGCGAGAGTCGTCGTCCGAGTTGACACCAAAAATCCAAACTATGGAATTGATCGACATGAACTCTATGGCCGCTTCAATCGGCGTCTCCGTCGCCGTTCTTCGTTTCCTCCTCTGTTTCGTTGCAACAATCCCAATCTCATTCTTATGGCGACTCGTCCCGAGTCGACTCGGAAAACACATCTACTCAGCTGCTTCTGGAGCTTTCCTCTCTTATCTCTCTTTTGGCTTCTCTTCAAATCTTCACTTCCTCGTCCCTATGACCATTGGTTACGCTTCAATGGCGATTTACAGACCTCTGTCTGGATTCATCACTTTCTTCCTTGGTTTCGCTTATCTCATTGGCTGGTAAAAAAAATTCAATCTTTTTTTTGTGTCTCTTAAATCTTGTTCCTTTATATCGAAATTTTAAACAATTTTCGATTTTTTTTTATATGTAGTCATGTGTTTTATATGAGTGGTGATGCTTGGAAAGAAGGAGGAATCGATTCTACTGGTACTACTCTGTTTTGAAAAGTTATAATTATTAGGGATTTTTTTTGAAAAGTTAGAATCTTTTAGATCTTTGAATCATTGTGGAACTATATTTAGATTGAGATTACATTTTGGAATCTTTGAATTTGGTATAATAGTGGAAACCTGAAGCTGAAGTTTTGATTGTAATTAAATATGATGTGTCTAATTAAAATGTTCTTATTGGATTATAAAATGTTCTTACTGGTACTACTCTGTTTTGAAAAGTTAGAATCTTTTAGATCTTTGAATCATTGTGGAACTATATTAAGATTGTGATTACAGTTTTGGAATATTTGATTTTGTATAATGGTGGGAACTAGAACTAAGCTGAAGTTTTGATTGTATATTAGGAGCGTTGATGGTGTTAACGTTGAAAGTGATTTCGTGTTCGATAAATTACAATGATGGAATGTTGAAAGAAGAAGGTCTCCGTGAAGCTCAGAAGAAGAACCGTTTGGTTCGAATGCCTTCTTTAATTGAGTACTTTGGTTATTGCCTTTGTTGCGGAAGCCATTTCGCTGGTCCGGTTTTCGAAATGAAAGATTATCTTGAATGGACTGAAGAGAAAGGAGTAAGCTTTTTCTTTCTTACTCATTCTTCTGTCGAAAAGAGCGGTTCTTGATTTATCGAGTATGTATGTTTGTTTGTTTTTAGATTTGGGCTGTTTCTGAAAAAGGAAAGCGGCCATCGCCTTATGGAGCAACGATTCGAGCTATATTTCAAGCTGGGATTTGTATGGGTTTATATCTTTATTTAGTACCTCAGTTTCCGTTAACCCGGTTCACTGAACCAGTGTACCAAGAATGGGGATTCTTGAAGAGATTCGGTTACCAATACATGGCGGGTTTCACGGCTCGTTGGAAGTATTACTTCATATGGTCTATTTCAGAGGCTTCCATTATTATCTCTGGTTTGGGTTTTAGTGGTTGGACCGATGAAAAAACTCAAACAAAGGCGAAATGGGACCATGCGAAGAATGTCGATATTTTGGGGGTTGAGCTTGCCAAGAGTGCGGTTCAGATTCCGCTTTTCTGGAACATACAAGTCAGCACTTGGCTCCGTCACTGTGAGTTATAATGCATTTGAGGAGATACTAGAGATTGCCATATTCGATACACGTTTTAACCGTTTCTTCTGTTGTTATCGCAGACGTATATGAGAGAATTGTGAAGCCCGGGAAGAAAGCGGGTTTCTTCCAATTGCTAGCTACGCAAACCGTCAGTGCGGTTTGGCATGTAAGTGCTCCTCCTTCCTTTCCTTTTCTTTCTTTTTTCCATATTCTCATGATTCACAAGTCAGAAATGTTTTGGAATTTTGAATATGGCTGTTTTATATTGCTTCCGCCTTCCGGTGATAAAAGAATCGGTTTTCTGTCTTGGCACTGCGAATTTGTATAATATTTGAAATCTTCACCTTTAGTTCTTAAGTTTAATCATCCAATAAATCTTACCATGAATCTTTTTGGGAGTCTTGAAAATTCTGCATAAAGATTCAATCTTTTTATGCCAAAGAAAGTAATCCAAATCTCAACTTGGTTGTTTATCCGCAGGGACTGTATCCTGGTTACATCATATTCTTTGTTCAATCAGCATTGATGATCGATGGTTCGAAAGGTATCGTCGATACTCGCCTTCATCTTTCATTAACGTTCTGTTTTAATCCAATCCTGTATCTAAAAACCGTTCCTTTGATCGAACAGCTATATACCGATGGCAACAAGCAATACCTCAAAATATGGCAATACTGAGAAATATTATGGTTGTCATAAATTTCATCTACACAGTTGTGGTTCTCAATTACTCATCCGTTGGTTTCATGGTAAAAAAAAAATAACTCTTCCCTCTGTTATTTCCCGCATTTTGTAACGGTTATTTTAAAAAACCAACTCATATTTTTGTTGTTGTTGTTGTGTAATTTTCAGGTGTTGAGCTTACACGAAACACTCGTCGCCTTCAAGAGTGTATATTACATTGGAACAGTTATACCTATTGTTGTGCTTCTTCTCAGCTGCTTAGTTCCTGTGAAGAAGCCTGTGAGACCAAAGACACGAAAAGAAGAATAAACCTCTCTTTCCAAATCAGTTTTTTTTTCTTTTTCTTTTTCTTTTGGATTTTTTCTTCTCTTTGGAATGTTTTGTATAAACAACACGAAAATATGAGATTTGAGTTTATTCTTCTCCTTCACAATTTTCGTCAAAATCTCTGATATTTTTCCTGAATTTTGAAGAACGATCAGTGATTTTTATTTCTTTCACTACACATTTGTTACTTACTAAACCAAAAATCGACTTCTAAGCTCTAACCAATCTTTTTTTTTGTTTTTAACTAAAAACCAATGATAGAAAGTCAACTAACTGAAAGTCAACTAGAAAATAAACAAAGAAGAGTTTGATTATTTATTTTTTAAAGGTAAAAATTAGAATTTCTTTTGAATAAAAGAAATGCAATTTAAATTTGTACCGCGGATTCAGTTCTTTCCATTGAGATAAAAAACGGGAACATCATTCTTTCAATCGGAATAGACTAAAGACTAGCTATGGATACCGAAAAAGATTAGAGACCAAAGATCTGGAATTCTCGTACTTTATAAACAAACAAAAATGCAATTTATTAGAAAACCGAATCTAAATTGGTAAAACAAACAAAACGATATCATATTTTTTTAATACGGATCCTGATATGGGTCCTTGTTCCTCGAATCCGACAGATCCTTCTCCAACAACATGGTGGTGTTGTTATTTGTTTATACTTATATAAAGCCTAAATAAGAAATGATCATTTTATACATTTATGGGTTATTAAATATCTTATCATC
This sequence comes from Barbarea vulgaris, assembly GCA_963667165.1. Classification (NCBI taxonomy): domain Eukaryota; kingdom Viridiplantae; phylum Streptophyta; class Magnoliopsida; order Brassicales; family Brassicaceae; genus Barbarea; species Barbarea vulgaris. The sequence continues at coordinate 47,189,083 of OY763887.1, forward strand.
TAAAAGACTACATTTTAGAGAGACATCATGATATGGATTTAAATAAATCAGAATCTCAAAAAGGAGTTATTACAGTAAAGATAGTCATTAAGGAGTATTAATAAAGCTTAAAAGAGTCGTTAATCTTTGTTTAAGTGATCTAAACATTATGATTAAGAAACATTAACGAGACGATGAGTGGACTATATACATTAATATATATTCAAGTCACATCAGTTATTGGTCGGGGAACTTATATACATAGTATAATGCACAAAGTCAAATCACATAACTAAATTACATTATTTGAGCCATTTTGACGGGTTTAATAATGCGTCAAAATCACATAATTTATTTCTCATTCTCACCATCTAAGATCTAAATCTTGGTTGACTAAATTCAACTCAAGTGTGATTAAATGCACGTAAAAGTTATAACGAGATGTGAACAACCAAAAAAGAAGAATAAGAAAGAAAAAAATAAGTGAATTAAAGAAGAACCGTGTCGGCCATATTCATCACCCACCTTTTACTTTTAGTCAACAAAGCCATAACAACCAAAATTAGTACTTATCAAATTACTTTTTTTTTTTTTTTTTGGTTGACAAAATAATTTAGTTCAATGTTTTCTGCTCATTCAAAGTCCATGCTAAATCGAATTTCGGCTATTCTAATCGTATACTCGATGTAGACCGAGAGAATCTGACGTTTTCCTTTCGTCATAGACGTAAGAAAAAGAAAGTTTAGAGTCATTTTTTTTTTAGAAAATAAATTAGAATTATTTAAAGTTTCCAAATGAAGTTCATATTATTAAGACTTCTTTAAAACAAAAACAAAATAGAATTGTAACTCTCTTTTTTTTTTTGTCATTAGCCAGTTTTATCTATCTAAACTCTCTTTTTTTATCTTCTTTTATATTAAAATGAAGATCATATTTATAAGTTTTGACGCGAACCATGTATTGTGTCACTTGGTAATCTTCTATGTATATGAGTTATGTAGTGCATAGACTTGGCATGGTTTAGTGAAACTAGAACACGTTAGTGAGTCAGAGTAATGATAACACTCTCATGGACATGGTCTTGAGAGGCATGCATCATCTCACTTATATCACGTCCCATCGTACATATGCTTTATCTTTGGTTGGTAGCAGGGCCGGCCCGTACCAATCGGATGCCTAAAAGCGATAATTTAAAATGTATTTTTAGTTATAAAATTTCTTTTACTCATTTTTTATTTAATAAAGGTTTAAGTTTAATGTAGGTATAGTTTAGAAAATACTTCAAATATAATTACAATTAAAATTTAAATTTAAATGTGGCATACATTATAAAGATAATAATGACTAATAAGCTTTTTAAAAGATGATTAATAATGGAAATTTATGATAGTTTAAAAATACAATAGTTTTTTTTTATCATAAAAGTTGTCAACATAAACAAGGAAAAACAAATAATGGAGAAATAGAAAGAAACCAAAGAATAGAAAAATGAAATCGTGACTTAAGAAAGAAAAAAAAAATTGATGAATTAAAAAAATAGAAAAAAGGTAAGAAACCAGTGGAGCTGAGACTCGATCATGGGTAGGTGCTTAGGGCATTCCCATCGATAAAACTGATAGAGAGTTTCTCAAAAGTTAAAAAAACAATATTTTATTTATTTTAATTGGTTTTTAATAATTTAACTATTGATGTTTGGATATGTGTCTAGTTTTACTTGAGAAACGTCTTTGAGAGAAGCAACGTTTCTCCTTCTCTTCCTTCCTTTTTCTTTTCTTTATTAATATTTTAGTTAAACGTATCTGAAGTAGATACGTTGATGAAGTTGCTCTTACATGGTAGTTTAAGATAACCACTCTCCCAAAGACAAAAACATGCTAATGTGCTGCCCTTCTTGTTTATTACTTTTGGCTTCTAAAGCTGTTGCTTCCCCAACTTTAGCTCAGGCCGGTACTGGTTGGTAGTACTATAAACGCTAACTGTTTCTGTATTTGTGAGGTAAAGTATACTCCCTTGCACGAGAGTTTAGTCTTTCAAAACAAAATTCATACCAATAATGAGGTGGTACTCTAGTGTTAACACAAGAGAGTTGGTTTCTTTGTGTCATGGGTTCAAACCCTCGTTAGTACAAAAAGACATTTTTTTAATAGGAATGAATTAAAAGCTTGTTTCGGATACCGAAAAATATTATCAATGAGGTGGTGGCCTACTAGTAACACAAGGGTTTTGGTTTTTTTTTTTGTCCCGGGTTCAAACCTTTGTTAGTACGAAGAGACATTCTTTAAATAAAAATAAACTAAAAGCTCATTCTGGATACCGAGAAAAGATTACGGATCAAAGGTGCAGAACTCATGCGGTTTTAAAAAAAAAATAAAAAAATAAAAAAAAATCATGGTGAATGATATTTAATTCTCATAAATTGTTTGTACTGAAAACAATATTATTCAACTTTAATGTTTTTGTTGTTTTGCTATTTCATATGTTTTCCATTATAACTATTTTGTCGTACATATAGTATAGATATATCATTCATAATAATAAATTAAAAACTGACAGTCCTATTTATAGCAGTAATCTACTAGCTTTGTTTCAATGGGAATGTTTTGATCAAACCCGTGAGTCGAAACACGGACAAACTCGTAAACCCACTTGCCCGCAAGTTCTTAGCAAACTGAAAAATCACATATATTGTGGAATATCAATTAGATTTTACTATCTTGTTGAAAATTAACTTCGTTAATCGTTAGTAGTAGATTCAATGTATTGTCTACAGATTTGATGTAATCATTTCTTTTTCTTTTGCTTTTTCTTTTTTTTTTTATTTAAAAGAGAATCATTCTAAGCCTACGATGACTTCTTGGAATTTTGAGAAGTACGGAAGCAAATAAAATTCCCTACAAATTGTCACCTTTTTAATGTCGACACCAACATTCAAACTTAACAAATAAATCAACCAGAACAATAGACTCTAAAACAATCTCGTACATAAAGCACAGCGTACACATACATATAACAACAAACCCTAAAAGGAGTTCAATACAATTCTATCAATTGGGTGTTTGGTCTAGTGGTATGATTCTCGCTTCGGGTGCGAGAGGTCCCGAGTTCGATTCTCGGAACACCCTTTCTAAATTTTCTTTAATTACGGACGAAAGGAGCGCGTGCCTTTCAAACGTGCGAAACTTTTCCTCCCCAAATTTTTTTTATCTCGCGGTATCGTTTCGTTTTTCAGATCTGGCCGGTGTGCGGTGGCTTCGATAGCACCGGTTCCGGCCTCAATGCTTTCCATTTTGGTCTATTTGCGGCGTTCCCTGCTACAGAGCACTGTTTGGCGTTTTGAAGGTCTATCGGAGCTGTTAGACGTCTTGCCCGTTTTCGACGGCGGTTCTTCGCGTTTCGGTTCCAGTTCCTTCGCCCCCCTCTGTGCTCCGGTGTGGTTTCGTCTCCTCAATCCTCGGCGGCAGGTGGTTGCTTTGTCGGGCCTGGGAGTGTATCTGGTTCTGTCGACGGCTTGGGTTATTTTGAGGCGCTCGAAGACGGCGGCTCTATTTTCTCGAAGTCATCGGTCCCTTTTCTCTCTTCGGTCTCGTCGGCTCTCCTATTCTGTCTCTTGATTGCGGCCTTGTCTTCTTCGCGGTGAAGACTCACGCGCCTCGTGGTGGAGCTCCTTTCAACGGCGGTTCTCTTCCAGCTCTCTGATGACCCTTCAATGTTCTATTGCTCTGGATCTGGGTGGGTTGGCTCGAGTCTGGCTTGGTGTTTATGAGCTGCTTCGCGTTTCAAGGTCAGGTGGTTTTGCTTCCGGATCTGTGAGTCCCAGCTCGCGTTTTTTGGCTTGGGTTCCCGAGATTTGGGGGTTTGTTTATGTCTCGGGTGGCCAGGTCCGGTGTTACTGGATCTCTCGTGTGTCTTTGGGGATAGTTCTTTGGTGGCTTCAATGCCATTTTGGTTCCTAGTTGTGGTGGTGGCTCTTTTGATTGAGGTGGTCTTCGTCAGCGGTGTTGACTCCGGTCTTCGTCTGTGATGGTGTTGATCTGTCGCAGTGGTGTTGAGCTCTCTTTTGGGGCTTGCCTTTTAGTGACTTTGGCCTAAATCGTTTGGTCCTCTTCATTGGTGGTTACTCGGTGGCAGCGAGTTTCTGCTGTCTCCGTAGTGTGCGTAGGCTTGGCCAGAGTCTTTTTTGTGCTTGTTGTTTCTTTGGATTAGAGTAGTTTTTGTTGAGCAGGCTGTTAGGGGTTATTTGAGTGTTGTCAAGGTCTAGTTTTCTTGCTCTCAGAGGAGGTAGTAAGGCTGCTTAGTTGTGTGGGTTGGCTCTGTGCTAGCCGACATCGGGGAATGATCTTGGTAGAGTGAGTCAGCGCCTCTTTGCTTTGCGAGTTTTGGCAGTTCCGTCGTAGTGCTGGTTTTAGGAAAGTTAGGACAGCGTCGTTTTGAAGATCTTGAAGTCGGTCTTCATCGAGCCTCTCTCAGCTCCCTAGATGAAGGCCCTCCTTTCGGGCTTCCAGCTGAATCAGCTTCTGCTTGAGTTTTTGGCTTTACCTTTGTTCATCTCTTGGAGTCTCTCTATTCGATCCAATCATGGACTCAACTCTTTTTCACGATTCACAAGACTTGTATCGCTACAAATTGATATCAAAGCTACCAAGTTAAGATGTCGATGGAGTACCGATTGTATTTGCTTCCATGTTTTTACTCTTTTTTTGCCATGAGACCAATCTATAGGTCAATCATTTTGTGTTCACAATTTGTAACACCTAAACACTTCATTTTCAATGATATTTACATTCTTAGCAAAAAAAAAAAAAAAAAAAAAACCTAAAAGGAGTAGTTCTTTTTTTTTTTGTCAACGTATAAAAAGTTAGTTACAGTCAACTATTTTCAAAAAAAAAAAAAATTACCTCATCAAACAACAATAGCAACAACAAAGGGATATGTATATATATGTTCATAGTTAATTTTTACTCAGAGATTTATGGATAGATGCGATAAGGGTGTGTTGTTACATTAGCGAATTAATAGTCTTCAGGTTGTGTTGTTAGTGCATTAGCGAATTAATACTCTTAATGATAACAACATTAGGTGCTAGCACTAATAAGTTACTCCTCACTTATTCGACACATACATTCCATATCTAGAGACAAATATTTCATATTATATATAAAAAATAAAAATAAAATAAAACGTACAAATTAAAATTTTGGTCGCTATTGAGAATCATAGTGTATGGTCCCCCAGAGATATGAAGAAAGATATTTGTCTCCTGTCTATGTCTCTATGAAGATGAACAATAAACACAAATGCATAAATGTCGTTTTTTTCCTTATTAATCTTCTAAACAATAATACTATAATAGTCGTGTCTTGTTCCTTTCTCCAATTTTTTTGTTTGTTAAAGATATGAATTATATATTTTCCCCCAACCAAACAAAAAAAGATGAATTATATTGAGAAAAAAAATGATGAGGCTTTATAGAAATAATACTATAATAATCATCTGAACGTACAATAATACTATAATAGTCGTGTCTTGTTCCTATCTCCATTATTTTTTGTTTGTTAAAAAGCTGAATTATATTGAAAAAAATGATGAGGATGCTTTACAGAAATAATACAATAATATTATAATCATCTTCTGAAAAATAATACTATAATTGTCTTGTCGTGTCTTCTTCCTATCTCTTACTTATATATATACTTTTATTTAGGTTGTGTCGTGTAGTTACTTCAAATAGTCTCTCAAACCCCCCCCCCCCCCCCCATCTCCTTTAGATCGGTAAACGGTTAATTTAGTCTTGGAATGTATCTTCCGTTTCAATACTGAGAACCTAGAACTCTGAGTAATGTTCGGAAAATATATCCAAAAATAAAATAAAAAGAAGAAAAAAAATCGTAATCTCTAAAAGTCGATAATAGCAGTAACTTATCTACTTATCACAGTATGAATTATTATAAATTGTATTCTTTTTTTTCATTTATTTTCTTGAATGTCATATTTAGGATTCAGATCCTAGTATGAAGTTAAGAGCACCTCCAATTGAGGTTCTAACAGTTCTTAAGAAAGGTTCTTAAAAATTTTATTATTAAAAAAATAAAAAATGAGAGAGAATAATAGAGGAGTTGTTAAAGTTCTTGTTTAAAAACTCATAGTTTCTTCTTTAAGAACCTCTATGGGCACATGTCCCTCATATATTGGTTCTATTTTTTTGTTTAAATTAAAATTAAATTATATCACTAAATTCTATTAAAATAATCATATTTTTTTTTGTTTAAGAAACTTTTAGAAGTTTTTACCATTGGAGATGCTCTAATATGGTTCTTCTTAGGCCAAGAGAGATCTGACTGGATAAAATCTTATAGTTTCCATCATTTTCATAAACATACCTAAACCAAAGTTACAAGTTTCCCTGATAAATGATAATACCGTCTTCTTTTATTATCCCAGAAGGTGTTTTATTAGTAACTCTGCGTAATTACATTTTATTTACTAATCAATCTCAAAAAGAAAAAAAAAAATACATCCATTGATTTTAATGCTGAGTGGGTCATGTTTCTTTTGTTGATTTGGAGTTGTGATTCATGTCTTACAATCTATGGAGACTTCTCCCACGGAAATATAATTGAAGTTTAATATATTTAAATCATTACTTTAGATTATTTTATATAGTATCTTTATAGATTTGTATATCGCAAAGTGGCTTATAGATCTGTTGAGTACTTTATGAACAAGTAAACGCATTTATTTCATTATTCTAATCATTTTTCACTCACTAATTATTAGGGAAGGTAATTAATTATGAGTTCTTTGCCATTAACCCGTTTGATAAATGGCTATTCTTCTTCAAACTTTTGGCAATAATTTTAAGTTTTTAACATGTCAAATGGTTGATTCGAACTTCGAAGTAGGATCAGTCTAGCCAATAGTAGTCGACTACTACTCGGAAAACTCAAATAAAACAATTAATTAATGCGAAAATCATAAACTAATATTTTTGGGTTGGATTTCAGACTTGTATACTATTAAACAATGTGTATAGCATATTTTACAACATTGCTATTAATAGACATATCTGTAACCTCTGTCATGTTTTTTTTTAGGTAAATAGATAAATAAATTTTTGTGATAAATACTTGTAGATTTTACAAAAGAATCCAAAAACATGTAGGACCACATTTTTTGGACTAAGTAAATTAAAAAAAAATGAAATAGAAGTGAATGAATTAATTAAAGAGTCGCCGCCCCATTGTTTACTTAATAAACTATAAAATCTTTCCTGATTAAGTAAATACATATCTTCACTAACATTATAACCCATTTCTTAATCAATCCATCTTTACTAACATTGGAGGAATGTGGCCAATTTGGGTGAAAAAAACAAACAGTGTTAATCCCATGACATATGGACACGTCTCAATGATGGTCACACAATGTTAAAGAAAGGTACAAATGTTAAATCAAAAGGGACAAACCGACTTAATTTTCATAGATTATCTTTATACTAATATATTAGAAAACTATATTTATATAAAAAACATCAAAGTGTAGAATATTACAAAAATACCATTAGAAAAATGTAATATTAACTAATTTATTATGGGTAAAAAAAGTTAATCAATTTTGACTTAATTAATACACAAAATACAATATCGTTTTATGATTAATGATCACTCTATAAAAAAAAATATCTTCGGACATCTTATCAAGCAAAGTGAAACCTGACAATATTTCAAAACCCTAAAAGCATTCAAGTTATTATATATACTAGGTAAATACCCGCGCTACGCCGCGGGGATTTTCTTTTAACTTTTTTTTTATATATATTTAAATTTAGTAAATTATTTTTATGGACAATTGAAAGTGATTTTTCGTTGGATCAAGGATTCAACTTTTTTCTGAAGGAAATCCTTGAAATCAGGTGAGATAAAAAAATATAAAAATATTGTTTTTTTGATTATTTAAAGTAAGTTTTTTTTACAATATCAAAATGTTATAACCTATTCAAAAAATCTAAAATTATGATGATTTCTTTAACAATATAAAAATTATTAAATTATTATATGTTTGAGGTAATAATAAATTAAATTAATTCGTTATATTAGTTTTTTTGGTGATAACACAATGATGAAATTTATAATAAAAAAATTTGTAATAATGAATATAGAAAGAAAACAAATAGATCTTGTAATGAACATATACTAAAAGAAAATAAATAAATCTTATGAATAGTGATATTGTGTTACTTTCTTATACTGTATTGAACAAATGGATTTTAGGAACATTTGTATGGTTTATCTGAAGATTGCAAGCTTATAACCAAAAACAAGATAGATAAAATACATTATTACGTGGAAGAGAAGATAAATATGACACCTTAATTTTATGATCTTGATAAAAAGCTTTCAACAATAAAAAAGTGCAATTCAATTTTTTTTTGCTGCAGTTGATTATTTAACTGTTGCACCAGCTTCAAACTCTAAGCTTTATGTTTAGTAGAGAGGTGAGTGAAACTCGCATCGTGCTTTTCAAATTCGTAAAGATGACAAAACTTGATGTTCTTTCGAAATAAAGAGACAATGAATATGAAATAAAGAAATATGAATCTAAGATAAAGAAAAATGACGTTAACTTGGATCGAATACAATTGTAATTTCAGATTTGTTATTGACGGATCTGAAAAATATTATAAAAGTGGTAGAAAGCGGGAGAGAGTGAGAGGCGGATTTTAGTCTAACGTGAATTGGATTTTTAGAGAAAGATAAAAAGGTTTGAAAAATTTTGAAATAGTTTCAAACTTCCAAATATCGTATAATCAAAGTGTGGTGTGTCGTGTGTGAAAAAATTTAGGATTAGTTGGTTGTTTATTTTCTCGATTTTTTTATTGCTTAAATTTGTTGTTCAAACTATATGTAGAAAAAATATAAAATCTGACAAAACTGCATTTTTTAAAAAAAAATTTATTAAAATTTTAAATTATTAAACAAATTCCATGTGGTATATTTTTATTGGTCAATTGATTTGTTTTTTATAAAATAAATAATTAAGTATGATGTGTTTAATTAAATCTGATGTGTCTAATTAAAATAATTTGATTGGATCTTCAAAATTTTTCATTAATTGACATGTCAACACCATAATGCTTAAAAAATCTGATGTGTCAATATTTGGAGAGGCACTTTTGTTATTATAGTGTTGATTTATATTGTATGAATGCATGTAGGACATAGTAAGAAAAAGTAAAAAATAAAAATAAATTAGTTCCTCTTTGGAACTTAGCTAGTATTAGACATGAGTCATGACTAAAGGAAAGTGGCGCCACATGATCTATGGCTTGGGACACTTACGAAGGGGTCGGACGCGAACTACCCTACCAATCAAATGGATGGATGATATAGAAAATTGAAACAAATAATTGGTAAGACGATGCAATTGGCAAGGGCCTGAACAAACTGAAGATTCACAACCACATGTGTCTTGTAAAGAGATGGTTGGGCTTTAAAAAAAAATATAATTTCTTTTTACATTTTATATTTTCATAATAATTTTTTTGGTTTTCGTAAAAAAAAAAAAAAAAAAAATGACTTTCACTATTCAACCATTTATCATCAGTCATAACTGGTCCAGTCTACCATCTACACGCCATATCAATCAATTTTTTTTTCTTTCATTGAAACTATTTTTACCGTATTTATATAACCAGGCTTCTCTTTAACCTCCAAAACATTAATAACCGTTAACAAAATTATTGTTACCGGCTTACCGCTGGGACCTATATATATATATATATATATATCTTTGGTGACGTTAATTAATAGTAAGACATATCATGTAGCTTTGACAAGGATTAGAGATTTATAAGAAGAAATTTTTTTGACTTTCTTGGATGATTCAATGCCAGCATCAGAGTCAGATGTTGAGACATGTCAAATTTAACTATTGATTTTTATATTAACATCATGCGTTTTAGTGTCAGTTCGATCACCTGACCGATACACAAATGTAATACAGAATGTCCCTTTTTCATTAGTACTTATACACTCTATAAAACCTTTTTCTTTGCTTATTCAAATGTATATAACCTGACCAGTATTTTTATATAGTTAGTGTGTGTGATGTGTGTGAGTGTCTATTGAAATCTATGATATTCGAACTTCGAAGTACTATTCAACTCATACACACATATATGCATAGCGCCACTCAATACTTAATTTTTTTTTTTTGTCAGTAATTCATGCATACACATACAATCTACTAAATTTGAACTTTGTTAGTGACATACCGGAAACATAAATATAAAACAATACAATACAAACATCGATTATCGGATCATAGTGGTTATTATAGCAAAAAAATGTCACAGATAATAACCTATTTATATTTCATTTTCTTGTTCTAATGGAGATGAAGTTAGAAACCTTACTTATTTATGACTTAATTTTGTTATATATTAACACTTTAATTATCAACACAAACGTATAGTGAATGAATAGAAAAACAAATTAATTCAAGTACTTCAGACTTCACTAAATACTAAACAAATCCCACTAAAAAAAAATGTCACGTAAAACACCTTGATCCATCAATCTATGCATATTTCTGGATCTCTAGGAACAAGCAATATAAAAGAAGTTTCTAATCTCAAAACCAAATCTTAGATCAACAAAATTAGGAATCTATTCAAGAAGTTGTTCGTAATATGCATAATCAAAACATAAGAGACAATCACAAGAGAAAATGGATAGTAAAAACCCTAACCTCAAACTTCGCCTCAAAGCCCTAATTCAAGAACACTCCAAAACAACAAATGTGACTAAAACTGTTAAAAGTAAGATTTATTTTCTTGAATCTTGAAAAGTGGAAAACATACGATTAATTAACAAACCATCTCAAACAAGTGACCATCATCAATCAGAAGAAAAGAAACAAAGATGATTAGCAATGCGTAAACATAAACAAAAGATCCAACAAGAAATTAAACCGATATCAATAGCTCCACAATCTCTCCCCGTCAGAATTCTCCGGTGAATCATCCGACGGAGGAGATCCAATCCACGGCGGAGCCACCATCATCCCCTTAGCCATATCCGCTAACAAACCAGGCATGTTCAATAGCTCTTCTTCATCCACAAACTCAGTATTTGAAGATCCAGCCACATCGCAAACTTCTTCTTCTTTCTTTTCATCTTCCTTCACGGCTACAGCATTGGCACCCGCAGCCGCAGCAGCCGCGGCCGCAGCCAATCTGATATGAATTGCGGAGGAGGAAAGCGGAAGAGGGTAAGACCCCACGGAGCCAGGGAAGTTCAAGACAACATCTCTGCCTTTAAGAGCTAACGCTGCCACATCATAGGCAGCTGCAGCCATCTCCGGCGTCGAGTAAGTACCAAGCCAGACACGTGTAGTCTTTTTAGGCTCTCGGATCTCAGAGACCCATTTACCATTCCGGCAACGGATTCCCCGGAAAACCGGATGCTTTTTCCGGCGAGAGATGTCAGCTTCAGTGGACATTAAAGTGTTAATATCATTACCACTTGTAGTAGAAGCAGCCGCAATTGAAACAGTAGTTGTTGTTGTAGTAGTGATATCAAGTGGACAATGGTCTCCACACGTGGCAGAGTTAGAGACACTATCACCGCACGTGGGAACTGGCACAATAGTAACTGCCCATGAAGAAGCTTGGCTTATAGCTTTAGGGTCACCCATATATATATGTATATGAAAATATTTCTCTTTTACTGCAGTATACTATATGTGAATTTATTATATGTTTGTTTATAATATATAGAGAGGCTGCCAAAAAAAGAAAATAATATATATATATATATAGAGAAAGAGAAGGACAGAAATGAATTAGGGTTTGAGTGAAAGAAATTAAGGTTTATAAATATGAGATGAGAGTGCGTGGTTATTGCGTGGGGTTTCCCTAAAGTGTGTTTTGTTTGTGTTTGTGTTCGGTGGGGATACTTTTTTTTGTGATAGCTGTAAGAAACTAATAAAATCTAATTTGTTTTTTGTTTACTTTTATTGATTCAGACTTTTTTTTTTTTTTTTTTTTTGTGTATAGTCAATCAATATGGATAATTGGATACAGGCATGTACGTAGTGCGGCGACGGGTTTTTTTTTTTTTTTTACGAAACCCAATAACATTGAAAAAAAGAGAGAACAATATATGTATATTTTCAAGTTTATATTAATTTACATATAGAAGGTTTTTAGTTTTAGATATTTGGTTCATCTTCTATACTTGCGATGGATTCAAACGAGATGACTTTATAGATACAAAATTTTTTGGTATATTACATACAAATCTTTTTATTGAAGTTTACAAACTTAAAAAAAAAAAAAAAAAAGTTTACAAACTTTGTAATTTGCAGATAATGTACATAAGGAGGAGTTAAAATAAAATACATAGGCTTAATAAAATCTGATTTGGATCCTAAACTGAGGCCCAATAGCCTAATATTTCACTGAGTGGGTGTATACTTGTATCTTTTTTACGTTTTTATACTAGTGTATGGTATTATATTTTTCTATACCTTATAGGGGGTAAGTGTTGAAAACGAATACTTTAAATATTTAAATATATTACCTGAAGTATGTACAATAAAATATAGGACAGAAAAATTCATGTCATGAGTTAGATGCACGTAACTCTGGTAGTTAAAATCATTTATTGTTCAAAATCTAACTAAATCGGGTGAACGTCAAATCAAATAAGTCTCGTATTGCAGAAATTTTGGTGTTTTTGAGTATTATTGGAATAAACAAAATAGAACAAAGAGAATTTGAATAATCATTATGTTGAGTTTAGTACATTTTTTGGTTTTAATTCAATATGTAAAAAATTATTTATATGTTTAATCCTAAAGATTTTCAAATACATTGAGATTTTAGAGAGAAAAAAAGAAAATAGTTTCGATTTAGTTTGTTCGGTATGAAAAAAAAAAGGTTTTCGATTAAAAGGATTACATCTCTAAATCATCAGATCTTACTTCAAGCATTCTTAGGCGTAAAGCTTGGCCTTCCTTTTCGTACCAAGTCTCTGCATGTGTTTCGTTTGGAAAAAATTGTCTCAATGGAGAATAGATATGAAATTTGTACTGAACACAAGATAAATTGGGCCTGATAAGTCAAGAATCTTAAAGTTAGGCTTAGCCCCAATAGTCCAGTATTTATTGGGCTTATATAGCTATTAAACATATGAACGGTCACAATTACAAATTTGGCTAGTTTGTAGTCAAGACCAGCTCTGGACTAACCATTAATAATATTTATAAAAACATATATCATATTTTGCACCACGTTTAAAATTAAATCAAGTCAGATTAAGATACTCCTCCTTTAGCTTGTGGAGTTAACCATTTGTGGATATAAATTAAAATATATAATAACTTTTAATCTAGTATATTTTATAAAGTTTCACATGACTAATACGATTAGCTAGAACCTAACTAAATGGGTCTTAAAATATAGATTTTCAACAATAAATCTTTATAAGTGTTCTGTCAACTATATTTTGTAAACTTATACAAGAAATAAACATATAGTAATATATAGGTACAATAGTTAAGAGATTAAAGATTTAACAGACACGCAAGTAACACTCACTTAACAGTATTAAGCATTTACTCAAGCAAAAAATGAATTGGGCCATTGTCCTGACCCCGCTGTGTCTGCTTTCTAAAATAATTATTACGTTATTTGTTTTTTTATGCATTTTTAATAAAAATAGTTTATCCATTTTTAATTGATTATATTTCTATTATTTACACATATATTAAAAAATTTGTTAATTTTTTTTAATCTTGTGTTCATTAACTAATTATTTCTAATAAAAATTAAATAATTAAAAAAAAAAAAAAACAACTTAAATATACATAGGAAATAAAAAAATGACATATTTTAAAGAAAAAAATAATTTTTAAAAATAGAATCAATAAGAAATGGAGAGAATACATGATATTCGATTTTTTTTTTGGAACAGATAATTTTGTCATTTTCTTAAATTACTGTGACATTTACCTAAAATATTTGTGTCATTTTCTTCACAACACACTCATTTTGCATCGATATCACCCTTATTTTTCTCACTCTTTTTTTGAAGATTTATTGGCTTAAAATCACATATACAAGTATACTACATAAGAGAGTACGCCACATATTTTCTTCTTAGGTCCAATGTCACGAGTATCCATATTTTTCTTGCGTTTCCTATTTTTTCTAGTTATCCCATTTTACTTAGAAAACCTCTCTCTTAATGCTGAATGTATAAAGACTTTTTCCTATTTAGAGGTGAAAAAATACGAACTCAATCAATTCTAACTCTAGCAAAATTTTGTTATATATAACTTAAACGGTATATATATATTGTATATCTAACTTACTTGAATCGAGTTCGAACCAAATCCAAACTTCTTGCAACCAAAAAAATTAGGAAACTTCTGATTAATTAATTAGGTACAGTATTAGGCACTAACCCAACTATCAAATTATCACTTAGTAAAATTTTAACCATGTCATACATACTACTATACAATCATTCAACAAATATAAATATTATAAATTTGTAACGATTTAACAGCTAATACATAAAAGTCGTTATTATTGCCAGCATGGCAGTGGCAGCTAAAGAGTATCTTTATCAGCCTTCACCATGTCTTACGCGCGTTCGTTTCGTATTTAGTGGGTCCCACGAACCGTTGCCTATATAGATAGTCTCTTCACACTTCACTCTTCTTCTTCACTACCAAAAACAGAGCAAACTCTGAGAAACACAAAGCTTCATTTTTGTTCCATTTTGAGAATCCATTTAAGACAATTTTCGAGGTAATTTCATCTTTTCTTCATATACATTTTACCATTGTGAGTGAAGTCCTTGATATTTCGAATTCTCTGTTCTTTTTTTGTTTCCTCTGTTTATATCTTGTAAACTAAAGCTTGAGCTTAGATCAAAAAAAAAAAAAAAAAAAAAACTAAAGCTTGAGTTGAGTTAATATTTACATAACTCAGTAAGATCATTCGTGAGATATTCAGTTATTTAATAATTTGGAATCCACCGAAAATTTTGAATTTTTCTGCTTTGGCTTTATTTATTTTGCATTGTACTCTGTTTTTATAACTGTGTTTCAAATTCAAGTGAAGCTTGAATTGAGTTAGAGCTTTTAGAATAGTTCTTGCAAATTTAGTATTTTATCAGATTTCTTATTCGGTATCCATCGAAAATTTCTGATCTTTCTGCTTTATCTTTATTTATTTTCCATTGTACTCTGTTTTTATAACTGTGTTTCAAAGTCAAGTAAAGCTTGAATTGAGTTCGAATTTTAAGAACCCAATAAAAAAATTTCTTGTGAAATTTAGTTTCTAATTTGGAAACCGTCGAAAGTTTGAATTTTCTTCTTAACTAAACATTTTTACTCTGTTTCATCTGAACCAGATCGGAGATGGAAAATGACGATATCAATGTGGCGGAGATGAAGCCAAAGAAGCGTGCAGGACGGCGCATTTTCAAGGAGACACGTCATCCAATTTACAGAGGTGTGCGGCAGAGGAACGGCGACAAATGGGTCTGCGAAGTCCGAGAACCGATTAATCAGCGCCGTGTCTGGCTTGGAACTTATCCTACGGCGGAGATGGCGGCGCGTGCTCACGACGTGGCGGTTCTTGCTCTGCGCGGGAGATCCGCGTGTTTGAATTTCTCCGATTCCGCTTGGCGTTTGCCGGCGCCAGAATCCACTGATCCAGACACAATCAGGCGCACGGCGGCTGAAGCAGCGGAGATGTTCAGGCCGCCGGAGTTTAGTAGCGGAATTACGGTTTTGCCGTCGTCTGGTTATGGTGGTGAGATTGATGAAGGAGTCGCCGGAATGATGATGAGGCTCGCGGAGGAGCCGTTGATGTCGCCGCCGAGATCGTACATTGATGATATGAATACGAGTGTGTACGTAGAAGAAGAAATGTGTTACGAAGAGTTGACACTTTGGAGTTACTAAAATACGTATTTATATATACATATATAATGTAATATATGTATGTGTGGTAACTTAGATTTTACCGAGGTTTAAGATCCTCTGTGTGAGGTAGAAAGTTCTAAGATGGAATAATTTTGTGCAAAAGATTCTTGGAATCTTTTCTTCTTGTGTTTTTTTTTTTTTGATTCGCTTTCGTATAACTTTGCAAAATAAGTGGGCGTAATGGGCTTAGATATGAAAGGTCCAACTCTCTGATAAATGTATTTTTTTTTGGTTTACCTAGTTTTCTAGGTACCAAAATGTATAATTAGTAGTATATATTAATGTGTAGAATATTTATAATAAAATCATCTTAAATATTGATGTAAGGAAAAAATATATATATTTTCACCTTTTTTTGGTTAGAAAGAAAAATAAAATAATTAACTAAACTATGTTAGAACTAAAATTAGTAAAACATACGGGAAAAAATAAACATAATTTACACTGAAATTTGGAGGAGGAATAAGAGTTTAAATAGATTTTTTATTAGTTTTTCCGTTAGCTTGTAATAGTTTTATACATTTGACTATGATATGTTAATTTTCTTTTATCATAAGATTATGAGTATGAAGATAGGAATGACTTACATATGTGAGAGACAAGCAATCTATAATATTCTCCCATCTATAAATTTAAGACATTTTTATAATAATGTGACCAGAAACTATTTTGATATAAGGTTACAAACTTAATAACAAATACTAATCGCTAAATTATCTTAACTTGTTTGACCTATTGTTGGCTTTGTCTGGCTGTTTGAATTGAAGTCTGTAAGATGGAAAATAGAAATGGGTCCCAGTCCCATCGACCTATCCTATCACTCATTGGTACTCATGAGTCATGACTCATCCTGTAAACATGCAATTTAGTTCATGAGCAACGATCAGAGGGCACCTTATAAATTGATATACATTATTGTTCATGTGCGTACAAAAAAATCCTACGGATATTATTCATCATGTGATGAGGCAAAAACAATACACACTGAAATTTTTTAAAAAATATTTGTAGTTTGTGAAAGTTTTGAGGGCTTTCAGAAGTTTCTATGAATTTTTACCCAAAAAAAAAAAAAAAAATTCACATATTTCAAGAAATTCATTCACACGTACGATAAGAAAAAATTAGATGAAACGTTTTTGTTTTGTTGCATAAAATGTGTTCATACATCTTGTTAGGAATAACCAAACATGGTTTTAGTAATATATAACAAAACAAAAAAAAATCTGAAACTTTTTGAAGTGTTGAAAGTTTTTCTTAAGTTTTTGGAATTTTTCTGGTGTTTCAATGTAATTAACATTGTTTATCTTCTTCATTGTTAATGGTTAATTTTGATTTTTATTCATATTCAATTCCTAAATGATTTAGGTAAAAGTACTAAAATCAACATTTTGGATTGATGATTTTTACATCATATTATACAACTCGGAGTCTATAAGACATTTGTCTTGTAAAACTTAAAACCCTTTAGACATGACGCATCGATCAAGCGAAACAAGATTGTAACATATCAGCAAAATACTCCTTAAAACTCTTTCGGCATGACACATCATAAAGAAACAAACCTTGAAATTTGGTTCGGATTCTAATGGATGTATAGAGGAAATAATGGGGCTTTAAAAGCTCATTTTGACCAAAAATATATATACCTTCAGGTTTCAGACGACGTGTTTTTTTTTTTGTAAGGAAACGGTTTTTTCTTTGTTTCGTCATATTTATTTACCACGTTGCTTGTCTTTTTCCTCTTTTTTGCTTCTTAATTATCTGAGAAATATGAATTCTCCAATCTCTGTCTCTTCCATCGGTTTCTTTCTAATTGTTTGTTTGCTATATTCAGCTTTCATGTGCTGTGTTGGATAATTCAATGTTTTCTCAGGGAAATAAATGGCAAAACCCAAAAATAAAATACTGATACAAACAATAAGGCCATGATATGCTATTTTGACCCCAAAAAAAAAGATGATGTATTACAAAAGTATAGATGATCTAATTCGAGCACAGATTAGCCTCACATAGTAAAATCATTACTAGATCGCAGAATGATATAATCATTACTTATTAAAATCAAAGAATTATAATTCTTTTCTTTCTTTTCTTTTTTTTTTGTTATAAAAGAGTCTGAAGATGGTCTACACTATATTTTATCTGCAATTCTTAAAATATCATAATTAGAATTCAATACTACAGTACTAGTTTATCAATGTTACAATTTGTAATTAAATATGTATGTAATTCCCTTTTCCCTTTTTGTTGTCGCCAGTGACTATGGTCCAATGGTCACAAATGGATCACCATATCAAAGACAAACGTGGTCTTATTATATAGCTTGAAAAAATTAGTATTCAACTCACCCTATGTTCTTTTTATTCAGTATATCTTTCATGAAAATGTCCTTTTTTGCAGAAAGCTTATCCCTATAAAGCAACTTTTAGAACAATAGTTTTTTTTTTTTCGGGGCTTAAAACAATAGTTTTCCATGCATAAACTTTATTTTCTGCTTTTTCTTAGGATTTCTTATACGTTTTTTTCCTTGATAAAGAAGGTTTCTTATATGTAAAAGACATGGGACATTTTATCAAAAAAAAAAAAAAAAGACATGGGACACTATGACATTATACAGTATATATTTTTTTCTTCACGCAACCACGTTTTGACTAAACTATTGTTAACCGGATCCAGTCAAAGCTGGTTCTATATAAAATGGTTCAAAATAGATTTAATTTTGCATAGTCAATTCGTATTGTCAACCTAAAAATGTGATGTTTTGAAGAGATATGCCCTTAATTAAGTGAACTAGACATGAACTTAAATTTGACCTGATTAAATCTAATTAAAGTGATATGTCAAAAATGATATTTATGACAATTTCTCTTACATATATTTAGCTAATTTTTATCTTCAAATATAGAACAATACATATTTTTAGAAAAAGGAAGTTTTGGTTAAAGTCCATAATCTTTATTTGCTTGAGTCTGTTTTTTTTACAGATTTTTCTAATATATCAATTAAAATTCATGAACCAATAACGGTTCTTTAGTATTTTATGGACATGGTGAAATTAACCTTTGAAATTTGCTAGTCGGAAATCTTAATCCATATATTATTATCTATCTAATTTGACGACGACTACACCGATTGGCATGTGAATTTTTTTTTCTTCTAAATATCTACATTTATATAAGTTTATATTTAATATATACTCTCACTCATATATATGAACAATTCATTTATAATATATACTTTGTAACATTTATAAAATAGTAAGCGTTAGATTAATTGTTAACTTGTCAATACATCGTAACTAGTCCCTAAAACTCAATATATAAATTTGATTTTTATCAACATATACCATTAAAATATTAATAAATTAGTTTATAAATAAAAACCAAGAGAAAATGTTCCAACACACCAACAAAAAACAAATTCTATATTTTTAAAGGCGACTATTCTAAACTTCCAAACAACCAACTCAGTAAAACTCCTAATGGTGCTCTCATACTATGACCATGAGGCGTTAAATAAGCTAATAAGAAGTTATAGGGAAGAGAAGAGTAGCATGTAGATGAATGAAAAAATGAGAGACTAAGATCATAATTTTTTAAAATAATGACTCACGAGTCTCTCTAATTTTTTAAAATAATGATTTAATTAAAATAAAAAAGTATCTATAGAAAAAGTGACATATAGACATGAATCTCTTCCACTATTTGAAAGATTTTCTCAATAGTAGAAAAGATTCATGTCCATGTGTCACTTTTTTATTGTACATTTTTATTAATTTTTTTTTTATTAAAATATTATTTTTAAATTTTGGAACATACACATTGGTTAGAGACTCAAATGAGTCTCTTCCCATTAAAATATTAATATTTTTATATAATTTAATTATATATTTAAAGTTAAATTTAAAATAAATATGTAAACCAATAAAAGTATGACAAATGGCTAGAAGGTTTTTTAATAAGAGACCATAGTCTAGTCTCTTCCCCAAGAGACTCCCTCTCATTCTTTCTCTCACTTTTTATTTTTTTTTAAATAATTTAATAAATAATATCTAAAGTAGATATCCTTGATGGAGATGTTTTAAGAAGCTAGCTCAAAAATCCCAATATAGTTCTTGTCAATTTCTCTCCACGAATAAATGATATGTCAATCGAGTTCATTGTGTCTCTTCTCTTGTACCTATTTTTTTTGGATGCCCAAGTATCAATATTTTTTAGCCATAATACTAACTATTTCTAAGGTTCTAGTACCAATTATTTGGCGGTTGTAAAAAAAGAATGTTGGTCTTAATGCTACTTTTCGAGTTAATGTTCAAACAATAAATCTAAATTTGTGCTGACAAAAATATGTATTTACTACACTATTACAAAAGATATTAATTATAAAGTTCAAACAATAAATCTAAATTTTTGAATATTATGTGTGATTCATCTCATATGCAAAAACATCGGATTAAGCGATTTGTGTGATTCAAGTAGTCTGTTCGACCATCAATTAAGAGAGTCAATCAAAACTTCCACCTTCATCTTCCACCATCGATTCATTCTAAATTTTAAGTGAAGAGCCTTGAAATCATGTGTTCATAAGATTGTTATACTCAATTTTATATTATAAAATTATATGTTTATCCTTAGGGTTTTGACTGGTAGATAAATCATAAATGAGAATAAATGGAACCGAAAAAACTAAAGTTTTTTTTTTTGAGCTGAAAATGGCTGAAAACAATTTTTTTTTTTTTTTAACTATGCTAACCAATCAAACCCTTAATGAAATTTGAAGAAAAATGAAAAGTGATTAGAATAAGAGAGTGACAACTCATATATATTTATCTCTTTTTCTCTATTACCTATAAAGTATTTACAAAAAGTGATTGAAAGAAGTGACAACACATGTGTATATTTTTTTTTACTACTTAAAAATACTTATAATATAACAAGTTCGATTTGTTGTTTTAGAGTAATTATGATTATTATGATTAAAGTAACTGAGATTAATTAAAAATTGTGATGAAAGAGAAAAATAAATTAAAAAATAAATGTTTTACTCAATTTTTGAGTGGAAACATTTATAAAAATAACAAACCATCAATAACAAACATTATTGTTTGCAAAATCAGATATCATAAGACCATCTCTAACCCTATTTCATATTCATTAACAAACTCTATTTAGAAATCATATATTTTTAATTCTAATTTCATTTAGAACTCCAAAATGGAGATCTCTAATTTTTAATGCATATTTATAATTTTATATTCTCAAAATACACTAACAATTGGATATTTTCATTTTGAAAATGAAAATGGAATAGGATTAAAAAAATTATAAAAACGAAAAAGAAATGGATCTGACATGAAAGTAAATGATACTATGTGTTATAGTGTGCAAAGTTACACCAATAGAAAAAAAAATACCAAATAGAAATTTCTTTTATAAATATGTTTTAGGGTATTTTTATAGTCTATTGCCACTTAAAACATGTTCTCTCTTAGCTAAAAAAAAATTGCTACCATGACTTGTTTCCCTTCCACCTTTTTCTATAAAAATGTTCTAATTGACACACACATTTTTCTATCTATCAATTGTTGTTTAGTAGTAGCCGTGGGCATAAAAATCAAACCCAAAAATCCAAACTGTAACTAAACCGAAAAAACCATTTCAAGTCAGTTATGGGTATAACCAAATTATTCTATTGGGTCCTGTATTGGATAAAACCAAGACCCGACCCGATACCCATATTATTTTATATGGGTATCCATAAACCCGAGACTAACCACTTATGACGAGGAGTACTTAGAATTTTTAGTTTCATTTGGATCAACATATCAAGACTAAACACAAGTCAGTTGGGTAACTTAGATTTGTTGTTACTAATTACTACTCTATCATCTTATGTCTTTAGATGTTAAATTTGAAGTTATATTATCTGTTTTTGTGAGTTTTGTATGTGTTTGTGTATGTTATTTTGTATGTGTTGTCAGGTAATTGGGTTATATTTCAAATTTTTTGGGTAGATATCGAATATATATATATATAGGTATTTTATACATGAACCGATGAAAAATTCATTTTTTGGATATTTATAAGTTTTTAAATTTGAAACCTGAACTGATCCGAACCCGATAAAATTCGAACCAAAACCGAATAAAATATTTATAATTATCTATTGGATAATAAATTTTTAAACCAGATTGACCCAAATCCGTTCTGGTTCCAAACTCGGACATAACTATTTAGTAGTATTGTGGGAAACCCGCTAATGTAGATCTCTAGCAATTTAGTGGAAACATTCGATCCATATCCGCAGTTTCAAGTTGTCTCCATTTTTTTTTACTGGAAAAGTGTTGTGTTTTAATACATTATAAAAATATAAATGATGTCCTTATTATTAATGTGAATATAAGAAATCCATGCAATGTACAGAGAGAGGCATTTGATAGGGATTAGGGAACAACAATATCTTCAGTGAGTCAGAAACAGATACAGAAATCATTTTATATTGAAACCAGAATCTTAATCTCATTTTTGAACATCTAAAATTGGAATAACTCATTATTACAAGTTGGAAAAAAAAGAAAAAAAAAATTGAAACTGGAAAATAAAAAGGTACGTGCAACATCAGAAGTCAGAAACATGAGATTCTAGTGGGAAATTATAGGTGCTTTACAAAAAAAAGCAGAGACCCTTGGTGTTCTTTTCTGCTTCCACAAATTTCGAAACAAAAAACTTATAATTTAGTACTTACTTTTGTATCTCAGTTTACTTTTTTCGTAAATTAATCTATACAATTTTTTTTTTTTTTTGGATAAAGAAAAAATAATCAGTTAGCTAATGATACCAAATCGTAAATGAATCCGTCTTAGCAAGTGTTTAGTACTCGAAATTTGGAGCTAATAAATGTACCTTCGAAGTTGACAAATTAGGAAAAAGAATATTGGAATATAAAGGAATAAAAAAACAACGAATATCGAATCGTGTTGATGGTTGATCTGCAGGTTCCAATGCAAAAAGAAAGATATGAGCGTAGAAATTACGCATCCTAGTTTTTTTTGAGATTTTTTCTTAATTAAGATATGAATGAAATCAAGATCGAATTGTTTGTTTTACTACTTTTATCCTTCTATGTAGATATTCGATTTTTTCAAGTTATTCAGTTTGGATATCTATTTTAAGTATGCTGAAATGAGAAGTGAAAACCTTTGGTCATATAGTTAAAGTTTGTTTCAATTCAATTTTTAATTCGGCTTTAACAATTGTTTTAATTAGATAAACAAGAAAACAAGTAACTAATCATTTAAATCAGTGTTTTAGTTTTCATCTAGAACTTAAATCGAATTTGAATATGGGTGATAAAATGAACATTTCTTGTATTATACTAACAAATAGTTATAATACAAGAAATAGTTACATACTAAAAACTTATAATTATATAAGAACCAAAGTTTATAATTTTATGGTTTGTTTAATTATCACCGTTGTGTTATAATACAAATTACAATTCGGAAGACTGCACGCAACTTTAAATGCAAAATTTTACATGCAAACACAATTTGTTTTTGGTATAATTATGAGGTTAAGAATGATCACTTAATATTGATGAGTTTGTAAAAAATAAAATAAAATAAAAAAGAAGAAGAAGAAAAGGAGGAGTTTACAGTTGTACCCCCTTTGACTGCTTGCGTCACACTTTGCGTATGCCTTTAGTACTTTACTTGAAAGGCTTCAGGAGAAAGTTGTAATCAGAAAGAATAATCCTTCGTTTTATTTTGTTAACTTATCATATATTCATATTAATATAGTTAACTTATCATATTAATATAATTATTTAAAGAATTTATTTTAAAGATGCTTTGAATTTAATTTTGAGAAGCAATTGAAGGCTTTGCATGCAGCAACTGGCGTTAAAGATGATTGAAGAGACAATTTATTATATTTACTTATTTAGTAGTATAGTCAGGTGAGGTGGGCCCCGCATAATGGGTCATCAAGTTGTCAAACTATTGTATAAATGTTTTTTTTTTTTTTTCTAAGCTAAGCAAGTAGTATATACTTTTATTTTACTAAAGTACGTCTTTAACAAATTATACGATCTACAAGTAAATATTAAAGAAATTTAAAGCCTTTTGTTATAAAAGAAAATCAGGTTTTACAATTATATCACGTTTTATACACTAACACAACCATTCATAAATAAGATTAGTAAAATCTTGCTAATTTAAAATTTATTTAAGATAATATATTTTCCATATGACATGAGAGTGAAAACTATAGTTTGAGATTTATAACATTTGAAATAGTTTTAAAGATTACAAACAATCTTTAAATTTTTTATAATATTTTGGTAAAATATCATAAAATAAGTTGTTTTTAATTAGATATTTGACGTGGAGTAACTTCCGATATAACAGTAAAAAAAACGTGTAAGCGGATCAACTCATCGAATTTCCAATAGAATAAGATCCGTGTATGGAAAAACATTTATCATTCGTTAGTTATTAGGGATATTTCCAAAATATCCGGATCGAAATATGACTTTTAACCATAAAGACGAATATATTACTGTTAGGATGTATAATCTAGTATTAAAGATTGATCGCGGTTCTAGAAAATCTATAAACCTAGGCCCAAAACTCATAAAATAACAATAATAAAAGAACGATTGAAAATCTATTTTGATATTTGAATGCATTTAAAAAAAATAATATTAATATTGAATGACCATGGAATTTAGATATTGTATTGTTAACTAGAAAAATCATCTAAAGCATTACAAAATCATGAACATAAGGAAAACATAAAATTTGAATGCAATTTTTTACAATTATGAACTAAAACATAGCTAACAATCACTAATGGAGTTTTAGCCAAATTGGAAACAATTCAAATATATATAGTATATATTTAATTATATATATAACATGAATTTTAAAACTAAATTATATTTTAAAAGTGCTAATTCCTTTTTGTCAGTTTTTAAAAACTAGTCTCAAACAAAAAAACTTACAGCTAATGAAAATACTTTAAAAGGCAGGATTTTTCTGCTTTTTTTTTTCTTCCCAGTTTCAGAGTTTATACAAATAAGGTAATTCGTTGAAACAAAAAAAAAGTACATATATAAAATTAAGAAAAAATGTAATTGAACGAGGAAGTAAAAAAAAAATCCCAAAGGTAAAGTACTGTAAAGTAGGTAAATTAAAGTACAGGTCAAGGGGTAGTTTCGATATTTTAAGTCCATCTTTTTTTGTTGTTTTTTTTTTCGCATTCCAAAGTCTCATTGGACTTGGAATTAAGAGATTTTTCATCTTCTCTGTAGGAAAAAAACAAACGGCGGCTTCACAAAAAGCCTCCGACTTCGATTTTTTTTTTTTTTTCCCTCTCTTCTTAGATTTTGTTTTCTTCTTCTTCTTCTTCTTTGTTCTTACGATATCTTCTCCGTCTCTTCTTCCTCTAAACCGGAGTTAAGAATCAAACAGAGGGCTTTGGTTCACTGTTTCAATTAGATCACTCTGAAGTGAGATTCTCTGTTCGACAAAACTAGTAAGTAACTACATTGTTCTATATCAATTTCCTTCTTGGGTTTTCTTTCGTTTCTTTTACCTTTTTTGGTAAATATAAGTTTTTTTTGAAAAATCACTCTCTCTCATTATTTTCATGGTTTCTTTCTTTTGATCGATCGTTGTATATGTAATCCGATTTTGTTTTTATGAACCTTGTAGATTTTTTTTTGAAAATTGAAGTTCTTTAGTTTATGCATGTTCTTATCAGAAATCGATTTTTCGTTTTGAGATCGTCTTAAGTCGGTTCATGTTTTTCGCAGTAAGGGTTCTTTGTGGGCCTTAGAGAAATAGTTTGGAAAAAGTTTTTCTTTTTTTTGGTTGGCAGTACGATTTTTTTTTTTTTTTTAATCCATCAATAATGTGTGTTCAAAGTTTGAACCTTTTTTGTGTATGTGTTTGTGTTCTGCAAAGATAGAATCTGCTTTTTGTCTGAACGTGTTCTCTCTTTTTCTTTTGGGTTCATGCTATAGATTCTTCAGTAATTCAATTTAGAATCTCTCAGTTTTTTTCTAACTTGTTTTTTGATAGGCCAGTCACAGAGACAGATTGTGGTGACAAATTTGTCCATTAACAAAAGTTGTCTGTTTCTCAGTGGTCAATATTTTGATCAGTGAGACTTGTTTTTGGTCTTTGTCTGGTCAGTGAAGTGTTAAAGATTGGTTTCTGTTTCAGTTTAGTGTTGAAATTGGCATTTTGATGATTTATCTTCTTGTTCCTTTGTCTCTTACCTGGTAACTTGTCACCTGCACAATAGTTATCTGTGAGTTTAGTTCTGTTTTAAGTTAAAACGTAAGTAAGAAAATTTCAATAATGTTTGTTTAAAGGTCGAACCCTTTTGTGTTTCTGAAATAGTTTTGCTCAAGTTTGGTTTGGAATAGAATCTGCTTTATCTGTGTATGATTTTGATTTTCTGGGTTTTTGGTAGATTCTCTGTTATAACCAATCAATAAATTTGATAATGTGTTGTAAGTTCCAAAAGTAAGTAAACTTTTCAGTAATGTGTGTTCAAAGTTTGAACCTTTTTGTGTGTTCTGTAAATACTTCTGAGATAGAATCTCCTTTGTCTGAACATGTTTTCTCTTTTTTTTTTTTTTTGGGTTCATGCTAGATTTTATCTGTTTTGATAGGCCAGTCACAGATACAGTTGATGTTTACATATCTTTCCAATACCAAAACTTGTCTATTTCTCAATGGTCAATATTTAACAGAGAGATTTGTTTTGGTTTATTTTCTTTCCATACACTCCACATTGGATTTTATCACTTAAGATTGCTTATAAAAACTGATATCTTCACTTTAGGGTCTAAACTGGCCTTTTGATTGATTTTTTCTTCTTGTAGGTAACTCTTAACCATGGATAACGATTGCGAGGAGATTCAAGTACCGACGGGAAGTCTAACATCGATAGGTTTTAGCATCTCGACAAGCGATGAACGAGTAAGTGCTGTCCTGAATTAACCTTCCTGATTCGTATGTGAGAGGATTGAGCAAACAGTTAATGTAATATAACTTTGTTATAGGTAAAAACGGCTGCCATGGTTGTTGAAACAGCAAATCAGGTGACTGATTCTCGCCTTGGGCTCCCGAATCTGGAGTCTATCTGCAGAACCTGTGGCAGCAAAGATCGGAAAGTTTGCGAAGGTATGTCAAAGAATCCGGTTTTAGTGATATGGTGGCATTTTGTAGCATGTTTATGATTAATTCCATGATTTTTGCTTCTTTTCATTCTGTTTAGGGCATTCCGGTGTAATAATATTTGAGAAATCGATGATTCACCCGTACTTCGTCAAGGAGATATCCGCCTTGTTGAACAAGATATGCCCGGGCTGTAAATACATTCGGAAAAAGCAGCTTCAGGTTCAAGAGTTTAGCCAAATCCTATTATGTGTCTCATTTGCCGGTTTTCGGAACCACGTACACTAATGCTGCCTTTGCTTGTTATAGATTACCGGAGACCAGCCTGAGAGATGTAGATATTGCCTTGTAAGAGTTTGAATGTAACTAAATTTCTCCTTTAAAAAACTTTGTTCTTCAACTAATGTTCTACTTTTATTTATATTTTTCAGCCGAATACCGGTTATCCTCTAATGAAGTTTAGGGTAACTACCAAAGAAGTCTTCAGACGAACAGGAATCATTGTCGAAGTAAGCGAAGAGAGTCTGTTGAAGCTAAAAAAACGCGGAGTATTGGCATTGCCTCCGGATTATTGGAAGTTTTTGCCAAACGACTCCAATATCGACGAGAGTTGTTTGAAACCAACCAGACGAATTCTAACTCATGCACAGGTATAGAAGGCTGAAATGTACTATCTAAGACTTCGACTAATTTTCTTACTCTATAGTTTTCTGAAATTTTCACCTTTTTTTTGTTTTGCAGGTTTATGCTCTGTTACAAGGGATTGATCAGAGGCTCATCAAGCAAGATATCCCGATGTTCGACTCGGTTCCTGTGTATTCTTTTCCAATTACACCAAACGGTTACCGTGTAACCGAATTGGTCCAGCAGTTCACTGGAGCTCGACTAGTATTTGTAAGTAAAAAAGCTTGTTTATGTAACTTCTATCATCTATTATATATTTTCTCTTAGCATTTTGGTTTTTTGTTACATTTTTAGGACGAACCGACTCGGGTATACAAGAGATTACTTGGCTGCGAGGGAAACATGCTTGAATTGAGTTCTCGTGTGGTCGAATGCATGCAATATTCCAGAGTAAGCAGTCGTTTCTGATAGTTTAAACCCATTTTCTTATTGATCATCTGTGAAGGTAACTAATTCTTGTTTTTCCGCACAGCTTTTTTCGGAAAATGTGTCTTCGAATCAAGACTCGGCAAATCCGTACAAAAAGAAGTCAGATACTCCGAAAATGTGCGGTCTAAGGTTCATGAAAGATGTGCTGCTCGGTAAAAGAAGCGATCATACATTCAGGACAGTAGTTGTTGGTGATCCGTCTTTGAAACTTAACGAGATCGGTATACCACGGAAGATCGCAGAGAGGCTCCAAGTATCAGAGAATCTCAACAACTGGAACAGAGAACGGCTTGTCACTTACTGTTTCCACAGACTTCTGGAGAAAGGAGAGGTGCATGTGAGAAGAGGAGATAGCTTGGTTGCTATTCGAGAAATGGATGATCTTCAAACCGGAGACAAGATTTTCAGGACTTTAATGGATGGAGACACAGTGCTGATGAACAGACCGCCTTCGATTCATCAGCATTCGCTTATTGCAATGTCAGTTAAAGTCCTCCCGACGACATCTGTTGTATCCTTGAATCCAATCTGTTGTTTGCCGTTTCGTGGTGATTTTGATGGAGATTGTCTTCATGGTTACGTTCCTCAGTCAGTTCAAGCAAAGGTCGAGCTTGATGAGCTTGTGGCTTTGGATAAGCAGCTTATTAACCGACAGAATGGTCGGAATTTACTTTCTTTAGGACAGGATAGCTTGACGGCGGCTTATCTGGTTAACGTTGAGAAAAACTGTTATCTGAATCGAGCTCAGATGCAGCAACTGCAAATGTACTGCCCGTTTCAGCTTCCTTCGCCTGCGATTATCCAAGCTTCTCCTTCGACCGATGAGCCTCAGTGGACGGGAATGCAGTTATTCGGGATGCTGTTTCCTCCTGGGTTTGACTACACTTACCCTCTTGATGGTGTGGTTGTGAGTAATGGAGAGCTTTTGTCTTCCTCTGAAGGATCAGCTTGGCTCCGGGATGGAGAAGGGAATTTCATCCAGGGATTGCTCAAACACGACAAAGGGAAAGTTCTTGATATCATCTATTCTGCTCAAGAAATGCTCTCTCAGTGGTTGTTGATGCGCGGATTGAGTGTGTCCTTGGCGGATTTGTACCTTTCCTCTGATACGCAGTCTCGGAAAAACTTGACTGAGGAGATAAGATACGGATTGCGGGAAGCTGAACAAGTCTGCAACAAGAAACAGCTAATGGTCGACTCTTGGAGAGATTTTCTTGCGGTTAACGGGGAGGAGAAGGAGGAGGATGATTTGGTTACAGATTTGGCCCGGTTCTGCTATGAGAGACAAGTATCAGCTGCATTAAGCAAAATTGCAGTTAGCGCTTTCAAGGATGCTTATAGAGATGTTCAAGCACTGGCTTATAGGTATGGTGAACCATCCAATTCTTTTTTGATCATGTCGAAAGCCGGTAGCAAAGGGAATATCGGGAAGCTGGTTCAGCACAGCATGTGCGTCGGTCTGCAGAATTCATCAGTTGCCATGTCCTTTGGGTTTCCGCGCGAGCTGACTTGTGCCTCTTGGAATGACCCAAACAGTCCACTTCGCGGCGCAAAGGGAGACGACAAAACCGTTTCTGAGTCATTTGTTCCTTATACAGTCATTGAGAACTCGTTTCTAACCGGTCTGAATCCATTGGAATCTTTTGTTCATTCCGTTGTAAGTCGGGACAGCTCCTTCGGCGGTAATGCTGATCTCCCTGGGACACTGAGCAGAAGATTAATGTTCTTTATGCGGGACATATACGCTGCTTATGATGGGACAGTGAGAAATTCTTTCGGGAACCATATAGTACAGTTTACTTATGAGACTGATGATCCTACCGAAGATATAACCGGTGAAGCACTCGGATCACTTTCTGCTTGTGCCTTATCCGAGGCAGCTTACAGTGCGCTGGACCAGCCAATCAGCCTTCTTGAAACTTCGCCGCTTCTGAATCTTAAGGTTTTCTTCTTCTTCTTCTTCTTCTTCTTCTTAATCATATCCACATTCTCTTTTGCATTCTTCTTAAACTAGATTTGATCTCTTTCTACAGAATGTCTTGGAGTGTGGTTCAAAGAAAGGTCAAAGAGAACAAACAATGTCTTTGTATATGTCTGAAACCCTTTCAAAGAAAAAGCACGGGTTCGAATACGGGGCTCTGGACATCAAGAACCATTTGGAGAAACTTAGTTTCTCAGAGATCGTTTCAACATCCATGATAATGTTGGTAACTTTTAACTGTCTTTATGAATATTTTTGTTTACAATGGCTTCTCTTAACAAATTTTTATTGTCTTCTTGGTTTTATAGATTCTCTCCGAGCACTGACACTAAGATAACTAAAAGTCCGTGGGTTTGCCATTTTCATATCTCCGAGGTACAAACTCATAAGTCATAAACATAGAAACACAGGGAGGTTAAATATGAGCAGATTCTAATGAACCTCTTCTGAAATTTTACAGAAAGTAGTGAAGCAGAAACAACTTACTGCAGAATCTGTTGTCGCTTCATTAAACGAGCAGTATGAGAGCAGGAAGAGAGAACTGAAGCTTGATCTAATTGATTTAGAGATACAAAGCACGTAAGAACATCCTCGGATTTACGGTAGACATGTTTTATTTGGATCTTTTTTATGTCTTTCTTCGAAACTGATTTGTTATACATTTTTGTGTTATGGATTAGAAACCACTGCTCTTCAGACGACAAAGCAATGAAGGATGATAGATTTTGCATCACGGTTACTATAGTCGAAGCCTCGAAGCATTCTTCTTTGGAACTCGATGCTGTTATTCTCGTTTTGATCCCGTTTCTTCTCAACTCTCCTGTCAAAGGTAAAACCCGATGATATAGAAAGACGAGCGAGCTGAAGGGTTCTTGTTTTGTTATTTATCGTTCTTATCAGTTCTATCATCTGTATTTGCAGGTTACAGAGAGATTAAAAAAGTGGATATCTTATGGACCGACAAAGCAAAAGCGCGAAAAAGTGACGGGAATCATTTGGCGGGTGAGCTGTACTTGAAGGTTACTATGTATGGAGGTCGAGGCAAAACAAGCTGCTGGAGTGCTCTTCTTGAAACGTGTCTTCCCATCATGGATATGATTGATTGGAGCCGTAGCCATCCCGACAATATCCGACAATGCTGCTCGGTCTATGGAATAGATGCTGGACGAAGCGTTTTTATAGCGGTCAGTATTCGGTTTCTTTTACATTTTCTTCATTTTCTTGGTCTGTGCAGCTTCTAAAGATTACGAATTTTGGGTGATAGCAGAATTTGGAGTCTGCGGTGTCAGATACCGGTAAGAAAATACTACGAGAACATCTGCTTCTCGCAGCTGATTGTCTCTCTGTTACCGGAGAGTTTGTAGCATTAAACGCCAAAGGTTGGAGTAAACAAAGACAGGTCGAGTCTACGCCTGCACCTTTTACTCAAGCATGCTTCTCGGTATGTAACTATATCCTAAGTTAACGTCCCATTTTGTTTTGGTTAGATAGGATTTGATTTGACACTTGGTGCTTTCCTTAATCTCTACAGAGCCCAAGTCAATGCTTTCTTAAAGCTGCTAAGGAAGGTGTAAGAGACGAGCTTCAAGGATCTATCGACGCATTAGCTTGGGGGAAAGTTCCTTGTTTCGGAACTGGAGATCAGTTCGAAATCATCATTTCGCCAAAGGTAAATACCGTTACATTTCTAATCCAGTTCGATCACAAACTTCAGTGGTGTAATTTAGTGTTTTCTACGCATGCATCAGGTTCACGGGTTTAATAATGCACCCGTAGATGTGTATGAGCTTCTGAGCAAGACAGTGACACTTCCAAAGACGGGGATGATGCATCCAACAACCTCTTTACCGGAACCGGACAACTTCAAGGTCCAGCCATTCCAGTTTATTGATACTACTGTCTCGAAAGCATTCAAGGTGCTCGATGGGAAAGGGATTTCTTTGGCGCAGCTCAGAAATAGTGTTTCATGGGAATACATTGAAAAGCTTTCCCGGTCGCTGAAACGGATACTCCATAGGTAAGGCGAAAAAACCGATCTTTTCTCGGTGTCAAATTTTGTTCAAAGAACCATAAAGATTCTTCCTTTTTGGCTGCTGCTAATTATATAACCGTGTTCTTTTTTTTGTTAGTTATGAGATCAATGACTCTTTGAATGAAAGGGACAAACAATCTGTGTTGATGGCTCTGTACTTTCACCCCAACAGAGATGAGAAAATAGGACCAGGGTTCCAAGGAATCAGGGTAAAAATCGTACATAAATGATTCAGAATCCTTTTAAAAAACATCAAAGATACTGACAGACAACAGTTTATTTTTTAACAGGTCGCTAATTCGAAGCACGGAAATGCTCGTTGCTTCGAGGTTGTAAGATTAGACGGGACTACAGAAGACTTTTCGTACCACAAGTGTGTATTGGGAGCAACTGCAGTCATTGCACCAACAAAAATGAACTTCTACAAGTCTAAGTACCTTAAACGTGGTACAGTCCAAGCCGGTACTCTCTAAGAAAACCCCGAAAGCCGCTAAATAAAGGATAAAAGAGACGATCTTTTGTCGATATAATATCGAACAATGTAAGAAGATGTGTGTGTAATGATGTGAACAAAAGTAAGTAGATAGATATAGGGGAAAAGCCTTTTGGCTTTGCTCTAAGCTTCTTTTTGCTCCTTTTACTATGTGATACCTTTACCTTAAAACATAAAAGGCTAAAAGGTTCATTACTTAGTGGAAGCAGCAACGAGAAGCTGGCAAAGGAGGCTTCTGTTCTGTTTCTGTTTCTGTTTCTGTTTGTAAACCAATAAATTTCCGGTTTTACTATGAAATATCCGGTTATGTTTCTGTTCTATCTTTACCTGGTTTTAGATTTTTTTCATGCAATTGCTTATGTTTTCCTCATGAGAAGTGAAACTTAGTTCTCTGGTTATGCTCTGTTTTTTTCCTGGTTAAGATCGATTCTCATACAATTTGTTCTTTCTTTACCCGGTTTAGATCGGTTTTCTTGCAATAAAGAGATTAAAACTATAGGTGATTTTTTTTTTTTTTTTTTGGTTTAATGGTGAAAACTTATTTTGCTTATCATAGCTTATTTCTTTGGTTATGCTCTGTTTTTCCCTAGTTAAAATTTGGTTCTTATACAATTTGTTAGTGATCCCTATTTACAATCTTTTGTTTCCTCGTGTGACTAAATTAATCATTTTAATTTAAGAGATGAAAAGTGATTTTTTAGATGTTAAACCTTGTTTATTTTCATAAACTCTTATTTTACTTCTCCGGTTATGCTACGATACTTTCTGGTTTAGATCCCCTAAAGCATATTTTGTTTTCTCGTGGGACATTTGAATCATTATCCTCGAGAAATAGAATTTCTTTTGGGGATTCTTTTAACATTTCATCAAACAACTACAACTTTTATGTTTCTACATCATTATAAACAATATTGATTATATTCTTAAATTTCTTTTTACCAAATAGTTAAGATCAAGATTCAAGTACCAAACAATGATAGTTATTTTTTTTTTCTGTAGTGTCTTTGTTAAAAGAAATATTCATTCACTTATGAGTAACTCCACATGGTGGTGTTTTTTTCTCTTTTTTTTTTCACAAAACATGTGGTTGTCATAAACTCTATTCTTTTTTTTTTTTTTTTTTAAATTATTGACTGATCAATTTACGGTAGAACCTCTACAAATTAATACTCTATAAATTAATAACCTCTCTAAATTAATAAATTATTCCGGTTCCAAGTTGGGCCGGTGTAATAATTGACATATTTCGATAAGATAATAAGATAATATTTTTTTTGAAATCTCTATGTAAATATATAGTCTCATTAATAACATAAATTAATAATGATATAAATTTATTGTATATATATAAGATATTTTAGTGGAATATGGTTCTAATGTTGTTTATTTATTAGTAAATTTATAATTTTGTTGAACTTTATCTCTATTTTTCTTAAAATATCAAAAATATATTATATTATCTTCTCAAATTGCATCAAAAAAATTTAAATTTTTTTTATATATGCAATTATTATTTTCTAATGTGTAAATGCGTTAAAATACATCGAAGTATTGTCTTCATTTTTATACTTTTTATATAACATTTTTAAAAATTCGGAAAAACTCTCTACAAATTAATAATTAATTTATGGATAAATTAATAACCTCTATAAATTAATAAAATTCTTCGGTCCCAACATTATTAATTTATAGAGGTTTTACTGTAATTAACTTCACTCTTGTATTATTTAAAGTTGCTTGTAATATTTGTTTTTTAAATTGATTATTTAGTCTCTACTTTTCAATCAAACATAACATTTTTTTTAAACATCTCCTCAAATTTTATCCGCTAGTCAACTATTAAAAAATCATTCAAAACTCCCCATAATCGCTATTTTGTTTGGTATAACGCATAATCGCTTATATATGTACAAACTCTTTTAATTCATGTTATCATTTTGAAGGTGTTATTACATCATTATCTTCAAAGATATCAAGTTTACAAGTTATATATGTTGAATGTAATATCGATCTCAATCACCATTTCATTTTCAGCATAGTAACTTTTATGGTTCTAAATCATTATAGCAACAAAAATTAACTATAAGTATAATATATTAATAAACTAGTGGATATCATATCGCCAAACAATATATGGTGATATGGATTCTAGATATTGCCTTTAGCTTCTACAGAGTTATGTGTCATCATAATTTACTCATACTTACTTTCACAGGTCCACAAATGCACTTGCATTTGTTATAAATATATGATACCCATACCCTATATAAAATAATATATAATGAATTAAATGAGTTTTTTTTGGTTGGTTTGTTTATCTTTTAGCTTAAAAGTAGAGTTAGATCATGCCAAAGCCTTTAGAGACACATGTCGTGAACACATAATCCCACTAGCTAAAGCATTTTCTTCTCTCTATCAGAGAACCTTAGCAAATCAATATATAAGATTGAAATTAATTGTGATAACCAATCAAAAGTAAACACATAATGATTGACTGACATTGGCCATTGTAAGTATTCTTGAATATTAATGCAACAACTATGCGGTTATATAAATAATATATTCCATTTATGTACTTCTTTTGTTGTTAAAGTTCATTTATGTACTTATTAAATCAGGAGAAAATCTGACACCATATACATTATAGTATTTTCGTTGAAATATAACTAGATAAATAAATGTCGAGGAAACAGAAAAAGATAAATGTGTCAATAAATTACTTTTGGTTCTATGGTTGATGTTTTTCAAAAAAAAAAAAAAGTTCTATAGTTTGATCAAGTGGGAGGAAAGTAATAGGTTTTAGATTATTTTTCTTAAAATATATTTTAAAAGAAAATATTAATTTTTAGTATCTTTTGTTCGGCTTTTAGTTTGGTATTAGATTATGTAAGTTACTATTGATATTAAATAATTCATCACATATTGACATGTAGCAAAAGCACCACTGTTTAATTACGTAAGGTGATCAAATTCAGTCTATTTACACATATATATCCTTTTTTTAAAAACCAAAAAATAATAATATACATAGATAAACGATTATAACAGACAAAATCATGATTGAGCGAATGAAATTAACGAATATCATCCATCACCTTTGGTTCTATTTTGAAAAACGATTATCACGTGGGACGACCGATTTGTAAAATAAGATCAAATTAATGGTGTATGTAACTTTAATTATACCTAAAGAAAATCCTTTTAGCAAAAAAAAAAAAAAAGCTTTATACCAAAATCATTGTAATTTAGGAGTGAAATATGTTTTTTTTTTTTTTTTTTTTTTTTTTTTTTTTTTTTTTTTGTCGCCAAAATATGTTTCTGCGTTTGTATAATATAAGTTTATCTTTTATTCTTGGTAAGTTTTTTTTTTTGTCGATAACGATTTTTCATAGATTTTGTCCATGTCCATACTATCTTTATATTAATGCAATAAGAAAGAATATCAGCCATCTAATTATTAAATATTCCAACTAAAAATTGTGTCGTTTTCTTTTTTTTTTTCTCCCATAATTTATGAAAATAACAATACAAACTGAATACAGACACATATGCATGTTCTTTAAAATACTCATAAAATGAAGACAAATTGAATACGACTCCATGACTTAACATTTATTATACAAGGCACTTGTAAATATGTACGTTAGCTTTTTGGAAAATAAATAATTTTATTTTGGATTATATGCTTAGTTTTAAATCATGTAATTTCTATAACAAAATAGAGAAAATATCAGAATAACGATACATTAGTAGTTTTCCCAAAAACAACCGTCTTAAACAGTTTATTTCATTTGGACCCTAAAACTTTATCCGTTTCACATAAAACCCCCTTAGAAGTTTCATATAATCACGTAAAAGCCCCTTTATATAAAAACGTGCCAATTGAGGCCAATCAGCAGCCACGATTTGATTTTCTTCTTTTTTTCTTTTTCTCCTCAATGATTGGGTCTGAGTAAATGCAAATTTGATGATCACATTCACATGATTGATTCGGTGATAAGATTCTGCGATCTACCACGAAGCAACTGAGTCAAAGACTCTCTCTTGATTTCACTTCTTCTTATCTTTTACTGATTTTTCGCAAATTGAGTCTTACAAAAAAAAAAAAATCGAATATTTCTGGGTTTGTCATTTGACAAGATTAAAAACCCATTCTTGGTATTTGATTGATTTTCTCAGATCTTTTTCATTGATTTAACTCATAAAAGAATGAGCTTTTGATTTAGATTTATTGTTTTTTTTCAGGTTTAAATCCGTTGATGGTCATCTAAATTCTCAAAATCAGAAACTACAAAATTCGATTTTTCAATCGGATTTTTCTCTCTTTAGGTATTGAATTGTTGATTGCTTTGAGTAAAAGGGGAAAATGTACAAAGAAAAAGAGAATCTAGGGTTTTGATGGGACTCCATGTTAGAAAAAGTTTAAAACTTTTTGGCGTTTTTCACATGTCTGCAAGGTGTGGAATTTTCTCATTAGGCAAAATACAATTTTGTGCCTACTAAAGCAAGTTGGCTGCTTTTATAAAAAAAAACAAATTCATATTATCATTGACTCCACTAAGATCTATTTATATGGTTTTTTTATTATGTGTAGGCCTTACCTTCATGCTAAGCTCGTGTGTTCTGATCCATTTGTTGTATTTTTAATCTATTTTTTCTCAGAGATTTAATCTGTATATAAGATCTCAAGATCAGCTTTTTGTGTTGAAGAAGAAGCAGAAGAAGAACGAGGGTTACATACAGGTAAAAAACAATAATGAGTTTATTGATTTAAATATATGTATCAAGATCTCTGTTTTGGCTTATTTTGTTAGAACAAACCATCTTGATGAAGTGAAAATGCAAGAGATTTGAAAGTATAAATGAGCTGAATTTTTGATTGTTTCTTCGAAATTTTGATTTGATTTGATTTGGTATTTTATTGTCTTGAGTGATCTCTGCGTGATCGTATCATCAGAGCACATGGCTTGTAGAGAGCCAGCCAGCCATTTAGTAGCTGACTTGCTTATTTGTATATTAAAAAAAGTGTTTTTGGAAATTTTCTTGTTTTGGTTTAGTGTAGTGTAATTTATATTGTGCTTGAGCACTAATCAGATGCTCAACAATTCACAATCCATTTGAGGGTATAATTCCTTTTAGATGCTCTATGTTCTCTTCGTGCTTGAGTCAAATTTGTTGTTTTTACTTGACTCTTTCTTGCGTTAATCTCTTGAATTTGCTTTGTGGCTATGTCTCTTGAAATCAATTTATATAGCTCCTTTTGTGACTGTACAATGTGAAATTGTTTGTTTAATGATCAGGTGAGTTTTATGAAATTTTGTTAGCTCTATTGGCTTATTGTGGATTGGTTGGTTAAAATCTTAGTGTAACTTTTAAGTCTTGGAGAGCTCTGAATGTGTCAAAAAATGTTCTTGGAAATGTCCCTTTCTCTTCTTTCTAATTTGGGATTTAAAAGTGTTCTGGAATGCTATTTGACTTTGGATAATATTATTATGTATTTGTATTTTATATTGATTTTCAGTTTGCCACAAACTCATTCTCTGTTTGCTTCATTAAGTTGACAAAAAGCAAAATCTTTATATATAGGTGATATCAGGGTGTTCTAATTTCCACATTCTTATCAGGCTCCTATCTAAAGTTTGCTCTCTGCTTCGTGCGATAAAAAGATGGTGGCTTTTGGGAAATATTTGCAGCGGAAACAAATCGAAGAATGGAGAGGGTATGCATTTGCTTATGACATCTCGGTTTTGACCACATCGTAACACTTTGATTTATCTTCTGAACATCTGATTTTGGTTGCTAATGAAGTTTTGATGATTCTCTTGTAGCTATTACATCAATTACAAAATGATGAAGAAGAAAGTGAAGCAATATGCTGAACAAATCCAAGTTGGATCTCAACATCCTCGCCATGTTCTCAAAGATTTCTCGAGGATGCTCGATACTCAGGTATGTTACAGACAATTATCATGATGATTAAGTTTGAGTACTAGGCTCGCTGAATTGTTATTGTCAATGCATCTCTGAGGTTAAATATGGCTACATACGAGTAAACGCAGTCCGGTGTTTGTCATTGTTGCTGTATGTGAGATGAGACATTTAAGAAATTAGTCATTTCGATCGTGAGATGGAACTCCTTTATAATGTCGAATTGTTTGAGATATTGAAAGCGATTCATCGTTTTGCAGATTGAGACGACTGTCCTTTTCATGCTGGAACAACAAGGGTTGCTTGCAGGGCGATTAACCGTACTGAGGGAAACGCATGATGCTATACTTGAGCAGCCTGACATATCAAGAATTGTTGAGCTACGAGAATCATATAGAGACGTTGGGCGAGACCTTCTTCAGCTTCTGAAATTTGTTGAGTTGAATGCCATTGGTCTGCGCAAGATACTAAAGAAATTTGACAAACGGTTTGGCTATAGATTCGCCGATTATTACGTGAAGACCCGTGCTAACCATCCTTACTCGCAGCTTCAACAAGTCTTTAAGCATGTGGTAAATTAATGTTTCTTTTTCACTGGTTTCTTCTATAGGCTCTTCTTGTTAGGAATCTAAATGTTCGGTGTATGGAATTTATAGGGTGTAGGAGCTGTTGTTGGGGCAATTTCCCGCAATCTTCATGAGCTTCAAGAAAATGAAGGAAGCTTTTATTCAATTTATGACCAACCCGTTCTTCCACTTCAGGTACTACATTTCAAATATATCAAATCGGAATCCTCTATTTAGCTCTTGTAAATCCTAACCCTTTCCTTAAACTCCGCAGGATCCAGTGGTTGAGGCAATAAAAACTGCGGTGGACAAGTTAACTTTCTCGACGAATTTCCTCAACTTCTTGGCACAGCATGCTCTTATCATGCAAGATGATTTGGTGACTCC
The DNA here is from genome assembly GCA_963667165.1 of Barbarea vulgaris. NCBI lineage: Eukaryota > Viridiplantae > Streptophyta > Magnoliopsida > Brassicales > Brassicaceae > Barbarea > Barbarea vulgaris. Next base: position 47,228,755 of record OY763887.1, read on the forward strand.
TTCAGAGGATACAATTGATGAGCGGGCTTACCATTTTAATTCGTTACTCCTGAATCTAGGAAACACATTTTTGTACATGGTCAACACTTATATCATTGTCCCTACAGCTGATGACTATTCGATGAGCCTTGGAGCTGCAGCAACGGTTTGCGGTGTTGTCATTGGATCTATGGCTGTGGCTCAAGTATTCTCATCGGTTTATTTCAGTGCGTGGTCCAACAAATCTTACTTCAAACCTCTTGTTTTTAGCAGCATCGCGCTCTTTATCGGAAACTTAATGTATGCATTGGCTTATGATGCCAATTCGATAGCGCTTCTCTTACTCGGCCGTCTATGTTGTGGGTAAGTGAAAAGTAAAATCATTGTCTTATAAAACCGCGTAAACAAGAAAACCTTTTCTTCAACTTATAACAACCCTTTAAATTTGCAGGTTGGGATCAGCAAGAGCTGTAAACCGGAGATATATCAGTGATTGTGTGCCTTTAAGAATCCGAATGCAGGCATCGGCGGGGTTTGTGAGTGCTAGTGCTCTTGGAATGGCTTGTGGTCCTGCGCTTGCCGGTTTACTCCAAGTCAAATTCAAGTTGTACAAGTTTACATTTAACCAGTCTACTTTGCCTGGGTGGGTTATGGCTGTGGCTTGGCTGTTCTATTTGGTATGGCTATGCATTTCATTCAAAGAGCCGTTGCGTGACACAGAGGAAGAAGAAAAAACCAATCCGAATGAAACAACATCAAGTAATTTGCTTTGTAGATTATTGCTAGTAAAATCTGTTATTTTCTGATATTAACAATTATCAACGAGTTTCGAATGGGTTCTTGGTTGATGCAGTGACAGATAGAGTAGAAAGTAGCAGAGTCGAGGAAGGTCTTCGAAAGCCCTTGCTGATTACTTCAGGAATCAAGCCAGAAGATGAAGAGGAATGTGATGAAAGTGAAGAAGCTCCCGAAGATTCTCACAAACCCGCAAACTCTTTCAGAGATGCATACAGACTTCTTACTCCATCTGTTAAGGTATCATCATCATCAGTTTTCGTAAACATTCGTAAATACTTTAGTTTGATAACAAAACTTCTCGGGATATCAAAAGTTTATTTGACTGAAAGCTTTGTTATGCGATTTTGGTCGTCAGGTTCAACTATTGATCTACTTCATGCTCAAATACGCGATGGAGATACTACTTTCAGAATCTAGTGTCATTACTTCATACTACTTTAGTTGGTCAACAAGCTCCGTTGCCATCTTCCTGGCGTGCCTTGGCCTCACGGTGCTACCAATTAACATTTTGGTCGGAAGTTACATCAGTAATATGTTTGAAGACAGGTAATCTTCGAAACCAAACCAAAAATACAATTCTTTTATCTAAAAAGCTTTGAAACTTGTTGCATCTAATCCAAAGTTTCAGTATATTTTCATGCCTCTTCTCGCTAAATCAATATAAAGCTTGAAATTTATGCATTTTAATCCAAAACTTTGATGGTTTTTTTGGTGACTGATCTATAATTTGTCTCTCTCACAGGCAAATCCTTTTAACATCTGAGATAATCGTCTTCCTCGGGATTCTCTTCAGTTTCAATTTGTTTGTTCCATACACTGTACCGCAATACGTAATCTCTGGTCTTATTATGTTCGTTGCTGCTGAAGTACTCGAAGGTATACCAAACAAAACTCTGTTTTTCTCTTACCAACAGTATTCTAACGGCTTTACATTTGTTGTTTCCTCTAGGTGTGAATCTGGCATTGTTATCGCGGGTAATGTCATCGAGGCTATCGAAAGGAACATACAACGGAGGATTGCTCTCGACAGAAGCTGGAACGTTGGCTCGGGTTGTGGCGGATGCAACCATAACATTGGGAGGTTACTTGGGAAGAGGCCATCTCTTGAATGCAACTCTTCTACCATCACTTGTCATCTGCATTGGCTCCATTGTTGCTACTTGTTGTACTTATAACTCTCTCTACTGATTTTGGAATTTTGTTACCAAATTTTCAAAATAGAATAAAATGAAACAGTGTGTATGATCCTCTCTTTTATTTTTGATTATTTGTTGTCGCCAGTGTCCATTGTCCAATGTGTGTATATGAGTTTATACATACAAACATACATATATTTATATGTATGTATGTATGTATGTATACTCGTATATATCAAATCCTCCATTTGTTAGAAACCTTGTTCCAGTTTTGTGAGATTTATTCTGAATTATTTATTATATTAATCTTGTATTTTTTTTCTTCCAATCTTTGCATAATGAAGGAAAGACTTTCTAAGCAATTATGTAAGTATTTTATCAATTACAAAATGTCCTTATGTTACATATTTAGGCAAAAACTCATGATTTGTTTATTGTCTAAAAATACAAATAAAATTCCATTATGCATTAAGCATGTATTTAATAGTTTATCTCATGATAAATGCCTAAATATTGTTTGCTAAAAATTAAAGTAAAAGAGAGATCATGGTGTAAGTTTTTTTCAAAAAATCTTTATAAAAGAAAAAAATAAATCTACAAGAGACTGTTATATCCATTTTTTTACATCTTTTTAACATGTCGAATCAATGCATTATAATAAAATTATAAATAAGTATATATTATGAGGAGGAAGCTATGCTTTAGTTTTAAACACGTCTCATTAAAAGATTTGTATACATCCAAATAGTTTGAGACATAATTTGAGAGTAGCCGAGAAAGAGATGGAGCATGTTCTTTTAGAACGAACCAAGGAGAAGATATTATTCCCCCATTGCCCAAAAACCATGAAACTATGAAAAAACCGAAAATAATCAAAATCATTATAATAAGATAGAGAACATAGTTGGAATATTACAGAGGATTGTACCATGTCCTGCTAATAATGGAGAATCCCTCCATCATTAATTTATATTTGTACCAAAAAAAGGCATTAAAAAGAAAACAAATCCTTATTAAATTCCTTTACCTATGAAATTTGGAATATCTCTAATGGTTTGCTTCATGGTTTTACCTTTATTGTAGTAACATGTTTCGAAGTTGCTCAAAATAACTTAAATTTTTAGTTCTTTGCGATTTTTACTGGTTTTTAACTTTTAATGTTAGAATTCGATTAAACATATATATGCTGCTTTAAGGTGAAAGCAAAATTGAATTGTGGTAAAACCGAGACTTAAAGATGGTTTAGAACCAATTCAACTCTACTAGTTGGCTGGGAAAACACTAAGAGAGTTTTTACTTTTTACCAAAAAAAAAAAAAAAAAAAAAAAAAAAAGAGACTAGAGAGTCGTAACCCATTGTGAATTTGAACTCGTAAAATTTCGTGTTCTTCATTTTTTCGATTTAAAAATCTTGGTGAACGTTCAAACCGCAACACTCTTAACTTTTTTTTTTATCAAGAAAATTCATATGGTTATTGGAATATATGAGTACGTAAATGACCGAACAATCTAAATCTAAATTTAAAAAAATGCAAACTATACAAGGGAAATTGGGAAAACAACGTTCTCATAATATTGGAAAACAGAAATATTCCCCTCCATTTTCTTTCTATGAATTTAGACTCTATAAAGTAAAGAGATAATTATTCGAATTAGTTTATTTTGCAATTCTAGAAACAGTTTTTTTTTTGGGACTGAAAAGCTATTCTTGTTCATTTAAAGCAACCATAGCACAAACTATAGAATATCCAACGGCATATGCTAATTATCTATATTGCATATAATACAGTTATATACATTAATATACGTACCATACCTTTTTAAAAAAAAATTGAATAGAGAGGATGAATAATTTCTTAAAACTTTTGAATTTAATCTTTAACTCTTTCTATCGTACCAATGTGTTAGTCTTAATATGTATCCGAAATACATACACTGATCCGAAATACATATTTCGTATCAAGACATCGATTCAATTCAAACTTCAACCCTCTTTAAAAATATTTTCACTTATAATACGTCGTTTGGTAAAAAAAAAAAAAAAAACCAAAATTGTACTAAACTAGACCGAATTGAAACCGAATCCGTTGCACCTTTCAAATAATAATTTTGCGTTATTACTTACAATTTACCAATTTTCTCACCTTTTTCTTATCTATTTTTATTCTCATCTCATTTTTTTTCTTATAAAAAAAAAAGCTGCAAAAAATAGATTTCCAGCAATATAAAGACATCATGGAAAAAATCTGATACTCCTTGTCGAAAATGCCTTATCACTTATTCCCATATTTATATATGTATATGTGCTCACACACATATAAACACACAGAGAGGCACATATAAATAAATATACAGACACACTAATTCGTAGATCTTATAATTAAAGACGAAGAGAAACATATAAGCTCACTAGTTCTAGGGCTTCCCTCCATTGGCAGGTCTCTTACTTCCACATTTACATATATGCATATATATTTATATATAGTATATGACTTGCCAAAGGAGAGTTGCCCTACAACTGGTTCAGCTTAATTAAACTCATGATCAGCGAGAAGAAACCAAAGGTAATCTCTTTTTCTTTTCTTGACATAAGATAAGATTTGCAATTTTCTAAAAATGATTAACCCAATCGATCTAACATAGAAGACAATGTTATGTTCGGAGAAAAAAAATCATGTAACGCTATTCTTAAGTATTAGTCGCAAACCATTTTAGAAACCTAGATTAAAATAATTGGAATTAGCTAATGGTCTAGACTTGACATTTGAGAAAAGCCTTAAAAACTCGGAAATTTTTCTATAAGAAATATATCTTTTTATATGATCTAGATATCTTATCATTTATTGGTCATTGCGTTCTTTTCTGTTTGCCCTATTTTGAAAACTGAGACTAATTACTAATATATATATATATAAATAGAGTTTTTTTTATAAGAAATTTTCATATAGATATGAAAATATGATTTGAAGTCATGAAAAAGTAGTATATAGATAGCCCACATATGGGTTTACCAAATGCATTATTATGGGTTTAAGCAAAGGTATGAGTTGGTTTTTTCTTAAGAATGTTGGTTTCATGTTTTTTTTTCATGGCTGTTATTTACTGTTAATGGTTTTTAATGTGTAGTAAATAACAATGGATACATATAGATGCTAAAAATGTTGTGCTTCTTACTGAAATGGTTGATCTTAAGTTGCCTTATTGATATGATCTCTTGCTTTGTTATCTAAGTTTATTCTTAATGTGTAAGTGCTTCCTGTTCTTGATCCTTACATCTTCTGAAGTTTTTGTTGTTTTGTCTAAGTACTCATATTGTGTTAAAGTGCATAAAGATTGGATAGAAGATAATATTGTTAGCCCTGTAAAAGAGATGAATTTTTCTTTTTAATCTTCTCTTTGCAGGCTTTTATAAGCTATGTATCTTGTTTTGGCTACTTGAATTCTGTAAGTGTGGTTACAGAACGTTTACATATTGATATGATGTTATAAGCTTATAAATTGATATGATTTTAAAGATTGATTGATATGATATCACATATTCATAAATTGAGTATGTGATATGGTGTTTACAGAATTGTTATCATTGGTTTTTCATTTACTTATGAGCTCTGCTAATGTACGGTACATAATTGTTAGACTTGTTAGCATCTCAAAGTTAATTAGATTTTGTGTGGAATAAGTTTGAATTCGTCTAGAATGGTTTTTTTTTTTTTTATGGATTTTGTGTGAAACCGTGACCTTGAAGATTTTTGTTTATATATTAGTGTGAAACTCAGAAACTGTGAATCTGTGATGGATGAATGATACTTGAAGATAACAGACGAATGATGATTTTCTGAGTCGGACTCAGAGAGGAGTAGAGGATTATGATTTATGAGTATATGACGTTTTAGTTTCCTTGTAACACAAATTCACCGTTCACGATTAACTTCTGTTTTTTTTTTAGGATTTTCGACATGATTAAATAACAAACATAAGCTTAAGTTTCAAGAGCCAATCAGCAAAAGACTCTGGGAGAAACATAAGGTTTAGTTTCTAATCCTACACCGATTTCTACTTATTAAGATTAGATACCTCTTATTGATTTAGAAGCTTTGTCTGTACAAAACTTCTTAATGAATCATAAGCTTTTCTTTTGGCGAATTGCCCGCAAGAACCGCCAGACCGCTACGGGGCAGACCGCAAAGACCGCCGTCCGCCTGGTCAGCACCCACAACGCCCGCCCTTTTTTGGGCATCGTTTGGCTTGTCCATGCCCGCCCCGTCGAGGTCCTTAACGGACGAAGCCCGCGGGCGGCGGCCATAATTGACAGGACTAGCCCACATGCATATCACATCACATCCAAACACAAACTCTATTTCCTTCGTTTTTGGAAGGTGAATTTCAGGCTCTTATCATACCGATGTAAAGTGTGTGGTGCAAATGCCTTATTTGAAGTATAAAGTGGATCTAATTATTGAAGGTTTTAACATTCAGTAATACGCAAAATACGCCGATGGAATTGAGGTTTGAAGAAGCGACATTCACCTGAGGCCATGTTCCATTTGTTTAATTTTCATTCTTGTGTTCCGATTCATATATCAAAATGTAATGCGTACAAAGTTACAAACTATATATCTTGTTTCAGCATATTTATTCTTAATGAAAGATTATCAGTTTAACAAACATCATATTCTATGAAAACCAATAAAACATGATGTTTTATGCTTTTGTATCAAAGCTTGGATCGGAATATTTGGGGGTTTAGTTGGTTATAATTATGATCCAAAAACTTCAAGAATTGAATGTGATATTGTAATTTGTTGGGACATGTGGGTTTTGCTTCTCCTCTTTTTTTTTTTGGTGTGTGGTTTAACGTGGGTTTTGCTTTTAACTATGAACTAAAATGTAGGTTAAGTTTATTATCTTCTCTTTGAAAGTTTATGAATAATCAATAATTTACATGTTTTTTTTTCCCAACAAGTGGCCATTGCTTGAGGAGTTGAGGTGGTGGGGCAAACTCCACGGGAATAAAACAACCTATAAATGAAATTATTCTATGAGAAAATCTAGTTAGAGCAAGCCAAGTGGTCGATCTTCTAATTGAATACACGTGGAATAAAGAAAATAGAAAAAGAGGTTAAGCATTTTCGAAGTCGAGAGAGTTCTTTGAACTCTGTTGAGAAGTTTGGTCAATCTCTTGGTCTTTCAATCATCGTGATAACATAATGGCTACACGTCTCAAAAACTTGATTCGTGGTGTGAGGGCTAATTAAGACTATGGATTGCCCAAATGAGAGCTTTGATCTTAGTGATAAGACTCTTCTTGGTCTGTGCCTATCCGACACCACTATTTTGGTGCATTCTGGTCACAAGAATCATCAATAAAACATAAATGTCCTGCAAAGCTTTCCGCTTGGGAATGGGAGTGCCAAGGGTCCCACCACCGAGTTTGCTTCATGACAAGGTTGTACAATGTCGGGAAGCTCACATGAAATGTTTTCCAAAAACAAGTTTTGTTTTGGACTTTCCAAATCAACCAAATAGTTCCAGAGGTAAGGAAGGGTCTTCATTTCTATCAGAGGATCCTAGGTTAGTCAAAAGTCACGAGGCTGAAAAAAATGGCCGAAACATATAATGGGATTTTTGTTCATTTGAATATATTAACGTCTATGTATGGTCAATTCTGAATATTGTTATGTTTTTTTTTTTTTTTTTGATAACTCAGGTGTCCTGACACCCCGACAGAGACCGCCGACTCCGATCGGAGGGACCCGCGCATCATCCTTCCGTAGGAAAGACCGCATGTGCCGACACCGAGGGTCGACGCATCATCCCTGGGGGCTCAGACTAGCCACGTGGACGGGCAAATGACACTCCATGTGTTGGCTCCTGGGACGCTGCAGCCCATATGTGAATTCCGCAGTGGGCAGGACTCGATCCCCCGAGGCGGAACTTACAACTGCAAGCCCATTACCCCTGGACCACGAGGCCCTGGTTTATTGTTATGTTTTATATACTGAATTTTTTTTTTTTTGGTCACATGATTATAGATGCATATATTAAGAACAATATCATATTATATATTTTCCGCATATACGTTTTACAACACTTTCCATATAGCGTAAAATATATTATATTATAAGAACATTCATAATTAATTAATTATAACACATAATTAACTAAAAATCTTATTGATTTAACCAATAACCTGGATCATCTATATTAGCAAAGAACAAAAAAAAAGTTATCAAAGGATGATTAGTGATTAATTAACAAAGCTTAATATAAGTTATTATCCATTAAAAACATGAATAAATAATCCAAAATAGTACAATTTTATTTGTAATAAAAAAAAGTTTATTTTAACAATACAACAACATCAACACTGGGAAAAAAAGAAAACAAAAAAATACAAACACAACAATTTTTTCAGCCCATAAACCCTAAAAAAAAAGATACTTCTTTTAAAAACCCAAACTTTCTTTTCGTTTGATTTTTTTTTTTTTTGGGGATTCAGAACCATTACCTTACCAAAAAAAAAAAAAAACTTTTTCACCATTTCAAGCCTTAACTTGAGTCTTCTTGTTCGGCTCAAACACGAACTTAATCAAAGACTCTTTGATAGACAACATCTCAGGGAACTCAGTCTTCAACTTAGTCGCATCAAGCTCATTGTTACTCCTTGGAGCCACAATCACTTTAGCTTGTTCCTCCAATGTGAAGTTCTTCCAAGTAAAGCTCGGGTCAATGTATTCTCTGTACATCTCCAAGATCTCATTGTGGCTCACGACACCCGGGTTTGTGAAGTTGTAGATCCCGGTTAAGTTCCTCTTCGCCATTTCGATAGATATCGGGAGAAGCTCGTCGAGGATTGTCATCGAGTTCGGGATGTCTACAACTTTCTCATACCGAGCAATCTTTGTGATGAAGTTCCTCGGGTTTGATAGATCCGAAGAGATCGGCATTCGCACTCTTAACGTGCATACGTTTTCATAGTTCTTGAGCAGCTCCTCCACCTAAATTTTTTAATTTCCAAAGATCAAAAAACAGATTCCAACATGAGCTTCTATGATTTGAATCAAATTAGCTAATAATCTCAGAGCATCATGAAACATTATCACTAATCTACATTTTCATCTGTAACATTTTGAGAGCTAATTTAAGATCTAACACCAAAGCATTCACATACACATTGAAGAACAGATCAAATCTGAAAAATCTATCAAAATGAAGGGATCGAAATGTAAATTGAAGAAACGAATCTGAAAACATTGAACTAACATATAATCATATTTAAGAGCTAAATTAACATTTGAAAACCAAATCAATCACATGAATCTGAACTAAATTAGCTTAAATTATTGGATTTCAAATAAAGAAACGGGTTGAATCTGAAGTAATTCTTAAATTAAGGGATTGAAAATGTAAAAAAGTTTCTCACCATAGCTTTGGTTTTAGAGTAGAAAGATCCGGTGAAATTAGGAGTATCTTCTTCCTTAAATCCAATACCCGACCCGAGAGGATGACCCGAATCATACTCAAATATACAACCGGTTGCGTAATTGATCAGAACGAGTCCCTTCTCTCTGCAAATGTCGGCGAGCGTTAGGGTTCCGGCGACATTCGTACGGATAGTCTCGACTTTGTGAGATTCGCACCAATCGACATTAGGACGACCGGTGACTCCAGCGGCATTGAAAACGTGGCTAGGTTTCACGGATTCGATGTCGGCGACGATCGATTGACGATCTTGGAGACGACCTGAGCCGTAAGTGTATGAGATTCCTTGAGATTCGCAGAGCTTACCGAGTAAACCACCGATCCATCCGGTTCGACCGTAAATTAGGAAGTTGAATGACGAAGATGATCCGTTTGCGTCTGCAACCATTTTTTGTTTTTGTCGGTGATCGGAGATTTTGGCCGGAGATAAAAGAGAGAGAGTGTGTGGATCTGAGTGGTGAGAGGAGGAGATATAGAGACGTGATCGGTGTTGCTTTTTTTTATCCCAAATTTTCGGGGAAATATTAATAATCTTTTTTTTTTTTTTTTTTTTTTTTACTTTTACCACTCATGTTTTCTTATTTAATATTTATGACCCCAGAGAGAGAGAGATTTAGAACATTTTAGAAAATTGTTAATTTGGGTGAAATAACCAAAAATAAAGTTAAAACAAATGGTGTATTATGATTGGTATTATGTTTCAAATAATTGGATTAATTATATATTTTAGTATTGAACTGTCTTTATACCAATTTTAAATTTTAATTATACTGATAAAATAAATTGGGTCGAGTTTGGAACGAAGTCATTAAGTTATTTCATAGAGTTCTTAGTTAAAGAAAAACAGTTATGACGTTGAATACAATTATTTGTTTTAAAATATGATATGTTCATAAAATATAAAATAGTATAACAAAACTTATTAATATAACTTTTTGTTATATGTTTTTCAACGTATTTTAGATTAATTTTTTTTTTAGATTTTATTTAAACACAGAATTTTACATTATTTGTTAAATATGGTTCAATATCAAAAATAAGATAAACTTTTATCAGTAAAAATAATGCTTTGACATTATATTTTAGAGTTAATTTGTGGAATGAGATATATTTTTGAAAGTAATTGTAAGAATAGGCCATTTACTATTCAAAATTAGATAATCAAGACAAAATTTACTATTCACTGAGAGAGACTTACTAGTTTACCCTCTCTTATGTGTAAGAATTACGAAAATGTCATCTTTCCAATTGGTTCACGTCAAAAAAAAGTGACGAAAAAAAAAAAAATTATCTCTCTCTTCCATTTTTTTTTTCCCACAGATTTATAACTTAATTTTCTTGTAAAAATTTCATTAAAAAAAATAATGCAATCAAATATTATTTTTTAACTTTTTTTTGTGAATCTAAAAAGTTCCATTTTAATATATTTTACGGATTTGTAAAATTTTATTTTATTTTATCACAATATCGTACACCATCGTATCTCGTACACCATCATATCTCGATACCGTTATATCATGTACACTATGATGTTATGTACATATCGTACACTACCATTGGTATATGTTATGTAAAAAAGTGGTATACAAGGATCATTATAACATAAATATTTTTGAACTTCATTTTTTTGTAAAATAGTTACAAATGTTATAACGATTTTTAGAAATATTATCGATGTAACCATCGTGTTTAACCATTTTAAAGTATACCAATTTAAATTAAAATGCACACCATTTTAAATTAGAAACATAAATCATTTCAAAATATAAACTTACACTATTTCAAAATAGAAATTTACACCATTTCAAAATAGAAACACAAGTAACAAATTGTACACTATCGTGTATATTCAAAATAGAAACACAAATTTTCTAACATTTTTAACCCATTGTGAAACAAATGAAATGAGTGAAGTTGTAAATGATATGCCAATGTGTGTGTTGTACGAGAAATTGTGTACATAACATAAATATTGGGATATACATGACATGAAAATATATGGGTATAGTGGTGTACAAGAAATAGTATACATAAAGTAAGGTGTACATAATATACCAATGCGTGGAATGTAATGGTGTACAAGAAATGGTGTACATAATATAGACATGGTGGTATACATAACATTAAAATCTATATGATATAATAGTGTAGGAGATATAATATACATGAGGTATACATGATATGTCATATTATAAAAAATAGTGTACATGATATAACATGTATACATAAAATATTAGTGTACGAAATATAGTGGTGTACAAAAATAATAGTGTACGAAAATAATAGTGTAGAAGATGGTCTTATTTATCGCGAGGACAACTTAGTCATTTTCTGATGTCTATCTCACAAATACTTTTTGTCACAGTAGTTGTCAGAGACTCTTTCCTCTAATTATAAATAGTGTTTGACCTATTTGACCAATTAAGTTTAAAAAATGACCCATATTCCCAATTATTTCTATATTTTATATAGACAACTCTCTCAAACACATACATTGGTTTGTAGGGTTTTTTTTGTTAAAGGTTTTGTAGGGGTTTGTTTTGATAAATAGTTTATTATTATCCCGAATTTTAGACACAGATCTGTGAAGGCGGTGGCGTGAGAAATTGTTAATTAAGTTAACACAAAGAGATTATTCCACTTCATTGGAGGTCTGAATTTTGAATATTTTAATATCCATTATTACAGTCTAATAAAGAATCTGTTTTCTACCATTATTTTCTAGTCAACTACTATTTAGTAATACTGAATAATTGAAAATCACTAGTAAATTATACGAAAAAAAAAAAAAAAAAACACTGCAAACACGTTGCTGTTTAGTGTTTAGTATATTAAATACGTCTATGAGTTGGCAACATATATATATATATATATATATATATATATATATATATATCTTAAAAGATCGCACCAAATGTGGTGATTCACGTCGACAATAGTACTACTTTTTTTAATTGAAAATTTTCTATATATTGTAATTGATTTGACATCGAAACCAATGAGGTGTATATGTAACCAGAGATTTAAATCTATACAACATTTGATATGTCGAGCATGTAAAACTCCTTAAATATCACAACACAGTTATAAAACTCAGTTGCCGACAAATCTATATATCATACACTTTATTGAAAATATATATATCAACTAATTAAAATAATTCAATCAACTAGTTAATACAACTTTTTTTTGTCAACAATTAATTAGTACTATAATTTTACATAATTGGGTTACCATGAAGGCGTGAAGATATGGAATATTACTTTTATTAGTTTATACATTAAACAGATCGGATCTTATGTCTGAATCGTAGTGGACAGATGATGGGGTCGTTTGCTGTCTTTGGTAAGATCCAGTTCTCAATCTCGAGAGGCGTTATTTTTGGCGAGTACCATTATTTAATATCTGTGTTTAAGAGACTTTGTATAGATGCGTTAAACCACTAAAATGGTGTTGTTACTCAACGAGCTATATGTGGTTATTAGGTGACGGTTACTAGATGTATTTGGGTAGAGTAGATGGATTTAATCGACCAATGTTTTTAAGTAATATTAAAAATAAAATTTTCAAAAATGTTTCGTTTTAATAATTAAAATATAGAGTTGTAAAGTAAAGTAGTATCAAACATTTAGGAAAATCTTCTTCTTTTTTTTTTGGGGATTTTAATTTCGACTTTTAGTGTTATTCATTCAAAATAAGTTCTATTTCCGAATATATTTTTTTGTTTGTTAAAAACTTGCATTTAAAGATGATGAACTTTAAATTCTTTTTCTATTTTAACTTGAAAAGTTTAAGTTTTTTTTATTAATGTATGTTATTTTATTTTATATAGATATATATTGTTTTATTCTAAGATCATGTTGGTTCTTTAAATGCAAGTTTAAGCTTTCTTGAATAATTAATTCCTTGTTTGTAAAATCATTTGGAAACATGAATTATTTTTAAGACCTTGCATAATTCTAACAGTAATTAAACTAATTCATTTGTTATGAACAAAATTGTTCATATATCGGTCTGGAAATATATAGATATATGACGTATATTTTTAATTAATGGATAGTCTAGTTAACTGGGAAAAGCATATTCCAATTAGTCCGCTTACCAAAAATATAATTTTGAATACACAACAGAATTACAGAAAGCAAAACAAAATACAACCTAATATGTACTAACAAATAGTAATCATTCAAAAAGCACAAACTATATATAGCTGGTTGGGGGATTTCAAAAGCTAAGTAAGTACATGATATTAATGCCCACACCTCGTTATTATAAGTAACATGAATTACATATGTATTTATCATGCATGATTTATAAGCAATGTAATTAGTATGAAAATGTAGAGGTAATTAGTAAGAAGAGATTAGTGTTTGCGCTTTGACTTCAAGGAAGTGAGGGAGTGAGAATTGTTGTGCCAATTCCTCTTGCGTTGATTAATGAACCAATTGTTGATTTGCTTCAACTGCAATCCTGTCTCTTCCACCAATTTTGCCTTGTCATCTTCCTGTTCAAATCACATTTGTTAATTACATAATAAGTCTCAATCTCCATTTATTCATCTCCTATGGTTTAATGTTGATGCATGTAAGCATTTTAAAGAGAACAACCCATGTATTGTCAGGTACAAATCAAGTCATTATGGTAAATCTAAAATATACACTTTGCATTTGTTGTTTCATGTTATAATAATTATAGAAGGAGAAGTTAGAATGTACTCACAGTAGGGTAAGGCCACTTGCAATGTTGTTGCCACCAATTTTTCAAGACAGTGGTTGTGTCTCCAGGCAATTTCCCAGCTCTTCTTTTCCTCATTATCTCTTCTCTTACATCTTCAATTCTCGATTTAAACCCCTTAATAGTTATTGAAACAAATAATAATATCATTATACATGGAAAAAAAATCAGTAAAACAAATAAACACGTACATATATTAATGTTGTGACGACTCATAACATTTAGTTTTACCTGTTTGAGTTCGAGTTTAAGTTCTTGTCTGACTCTTTCCATAAGAGATCTTTCTGATTCAGTAGGAAGCAACGGACCAAATCCCGTCATATCGTGGCCGCCGCTAAAGTCAACGCCGGAATTATCCGAAGTGAAATCCATCTGAAAATCGTCCTCGTCCTCCGACATAGTCGCACCGGACCCTTCTCCTAACGTCGCTCCTACCATAATTGAATGTTTTGACGAAAATGTTACTCCAACGACAAGATTTAGATAGATCAAGCCCAAGCTCAAGCTCAAAATAGGGGTCTAGCCCAAAAGCCCTTTAGCTTCTAAAATATATATATATCCCACGCTTTACGTGGACATCAATGCAAAAATCAATAATTAAAATATGTTCTTACTTTGAAAATTATGAAAATAATCATATGAAATGAATTTAAAAGAAGAACGTGGTCAATTTAGTTTTAGTTTATAAAAATTTCATGTAGTATAAATATGTTTAGATAGTAATTTGTTAGATATTAGTGGAAAGCATTCATTTGTAAATGGTTATTGATTCCTGAAAAATATCATGAAAAAATAAAACAATAAATTTTAAAAATATATTATAATAAAATGACTATATTAAATGTAATATGTAGTTGATGTAAATCATATATAGAGTCACTATTTCGAAGAATTTAAAACATTTGAAATTGACGTTAGCACCTTTTTCAATCGTTTCTGTTTTTAATTATTTCAATGATTGCGCATGTTAAAATAACGTGGATTGTAAATTCAGTTTGGTCAATGTGATTGAAATAGAAATAGTATGTATAATTATTTTTATTTTATTTTTTGGTCAACAGTTGAATATTGAATTGTAAATAAAAAATAGTAAAAGTCATTTGCTGCGTGGAAATGTGGCAGAATGTCGAATATTGCGTTCATATATATATATATATATATAAATGTTTGTTTACCGGTTGTTTATACCTGCCTATCTGGTAGATACCTAATTACTATATTATTTACTATAAAAATAGTCATTTGTAACAGAAATTTTGTTTTAGTTATTACTATATTTTGCATTTCTGATTCTAGGTGGTGTAGTTAATTAGTGTCTTAAGCAATAATTAAGACTTTTCGTAATTATTTACATACTATTTAAATATAGAAAGTATAAAGAAAGAACCTGTAAGAGAGTGAAGGTTGTTCTCAATTTCACGGCAAGCCATAACAGCTTCGACGGCATGAACCCTCACATGCTGTTGTAGCTGTTCTTTGAAGCTACACAACACCATTACATATTGTGCCTGTTTCCAAATATTTTTGTCATTATTATTAGTATTATTATACTACCATCTATACCAACACGTACATTAAATATATTTATTCAATTCACTGAAATTTAATAAACATTTCTATATATATGTATACACACATATAAATATGTGCGTCTTGTATAGTGTTTTTGAGCGGTTGAATCAATCTGTCCTATTTTCTACCTAATTTTAATAAATAAAATTAATTAGAATTTTTTGTCATTTTCTGGAACAAATTGCAAACTAAATCCAAAACTATAGTTGCAATAACAATTCGATGCAGTTTTCATATTTTAGTATGGAGTAAAATTTTCCACCAAAAAACCAAAAAAAGTGTGGAGTACAGAAATCAATCACCGACTTCAATCAACATGAATAATCAAAGTTTAAATACATAATTTCAATTTAATTACAAAATGACATTTAGCATTGACTCACTCTATAGAATTTGCACCTACTATACATAAGCTATCTCCACTCAAAATATTTATAAATTTCAAGATTAAATAAGTAATTATAAATTTATTTAACTTCATTCATAGTTAACATCTTTGACGATCGAATTCACACCGATCTTGTAAAAAAATACACCAAAAAATCAACGAAAAAGCATAATTATGTTGAATAATAATCTCCCAACAAGATTTGGTACTAATCATAACTTCATTCATATTTAATCCACTAGAAATCATCAAAAATACTTTCAAAAAAAAGAAAAGAACAAAAAAACAAGAAACAGAACAATTAATTTCTAACAAAAAAATTGAAAAATCTATAATAAACGTACGTACCAAGAAATTGTCGAGCTCGTGACGATCATGGTGAGAGAATCCAACGGAGGTGGAAGCATAAGAACGGAGAAGGTGATGAGAGTGAGAAAGCTGAGCTTCAATGATCGGAAGCTGATCGATCGGAGTCGCTACTCTCAGACATGCCACGTGTGCGGCCAATAATTGCTCGTACATCGGATGTGTCGCTATCTCACCTTTCATCTGTCTATTCTGCTCCGCCATCGCCGCTGCGTCCCCGTCTCCGCCTACGGTGGTTCCGATCATACCTAACGCCGCTTCTTGCATATTCTTGAGCGATCAAAGACGACGGAGAGATAGATACGGTTTTGTCTGAAAACCCTAATTCTTGAATTCGTATGATTAGCTCATAGACAGAGAAAGATAGAGAGAGAGAATTATCGGAAGAATCAACTTATATATAAAGCTGTCTTGATTTCTTTCCCCCTTTATTTGTTTTTTTTTATTCTTAAAATATAATTTTTTTTTTTTTTTGGGCAAACATTATTTTATTTTGTTTAATTTGTAGAGATACATAACAATGTTTTTAATTCACAAGACGGGTCCGGCCATATAAATTATTTTGTTTGATTTTTTTTTTGGGCAACATTATTTTGTTTAATTTGTAGAGATACATCCCAATGTTTTTATTTCACCATATACACTAAAATCTCGATAAATTAATAACATTGTAACTATAATATTTTATTAATTTATTGTATTTATTAATTTATAGAGATAATATATAAGTTAAAATATCAATTTAGGACTAGAGAAAATTATTGATTTATCGATGTATTAATTTATCGAATATTAGTTTAGTAAAAGTTTCACTCTAAGTTTTTCAAATTTTGATTACTTTGAATCAATTTTCTAAGATGTATTTTTTTTTTTTTTGAATTTTATATAGTGAAGATCAAATTTTAAAGTTTAGATACACGCCATCAATGAAAAACATATTTCGATTTACGTTTTTAATCATTCTGTAAACTAACTAACTACATATATAAAACCACATTAATTATAATTATATATAGAGAAAAAACAACAAATTAAGTGATCGTATATGAATACAAGTATACAACACACACACGTTGATTGTTTTGTATGGTAATTGTGATCTTTAATTTATAATTCATCTGAATTAGTTTAGTCTAGAGAATCCACTTATCCTAAAAATGTATTCATTGCCTTTATCAATTAAATAATACTGCAATTGAATTTGCGAGTTTTACTGTTTTAAGGTTAAGAAATGGTGCATTAAAGCTGTACCACATAGCATTAAAGCTGTACCACATACTGACTAAATAATTTTGTTTGGATGAATAAATAATTAAAATTGTCACATTAAATACTATTATTAATTAGGTGTTACTATTTGTTAAGTGGGTGTTAGAGGATTAGGTGTGTCTACCAGTCCTGTCGTTAAAGGTGTGAAGATATTTTCTTTTCCTCATTCTTTTTCGAAATTTCAACGAATTTTTAAGTTCAAGTTGGTGAAACACTTATTAGGTCTCAAATCATTGTCACGACTCACGGAAGAAGAAGTAGTTTCATTTTACATTTTATATTTATATACATAAATATATATATATACGTATTTATCATTTTTGTAAAGCACGTTATCAACGTGTACTTTTGTCATAACGTTGCGTCAAGAGCAATATCAGCAGCATATTGTGGAACCAAACATAGATAATATCACCTCTTTTTTTCTTTTTCTTTTTTCCAACATAGATAATAGCACTTTTCTAATTCCGTTTTTTTTTTTTTTTTGTCAAAGTTTTCTAATTTCGTTTTATCGAGTAAGGTTTGAGTTTGAGATACATAATGGAGAGAATAAATTAAAAGTCTTTTTTGGACGGCAACGAAAACTCAATAGATTATTATTCTCCAATAAATGGAAGATTTACACAATATGTGTGCTTTTTTGATTGGTCGGTGAAACATTGACTTATTAAAAAAGTGGATTTTTTATTGCTTTCTATTGTGAAATTTCAAAAGAATTTTCGGTATTTCTTCTACTTCTACAATATTAGACCAAATTGAAATGTACACCTGTAGTATGATTTTGATGATCAGTGTTTTTTTTAATATTTATTTAAACTTAGATTGAGTGGAAAAAAAGGAAATACTCCCTCTGTTCTTTTTGCTATATTGGTGGTTAAAAGCAGGAAGATTAAAAAACCATAAACTTAAAAGTTCACTCATGAATAAAATAAAATTAAAATACTACCTAAAATTTGAAAAGAATCACATAAAATGAAAAAAACAAATTAAATACATTTTTAAAAGAAAACAGAGTGGATATTAAAGACTTTTGAACAAAGAAGACGAAATTTTTTGTTTTGCATTCACTTTTATCTTTTGGTCCATCACTAGCGAAAGAGGAATAAAGGGTGTCGCAACTTCTTATGCAATCGATACTTTCTATTTTATTCAGTTGATTAAATACTAGGTACTATAGTTTTAACTATGAAGATAGGAGAACCATCACAACAAAATATTATGCACTATAACTTCAGGTAAGTAATTGAAAGAGATTGATTTGATGATATGACGATATACAGTAATATGTGAACACATTAAAACTGAACTCAAACTTTTATCCTTTTTAAAAATCAAAATTAGAAACTAAACTGGAATATAAATATTCAAGATGACTTAGAAAATACATATGTATTATCAATGAAGTTCTATTAATCCAGTAGCAGAAAAATGCCATCATTTACAAATCTAACCGAGATAAGCTCAAATTTATTTGCATTCAAGGCGACGTCGCTATGAGGAGTTTTTAATGATATGGTTTGGTATCCAAAACTAGATTTGTAAAAAAAAAAAAAAATTCTGTTTTAACCTCTTGTTCTTTCATGCTTTCAATTCTTTAAAATGTTAAGAACTTATCGTAATAATTACATCTGATTGTAAAAATTCTTTTTTAAAAAAAAATTGCAATAAAGTTCAATATTGAAAGAAAAAAAATTAGTATCAAGTTTTAAGGTTCGCCGTTCGTGTAAAGATGTTTTAGAGTTATAAATTATTCATCTACAAAAATAATGAAAAATAAATCTAGAAAAAAGATGATAACTTCAGTTTCATTCGACCAAATATTCTCTACTAGTAACCAACAGATCAAACAGAATTGAACAATTGAAAATTCAGAAAATTTTAGAGGTGGAATCTGTTTTGTTTGTTCATCTCTAATCATTACAATAATATAATTAATTTGAATGGATATTTTCGTCTATCTGATGACATTTTTTGTGAACCAAATATTAGGATTCTGCCATCTTAACTTATTATAATTTTTCTTGAAATCTTTCGTACCTGCAACAATTACTCTTTAACTAAAGCAATAGCAGAAGATCTAATGGGTAAAAGAAGGAAATTAAAAAAAAAAAAAGACCAATAGAAAAAGGATATTACATTAATTTAATTAAAAAAAAAGTTACACGCCTTCACCAATAAGGAAAATCTAATTTTCGTTCTCTCTTTTTATGTAGTTGTTTACAAATTCCCTTTTGTTTTACGCGATAAATTTTAAAAAATCATTTGTACAGAAAAAAATGAAAGAAACAAACAAAGTAAAAAGGGACAGAGTTGGTCGAAACAAATAAAAGAGGGACAGAATTGTCGTTCTCTTAAGCCTAAGATTTAAGACATCTCACATCTGAAACAGTGTATGGTCCCCATTCGTATGAAAACTACTTCTCAACTTATATAATGGGACCATTATCAACTCAAATTGAGATAATTAGTGATTCATGATTCTCAGTTTTAGTTACTATTTATTACATATGGGCCGAATAATATTTTGTGTTTTGATCTATAAATAATTCTCATTGGGTACTTCATAGCCCAAATACTTGTGCACATGTGTTCGTAATTGTGTACTATGATGAATATTCATCATATATATCTTGAACTCAATCTGCATCAATAGCATAAACACAAAATTAATACGTTCCTAGGTGATTCTTCAGAAAAATGTATATACATATAAATATAAATATACTACCATGAGTCTAGCTAGATTAGAGGTCGATTTATACCATTTCTTATATCTTTTTTTGTCACACCAAATTTATATGAAGACGGTATATTCTAAATCTAGCCAGGGTTTCTGACAGAACTCTTCCAGCTATTAAAAATGTTTGTACCTCTTTTTTTATCAAAATAATATGTGCTTAAGGTTTGTAGTTTTTACACACAGATTAAAAATTATTTAACTTTTCATAGTTTCTAAATTAAAATATCATTTATGATCTATTTAAATTTATTTTTAATCAATGATAAAACAAGTTATAGAACAAATGGTCGCAGAATATAAAAAATTAAATAACTTTTCATTAGACATTATACACATCATTAAAATTCAAGCAAATGTTTTTAGCTAAAATATCACTTAACATGATACAGAGACATTATTAAATAATAAAACTCTTACTTTCAAAATAGGTTATCTTTTTCTTCTTTTCCAGCTAAATTTTTTTGATAAGATTCATTAATGAATGATCCGGTTATAGAACCATGATCATGAATGTTTACCAATTTCTTAAACACATGTATCTTTCCTCATATGGTCTTCTTCACAATTGGAGTACATCTTACTTTCATCATTGTATACCAAATATGCCCCAAAAAGCTTCCCAACAACATATATTTTTGAATAAAAACTTTACCAGAAACAAATTATAATTCTTGAGGCCTCGTTAACGTATAGGTAATGACTATATTTACCAATAACTTGCAATATTTTTGCTCATCTATTTTTTCAATTTCTTACAATTAACGATTTTACCTTATGATTTCCCAATTGTGACTTGTAACCAGTTACTAGTATATATATATATATATATATATGTCCCAAAACTCCCAACAAACACATTTTAAAAATAAATTAAAAAAAAAAACCTTTTTACAGAAAAAAACAAAACAATATACGTTAAAAAACATCCAAAAAAGGCAATCAAACGTAAAGATAATTAAACTAATTAGGAACACACTCATGTTCCATGAAACCCGGCAATGTTCTTGTAGCAGAAGCAACGTAAACCCTAGAATGCCCCACCATTGACACTACTCTAAGTGCTTCTTCTTCATATGCTATTCTCTCCATTTCTTCCCTTTTTGCCCTTCTCCTTCTCTTCTTCGCCGTGACCACCGCCGCCGCCACCACCAGCCCTAAAAGCACCACCCCCACTGTCACAGACCCAACAAGCCCTCCAACAACCGATCTCCACCGTCCGATCTTCTCCTTCTTCATCTCATTTTCTCCTCCACCGTCTGATTTCGGATCATCCATCACCACTAAACCAAAATGTCCGTTGGTTTTAACGGCGCAGACAAACGGCTTCACTTCTCCGGCGAACGTTACTTTCCCGTCCAACTCGAACGTTGCGCATATTGGCTTATTCAAGAACGTTCTCTCGACCATCGACGGTCCAGAAACGTTCCCAAAATCAACGGTGGACGGATCTTTAGCACCGGTTAGGAGGAGATGTATCTGATAAGAGCTTCTCACATTATTCCCTAAAACGACGTCGTTTAACGCGTTATAAGCTAAGAGCCCTAGAACCGGAGAGATAAGTTTATAACCGGAGAGATCATAGTTCTTGTAATATATATCGGACCAGTTTGATCCCAAGCTTTGTCTCACAACAACTAGACGTTCACCACAAGGCTCAAGAATTGCTCCGATACCGATATGAAACTCTTTAATTTGAGCTCCGTATCGCCGGAGACTCCCACACCGGAACCTAACGGCGTCGAGATTTATGCCGGAGTAGTTAGACGGGAGATGAACAGGCCGGAGAACGCCGGTCTTGATCGAGGAATGTTGGTTCTTGAAGGAGTTGAGAGTGTAGTCTCTTAGGATGAAATCGAGAAGCCTTGAGGATTCGTTGATAGCTTCTTGAGTAGTAGAAGTCGAACCCTCTAAATGAGAGGGAAGGACTGAGAATAATAAGATTATTATTAGTTGAAGAGAGGGATAATAGAGTGTTGTTATTGCTGCCATATTCGATCTTGATCGAGTCAATTGTGTTCTCGTTTGAATGTTGTGGAGAGGTGAGGAAAAGAAGAAGTGTAGAGGAAGACTTTAATTAGATCGATCATGAGAAATGGGCTCGATGAAAGCTTTGGATTGAAGGGAAATGTTTGCTTTACAAACATCTTTTATGTATATATATTCATCAATATATATGATTTTTGGGAGATGAATTTAAAGGCGGCGTGAGTTGTTTTGAGTAAAGGGTACGTTTGCTTGCATATAGTATATCATTAAATAAGTATATGCTTTTAAAACCAACAAAAAGGTATATGTTTTCGAAGTAAAATAATTAAGTATATATTCACGATAATTGAAACATTCGTCAAAGTATTATACTCCCTCCGTTTCAAAATATAAGACTTTTTAGAAGTTTTGTTATGTTTCAAAATATAAGACGTTCTCGTATTTCTATGTACTTTTTTACTTTATTGTATATTGTGTGACCAATTATAGTTTACAGTCTATTTTTTAATTGGTTGAATTGTTTGTATTTATATATTAAATAATAATTTTTAAAAGTAAAAGCAATTTCTTAATATGCGTGTTTTATACTAAAACGTCTTATTTTATGAAACGGAGGGAGTATATTTTAAATTGTGCAAACAAAATTTGAGTGTGGTAAGAAAGTAGTTCACTTTTTGAATAAAAGCCTAAAAGAGAATGCAAGAAAAAGTGATATTCTATCCGTTTTAATATAAGTTACGTTTTAGAAATATTTTGTTTCCTCCACAAAATTTTTTTGATTTAAAAATAATAATTTTTAATTTTTTTTTTTTTTTTTTTTTGCGGAAGTTCCGGATCTTTGGCCCGTAATCTCTTTCGGTACCCGGAGCCAGTCTTTAGTTCATTCCTATTTAAAGAATGCATTTCTGTACCAACAGAGGTCGTTGAACCTGAGGCACAAGAAAACCAATCATCTTGTGTTACCACTAGGCCATCACACCTTCTTTCTTTCTTTCTTCTTCTTCTTCTTTCCTTCTTTCTTTTTTTTTTTTTTTTTTGGGTTAAATGTTATATGTTAAATTTTTGCCAAATGTTATATGTTAATATCAAATTTTCAAAACTATATATATATATATATATATATATATATATATATTGGGTTTTTATAGAAATAAAATCTCGTATGTGGTGATAGTCACCATCTAATTTTATATCAAAATAGTGAGTATTTATATACATCGACGTGTCACGTGGTAACCATAATTGGAGTGGCTGTGAAATAAAAATATATTTGAGGTGATAAGGAACCGAACCACATAAAAATGAGCATATCATGTAATAGTACTGCCATCTTATTGATAACTCTTGAATTAGCAAAGTCATTTTCTCATAATAAAAGAAAATTGCCAATCAAATGATCCCATCAATAATTAAAATGGTAAAATAAAAAACAAACAAAAAATTCGCAGCAAATTTCTCCCTCATTGAATCAAATGAACGAGATATCCTTTCTCAGTCAATGATGGATATACAAGAATTGATTTTTTACTAAAGGAGTTATTAATTAAAAAAAGATCAACCTCAAATATCTATCCGCCTCAAAAACAATTGGCAAAACCGTAATTCCAAATACCGGTTTTCTTACATGAACTAGATCAGCTGAAATTAGCAGCGCCCTTGTAGGTCTTACCGGCGCTCCAACTAGCTGGAGCAGCATTCCAAGCGTAGATGGTCTGACGAGTGGTGTAAGAAGTGATTCGGAAAGAGAGAGATTGACCATAAAGAGAAGAGAAAGCTTGGTACGAAGCTCCCCAGTTATGGCTCATGTTGATCCAGCCTGTTCTGCTACCTTTCACGGCAATGGTCTTGACGTCACCTGCACCACCTACGTTCATCACGTACACAAGTAGCCAATATGCATTTCCTTCGAATCTAAACCTTATTCCTCCGGTCCTTTTACATGCAACTCTGCATATTATGTAAACAAAATCGTGTTTTAGCATGTGCGAATGGTACATTCAAAACAAGATTCTGATTTATTGTTTTATATATTTTATGGAAGAAATTTGAATGTTTATATAACTCAATCAAATATAAATTCAGTTCTCTATGGTTAGCTAGCTTTACTTTTTTTCAGAGGAAATATGTTTTAACTTTGTGGTGTATTCTATTAGACTATGAGGTTTCAATTTAAAATTAATTAACAATGAGTGGATTAACCCATATTTTTTATATATTATTTAAGATCATTGTTCAACTTCCGATGTGCGATATTATTCTCAATACGCCTCTTCGAAATGATGTTTCTTCTAACTATAGATCTCGATCGGTATTTTGGGACAAAGATTGGTAGACCGAATTTGACTCAGACCAATTGTGAATCGAGCCTGAACAACATGTGGATTAGGTTCTCATACCGTATTAGACTATGAACTAGAAGAACCATCATCTCGAGTTCACGTGATGTCACCAAACTATTATATTGGAGCCAATTGAATGAATGAATATTTATATATATAGGGGAACGAATAGCCTTGAGAGTCTTTTTAATGTTTTTAGACATCAAGCATTGATTATTTTGTTTGTATGATGCATCTAACATATTGGGAGAGCTTTGATATGTATGTAATCAAACTAAGTTCTAATTATAAATAGCCAATCCGAATCAAAATTTGGAAGTGCATATTAATTATAACCAAAAATCCCGTACCAAAACTCAAATTATAAATAATTTTTATAGGGTTCAATTTACTTCTATCTACTATAAAAGTTTAGTCCAAAAAACAGGAAATTGTAATATTATATAGAGATATTGGTCAAGTGGATGTTACCTGCGGTATGAGATTGGGATGATACCAGCCTTCCAATTAGCAATCTTCATGAAAGCCGGTTTAGCCAAATCAAGATGGACACGTGGAGGATTACACCATCCACCATTGTTTGAGTCTTGTCCCCAATTTGGTGGACATATGTTGGTCGCAGTCACCACGGTGGCTGGTGAACCGTAGTAGCAGTTAGGTGACGACACACACTTTATCTGGAAACATTGACCGCACGAATAACCGCCGTTGAATAGTGTTGTGCTCAGCGCAACCGTCGATGCGCCGTAGCCACTGTCCCATAGGTTACCATACCCACAAGCCCCACCTGATCGATATATATATATATGATAGTCAATGTTAAAAATTAATTGTCAATTAAATAATCTTCTAAAGATTCATGTCTCGTATATAAGCCATAATAGTGTATTTTATTGCGTTTGCATTTTTATGTTACGATATATATAATTAAGAAAGTTTAGGTAACAAATTAGTAATCATGTTTCTTTGATAGCCAAATTAGTAAACATCTTAACATAATTGTGTTGCATAATATGTATATAGCTTTTTTTTTTTTTTTTTTTTTTTCTTTTACGTCAAACACAAACTTTATATTCAAGAACCATTCCCAAATGGAGATGCTACTCTAGGTAGCCTAATTTGGCACGGTAGCCATAATATGTATGTATACGTAGTTTTTGTTCTAAATACAATATAATGTGTAAGTATTTAAATTTTACCCATAGTTGCGCTGGCGGTCTCGTCACCATAGAAAGTGGCTGTGGCCTGGCGCCACGGTGACCCGGCATATGCCGCCGTTGATGTTCCGATCATCGCCATCATCGATAAAATAACCAAGTACTTGCGATACAAATTTTGATCCATTTTATATCTATGTTAATTCTTTTGATGGCTCCTACTCTTTTTTCCTCTCTGAAAAGCCAAGTCTTATGATTTCATAGGATCTCATATATATATTGAACACAATGGCTTAATAAATTTTTCATAATATGAAAGGCAAAACAAAAAAAATTGGTGTCTACGTGAGAGACACTAAGAAATTAAGAAGAGTATGAAAAAAGTAAGTAATGGACGTGCGTTCATGTTTGTTTTGGTCTGCGCCTCCCTTACCCATTTTAATTATTTTAGTTATATTACTTAGTTTTACTCTTTTATGTTTTCGTTTTTTTTTTTTAGGTCAAATTTATAACAAAGGGGTTAGTGTTAATTAGTATATGCTGTTAGATCAGAGATGGATAGCATTTCATTTATTAATAATCATTGGCAGATCAATGAGGTTGCTCATTGGTTATATACAGCACGGATCCTATTCGGACGACTAAACACCAAAATATGTAAATTAGTCTATTGACTATTGCATAATATTATTATTAAAAACGACATATTAATAAACTTTCAAAATGAAAGAAATATTAGCAATAATCATGTGTATTCTATTTATAAGAAACGAAACTGTATTTTACAATACTTACAACACTTACACATTATATATACTCTATATATAGTATATACCCCATATGTTTAATTTTGTACCCCACTTGTTGATTAGAATTGAACCTGAGGGATAAGAGGCCGGTTCGAGAATAACGTCAAGAGAGCAACCTCTACTTAATGTTTTTCGCAAATAGGTGTTTCGTACTAAATTTCATGTCTCTTGACTGAACAAAAGGCTTGTTATACTAGATATTTAGAGTTGACTACAAAGATCATGATCATGTCATGAAAGTATGAAACCACTACTATATATTCGCCTTGTCTTAATCCTTGGGAAATTGGATGTTAACAACACATTTTTCAAGAGACCTTTTGAGCAAGATGTATATATCATGATTCAGTCGTCGAATATTATTGAAAAGAAAATTCATTTCTCTTTTGTTTGCAAGCTTCACATGCATTCTATAGGCTTAAATTCACCATATGACTCTATGAGCTAAGCGCATTTCTCATTGCCTTGTTTTTTTTTTTTTAATATGAAAATGTTAATCAATGTTTCTCTATTAATCATGTGCTTTTCTGACGCCATTATCTATGGTTTGGTTACATTGATGACATCGTTGTTGATGAGGTTGCTATTATTGCAAGAGAAGATCTATGATCTTCTTCACTTCACGAGTCATGTGGCCAAACCTCTCTGCTCCTCCGTGTGTCTCACTCTCTTACTCGCTACCGCTCTCGATGATTTTGGAAAGTAATAAGTCAATGCAAATCTTCAATATGTATATAGTAGTAACTAACAACTCAAAAATAATATATACAAGAAAACCTTTCAGAGGAAAAACATGATGTAAAATTAACTCTAAGCACTTAACAATAAGCCGAAACACTAAAAATCACATGATCTTATAGTAGCTAATAACTCAAATAATATATACATAATATCTACATTAAAGTTCATTAAAACTCAAAATGATGAAAACAGTTATTTTTCATATTCATGTTCTAACTTATTATATATGGCTACATATTCACTATTTTATCTTTAAGCTCCAAAGTATCGATCTTTATTCCATCCTCGACCTGAAAATTTGAAACCATGTCCATGATAAGAGTCAAGATTTATGGGTATCACTATCAAACTCCAAATTTAATGAGTAGTTTTACTATAAATTTTTGAATTATAGAAAAACATTAATAAGAGATAATGGAACTTCATAGTTATTTTTGTTAACTGATGAGGGGGAAATATCAATTACTAAATAACAAATTGTATTAAGTTAGTAATTTTATTTATTTATTTCTAATTTTATATAAGTATATTTATTGTATTTTGGATAACCACAAGTGTTTTGGAAAACTATAAAATTATAACTTGTACATATAGCACATATAACAATGGTATTAGAAGTAGTAAGAAATGATCGATGTTAGAAACTAGCTATGATATAAAACCAATTTTTTGTAACATTATTCCATAACTTTTTCTTAATATTGATTAGTAATAATTTTACCTGAGAAACAATGGTGTGCATGAACCTCTGTTGCAACCTAGTTGAGAGACAACTAACTACATTAAGCCTTTGTTCTTGAGCCAACATTTGAAGAACACTCGAGAGACGAGACTTGTTTCGTCCGAGACAACAACTTATGATGATCTCAATACCAACCAAACAAGGCATGACCACAACTGTTATGTGTTTGTCATCTAAACATGAGCAGCTTGATGATAATGTTGTTGATGATGATAAACTACTAGTGCATTCCTCTGTAGTATTCGTGCCCGGTATTGATTTTTTAATCCGATCTCTCTTTTCTTTGAGCTCTTTGATTTTGTTTTGTAAGTCTTTAATGTAGCTCACTGCCTGGGAAATGTGATCTGATGTCGAGCGTTTACCCTGTATAGTAGAAGATATAGTCATGTATTGTCCAATAACTAGTAACCATTTGAACCAGTGATAAGAAAATTAAAGGATTAATTTGTTGGTTTCTTTAATGGCAGATCTGAATTCGAGAGTATTTGTCTGAAACTTACTTTAATTTATTTAAATATTGTGAACGCAAACTTCATAAGAATTTTCTTTTAAACTACTTACTAAATAACTTATACAAATATGTAACGTTACTAAATATTCAAAAGTTTATGTAGTGTGAAAATTTATACAATATGTAAAATTAAAGTAGCTAAACTATATATATATATATATATATATATATATAAATTGATAGCACGATATATGTAAGATTTAAGTAAGCAAAAATTTATAAAAATAGATAAAGTGAAAGCATGAATGAACACCTACGTCTATACTATATATATACTAGTTTCCATTTCAATAAACAAAAAGTTGCTAAACTAATCATTCCGTTTGACTCATAATTAAAAAAAAAAAAAAAAGTTGTTTAGTATATGTAAAGAGTAGTTATTAAAAGAATCAAATATAAAACTATATTTTAGATAAGTTACCTGAATATATTGAAATGGCAAGAGAGATCTTAGATTTTTGAAAAGAGAAGAAACTTCTTGTCTTCTTTGTCTTTCAATGTCTCTATGTCTCATCTTCTTGCTTTCTCGATCATCATCCATTTTGTTGGCTTCATCACTCGCACAGATCAGACTTCGTTTCTTATTGCTGCCACCATTTTTGTTTGTGATTGGATTGCAAACATCATGGTTTTGGTATGGTGTCATTAACGGAGAAAGAAGTAAAGAATCAGAAAATAGTAACTCATCTTCGTTGATAGAATCAGCCATAAACATTGATGAAACAAAATCCATATTTTCTTGATTTTTTTTTTTGTAGTAAGTGTTGTGTGACTTCCCGAGTTGTGAGTCTCTTTATATTCGGTTTCAAGATTTTGTTTCTTCTTCCTCTTTAATTGGACAGATGTGATGACAGGTTAGTGATCGAGATCTCGAAGAAACTAAAATCTCTAGTATAAAATATGAGTAGGTGGGGATTATATTAATGATGATAATAATAATAATAGTAGTATAAAATTAAACTTGGCGCTGTTCATTTAGTGGCTATTGAATATTCACGTCAAAGGGGGATGGGAATTGGGAACATATGTTTTAAATGTGCTTGAACATACATTTCAACTTCATTACACACCGCCCAAAATCTCAAATCGCAGTTTCACAATAATTAGTATTCCCTAGATTTCGTAAAAAAATATTTTTTACAATTAATTATTTTGTTTCATGTAAATGACTCTCTCTCTGCCGGTTCATATTAAGATAGGTTGAATGTAATATTTATGACAAGTATTAAAACATTATATACTCTTTCTTTTTCTTTTTCGTTTTTTTTTTAACGAAACCGATTTTATTTTTTTTAACGAAATATTTTATTTTTTTACAAGTATTAAAACATTATATACTCTTTTCGTTTCACAAATAAAAGTCGTTTACAATTTTTAAAAGCATTATATACTCTTTTCGTTTTACAAATAAAAGTCGTTTAAAATTTTTACACACCAATTAAAAAATTATTAAATTTAATATTTTACTTCTGATTAATATATTTTATAATAATTATTATTAGTTAATACATTAAAACATTAACGATCAAATATTTACATTACAAATGTAAAACAATAATACATATTATTAATCAAATTTTAAATTCTAAAAGATGACACTTAATATGAAAGGAGAGAGTATTAACGAAATGGAAGATTGTTGATGTTATTGATTTTGATTTTTGTAAATCGTATTGTAAATTCAGTTGTTTCACATGAGAATCTTGTATAAGTTCAAATTTTAACTTCAAAGAAAAAGTCGACATGTATTTTTTGTTTTTTTAGTCGACTTGTACTCAAATTTCTTGATTGATTAGTTTATGTTCAACTTACAAGATTTACTTGACTTTTCATCACTTGAATTTAGCAATATTATAATAATACAAAAAAAATTAAAGCTTGTTTGGCCGGAAAAAATACTTTACAGCTAGAGTTTAGAGTCCGGATCAGCTGAACATTATTAGCTCTTGCATGAATGGACCAACCAAACATTTACAGTATTTCTGTTCTTGGACCAAACATTTACAGTATTTTCTTTTCCTGGACCAAACATTCAGTGTTTCGGACGAAGACAGAAGACTTTTTTTTTTTTGGATATTAAGAGTTAAGACAGAAGATAATGATTGGTGTTAATTGTTTATATTGTTGATGCTACCCATTGTTAATGTCATCTCTTTTTCCTTTATTTTGAGTAGTCATATGTCAAGGTTTGTAGATTTTTTTTTTTTTTTTCCCCACTACTTTCCGAAAATAAGAAGATTGACTTGTAAACTTGTATAGTACTACTATATTATTTTCTCGATGTGAGACTGTAACGTGATAAATTACTAAAGGATTATTTTTCTTATCAAATAAACTTGCTTAATTTTTTTTTTTTTTTGGGTCGAGAGAGATCTTTAAATTTTTGTTTATTTAATTCAAAACTCAAAAGAATTATTATTTGTTAACAATTTTGGAGGTATCGTACCTGCATAAATCATTTAATTGATTAATTATATATCTTTTTTCATTACAAGTATACGAGCTATCAAATTTAAGTCGGCAGATATAATAATGGTACAGTTCTGTTGAATTTGGATTTGAACCTAGACTAAAAGAGAAAACTTAAAACAAAAAAATCTTTTATAAAGGTTCAATAGTAAAAAAATCTGGAATAAAGAAAGTTGCTTAAAAATACTAGAATCTAAAACGATCTTATTAATCTCTATAACGAGCAGTTTAGCTCATTTTTCTAGCCTTAGATTTATAGATACAGAAAATATGAACTTTTATTTTCTTAGTTAATTTCTTATCGATTGCTTTATTTACTTATTTCGCTTAACTTTCTTGTACTTTTATTGTTTTATTTATTTATTTTAGAAAACAAACAAAAACCCAAAAACAATTAGCTCTAGATTGATTCCGACAGTACTACAAATGCATCCGTGGCATTAACAATTACTACTAGTGTAGTAAAAAGGAGATTAAGAGAGATATTTGTATTTAATAATATTAACTAATGTGACGCGCATTAATTAAGGAGTGTAATTGCAGATGATAACGTGGACACTGAAAAAACCATTGAATGGTTTGCAATAATTGTTAGTGAAGTAAATACTTTGTAATTAATATATTAAATGTAAGAAGTTGTGTTCAGGATTAGGTCTGACAATTTGGTAAATGGGTCCCCTTACTTTGCATGTCCATTTTGATCTTCATGCACCTACAAATTTTTAGGTGGTAATAAATTTAATGATGATAACATGATCATTAAGATGGCTTTACTATGGTACCTCAAATTTCGGTTTACATTTAAGCTTGGTTATGATGTCCAATTGGTAATTCTAAACCGATTTATAATATCTGAACCAAACTGAATCCAAAACTCACCTTTTTGTTTCACTATTTCTACATCAAACTAGATTGTTGTATTGGTAGTGAGCCCATTTAAAAAAAATGGGCAGTGGATCAACTGGACCAGTTAGCCCAACAGGTTTTGTCTTTATTAGATGCAGAGTAATTTAAGTTTTTATTTGAAGATCATCAAGTTTCAACTTATGAAGATGATTATACTGGAATAACTTAAGTTTTATGTCCAAATAAATGGTGATTTCGCTTAATCTGTTCATAGTTAATTAGCTTAATCTGTGTGTTTTAGTTTCCCTCTAATAGAACAGAACCAATGAAACTTAAATTTGTATGATGTTACATCTCAACATTCGACAACTATGAATCCGAGCTTTGATCTAAGCTAGAAGAAGAAACTTTTGCATAAAAGTTAACACTATACGATAGCATTTGACACAGTAAACTCGAACTGCGAAATACTAACTGATCAAAATGATTCTCCTCATCTTTCCAAAAACTACATTAATCCAAAAAAAGAGGTACCAAAACCATTAACAAGTTACAACAATTGCTTCTAAACTTAACCTGGAATGGTTCAAGACCGATCCCGACCTCCCGAAACTGCGGAAGCAAGCAAATTTAGGCTACACTAGATAAATACTAACAAGGATGAAGAAACTACTACAGCTAAAAGTACAACAACATAGCCAGAAATAAAAGAACAGAAGAGAGCCTTACTCCAATATTGATTCTGAAGTTCTTCTCTTTCTGTTGTTCACTACCCTGATTTTACTCAATCAACCACAATTACTTTTCGACGTTTTGGTTTGGCTGATACTTTAGCTTTACTTTGCTTCACATTCTTTCTCTTTTTTGTTACATTCACCCGCCAGTCATCGTCATCATCATCATCGTCCTCCTCCTCACTAATATCAGAATCATCATCATCATCAACTTCGTCATCATAATAATATACCTTTGGAGAAGGTTTAGTTGGCGAAGGTTTCGCTGGAGAAGGTTTCGTTGGAGGAGGTTTCGCTGGAGAAGGTTTCTTAGGTGCTGACTTGGGTAAATCATTGACTGGGATACTAATCATTTCTGAGAATCCTATTGGAAAGAAACCCCAACAGCAATAGTAAGTATCTTCGTCAGTAACTGGCGGTGGAGAAGGAACCTTCACCGCCTGGAAAGCTCTCCGGCAGCTCTTAGTTTGGCATAGAAGCACGCTTTCCTCGTAGATGTCAGGATACTCGTAAAGCACAAAGCAGTATGGACAAGTCGTCCAGAAACTCGGTATCTCTGGCTCAGGATCGGATCTTGCAGCCCCACTCCTTGGAGTCTGTTCAGTAGATGGGGTTTGGTTAGAGACACGAGTTGGCTGAGAGACTGGCGCAGGCGGAGGTGCAGATGGAGTAGTAGAGACTGCTGGAACTGGAGAGGGAGTAGTAGAGGCCGGAGGTGGATGGAATGATTGAGTTGAATTGAAGACAGGAGGCTGTGGAGAGGGACAACTAGGGGATACAGGTGGCTGAGAGGGACGAGTTGATTGAAATGCTGGTGGTGGCTGAGACACTGGTAACGGCATAGAGGTTGTGGGTGGCTGAGATACCGGTAATGAGTTAGAACTCAGTGGTGTCTGAGATACTGGGAATGGGATAGAGGTATTTGGTGACTGAGACACTGGGAATGGCTTAGAGGCCGGTGGTGGCTGAGATACTTGGAATGCCTTAGCAGTCGATGATGGTTGAGACATCGAGAAATGTTTAGAGGTCGATGGTGGCTGAGACACCGGGAATGGGTTATTAGAGTTTGATGATGGCTGAGACACCGGGAAAGGGTTATTAGAGTTTTGCGCTGACTGAGACACAGGAAAAGGCTTAGACTTTTGTGATGGCTGAGACACCGGGAACGGCTTAGAGTTTGATAATGGCTGAGACACAGGGAATGGGTTAGAGTTTGACAATGGCTGAGACACTGGCAAAGGCTTAGACTTTTGAGTTGACTGAGACACAGGGAATGGCTTAGAGTTCTGTGATGAATGAGAAACCAGGAATGGCTTAGAGGCTGGTAGTGGCTGAGACACTGGGAATGCCTCAGAGCTCAGTTGTTGCTGAGCCATTGGGAATGGCTTAGAGGCCAAATGTGACTTAGAAACAGGCTGCGGTTTAGAGACTGCATGTGACTGAATGGAGCGAGTTGAGTCAGAAACAGAAGGCAGCAACGAGAGTTGAGCAGCTTCACTAGACCTACTAGATGACGACTGAAATTGCCTAACTGGCTCAGAGGATTGCCAATGTAGAGACTCAGACGTTGGAGTAGGCTTATTATGAGACGATACCTCATACGATCTACTAACAGGCCGACTAGATTGAACTCTCTCAGTTGCGTTATTCAAATTTATGAATCTCTCTTCTTCCACAGGTCGTTTCCAATCACTACTCGAACCACTACTTTGCTCTTGACCAAACTGTTGACGCCAAGAAGCTTGTTGTTGCTCCTGCAATATCTGTTGCTGATGATCAAACTGTGATCTTTGACTCTGAGTAGCAAAATGTGACTGATGAAGCTGAAACGGTAATTGCTGGTTCTGAAACGACACCGTTTGATTCTGATTCTGATTCTGAGGTGACTGAGATTGATGCTGAGGTGATTGAGATTGTTGATTGAAAAGCTGAAACCCTAATTGACCGAGTTGGCCAAATTGACTCAGATGCAATTCTCTATCATACAATGCCTTTCGTGAAGGATCAGAGAGTACATACCAAGCATCGGAGATTAACTTAAAAGCTTGCTCTGAATAAGGAAACCGATTCCGACTCGGGTTAAGCAACACGGCGAGTCTACTGTACTGAGTCGCGACGAGTTCGGGGTTGTGAGTGAGACGAACGAGTCGTAGTACAGCGTACCAGTCAGGGAGATCGGTTGTGCTTCCTCTGATTCTTGATTCTCCGGCGATTAGAGTATCGGCGACGGCGAGGATTAACTCTGCGTGGTCTACGAGTGAGTGATCGGCTTCGCATGCGCGGATCGCGTAGGTTTTTGAACCGTTTAGGTCTCCGGATAATAATAGCTTCTCCGCCATAGCTAACCATCGTTCAGCTTCTCCTCCGTTACTTCCGCCGCTGCCGCCACCACCATTACCGCTCATCATTTTTTTTTTTACAGTCAGAGACTTTTTTTTTTGGTCGGAGGAAGAGAGAGAGAGAGAGATTGGTTTACTCAGTGAGGGAAAGTGACTTACTTCTTTGATTACTTTTTTTTTTAATTTGTCTAAATGATTTTATTTTCAGGTTTTAAGATTTATTTTCATGAATTAATTATTTACTAAATCTCTTATGGAGAACAGCTAGTTTCTCAAAATAATTAATAGTATAGTCAAAATTTATAAAATTGGAAAAAGGAAAAAAAAATATTTTCTTAATTTTTAAGATAGATAAATATTAATTCTAGATTCTAATAAGCTTTAAACTCGATGGGATGCAGTTATGATTTAGTTTGATTTGTTTTTCGAGTTAGATTCGGTTCAGTTTGTTTAAAAAGTAACTTAAACATACTAGAATTTTTTAAAACTAAATTTAAAAACATATTATGAAGTAATGATTAATTAAATTAATATACATATATGGTTTGTATATATTCTATTATTCTGAATAATGTTTACATATAATAATCTTCAGTAACTCGCTCTAAACAAGAATTTTCAGATAATCGTACTTTGTAAAACCATAATTTCTGAGTTATGAAATCTGATGAAACCAAAGAGCACAAAACACGAAACGGCACCGTCTTCAAATGCTGAATCAGCTCATCCTTTTAAACGTTGTCGTTTTGTTTTGTAGAAGCCCAAAGTCAGACTATTATTATGTGCAAAGATATATTTCAAGGCCCAAGTTCATTGGAAAATTATTCTGCAAATTGAACGCAAGAACCCGTGGTTCAAATCTTAGAATTAGTTAAAACATTGTAAATTAGTGAAACATATATAGGTTCTTAGAAATTTTCTATTTGTACACAGAGATTTGAGTTTTTTTTTTTTTTTTTTTTAGTTACAACATATTGTGTGTTGCAAATTTGATATTTGTATATTGAGTGAAACATCGGTCATTGTCTTTGTAAGGACATTTAATAGGTGTTTATATTTATATAACTAGCTAACTATCATTTTCTTGGCAAGGACATTTGTGAGTAATAACGTTGGTCATTGTCTTTGTAAGGACATGTTCTCTTC
This sequence comes from Barbarea vulgaris, assembly GCA_963667165.1. Classification (NCBI taxonomy): domain Eukaryota; kingdom Viridiplantae; phylum Streptophyta; class Magnoliopsida; order Brassicales; family Brassicaceae; genus Barbarea; species Barbarea vulgaris. The sequence continues at coordinate 47,265,037 of OY763887.1, forward strand.
CCTGTTTATACTCTCAATAGACTTCACAATTCCGAATATATAAATGATTCATATTCGGTAGAGAATTTGTAACTGGATAATTAAAGATGTCACGGACCTGTTCATACACATTATCATTGCATGTGTATCCTCCACACTTGTGCATTTCAGTTGTTGGTCATAGTTTTCTACAAGTCATGCCTCATGATGATATGAAATTTATCGAAATAGTTGTATTTTTTCTGACCGATTTGTCTCTAATATTTGGATTGGTTGTGTAATTGTGTTTAGAATTCACAGAAAAATCATCGAGTTGGCTGAAACACTTAATCTTCATATTCAGTAGCATAACTTGTAGTATTAGAAGATAACAAGGTAGAAAAAAATTTGAATGGACCACTAAATCCAAACATTAACCCAAAAATATTGTGGTTATCAAATGTTTCCTCTCCATTTGGTCCCAAGTTCGAATTTTGCATGTGTAACTCATTACCGCTTTACACATGTATTATCAACGCCTAATCTTAGATCAAGAGAGATTATGGATCAAAATTCTGAAAGTTCTTTGTTAATAGAGAAACCCATTTATTTAGTAATAAAACCAATAAAACCCAAAACACTTACACAAGTGTAATTGGATAATTATTCTCTAAGTTTCCATTCTCTTTGTTAGATAAATATATTTTCTTTATATGTTGATATGCGATCATTATAACCAAATTTAGACTAAAGCGACCACTATATATGTCTAACTATATGTTGAGATTACGCAAAAGTCCTTCCATTTGATGAACAAACAACCAAAGTCCATATATTGATTGCAACCAAAAAAATCCAACTAGACAATATTGATTGCAGGCCTAATTTTGTAGTGCAGTACCAAGAGTTATAGGATTCAATCTCTCGGAATCTTTAATCTCTTTGACTTGACACATAATGAGATTAAATGTTATAATCATGTGGCTATGATAATATTTGAAAAAAAAAAAAAAAAGCCACAATGTACTAAAACGAAAGCACAAGTGAGGAGCCCACATGATGATTATTCATATAACATAACGACTAAACCGCAGCCATCTCAACTTGAGGCGGAAACACAAACGAGGCCAAATCCATTTGGTCTACTTATCAACTTCTGTCTCGCATTTTGCGATGCCCCTTATTTATTTATTTTTGATATAAAAGGAGGATAGCTCCTCTAAAATTTGTGGCTTGTGCAAGTTCGAAGAAATAAACTGACAAATATTCATTATAGATTTCTTTTTTTTATATTCTATATAAATTTTCCACCATATAAGACTTGATATAGAATAATACTATCCACAAATCAGTCGTTTTATAATTAAATAAATTGATTTGTTTTTTTTTTCATTTACTTTTTTTTCTACAAAGAGAGAACTATTTTATTAACTTCGCCAGATTTGTTAGTCAGTTGTTAAATTTTTGAAGATTAAAACTTCTAAAGATTTTGTAGAACTATAGCTAATATCAAGAAACTATATTCCACAGTTCAACATAACATTTGCCTTACTCAATTTTTTTTTCTTTTTTTTTTTTCAGTTTCTCCAATCCTCTCTTATTACACCTTTAGTATTAATATGTACAATTAGCATTATAATTTCACCTTTTGACAACAAAAAAAGCATTATAATTTTAGCTAGTTACCTTATATATGCAAGTAAAACAAATGTTTGACAAAAAAAAAAAAAAAAAAATGCAAGTAAAACAAATATACAGCTCATGTGTTAAAAAAAAAAAAAGATCTGAAATTTTTTTACATTGAAAGGAATCTAATCAAATCATATAAGATTGACAGACTCAATAGTCAATACTACTCACTCATTCACTCCACTTCAATAAAGATTCGCAATTTGGACCGCACATCTGGAACATACACTATTTTTACATATAATCCAATTACATATCCCCCAAAAAAACATCTGCACACCAATTAAATAATTACTTACAATACTATAATTTTTCCATGTTTTTTATTATCAAAATTTGATAGAAAAAGACAGAAAGTTTCCAGAGAATCCAAAACTTCAGGGACCCAGTTAATAAAAAAAAAGGGTATTATAATAGTTTACACATTTCTTCTCTCCCTCCAAAAAATCTCAACGACCCAAAATCTCTTAACCCTTTAAGTAAGGAACGAACGAGCGTACGAAAAAACAGATAGGAAATTAAACAAAAATCCAAAACAAAAAAAAATTCGATTTTTTAAAAACCTAAATCGAAAAGTTTCTCTCTTTCTCTTTCAATCTCTTCGCCGTCAGACCCAATTATCCGTTAAACCCGACCCGAATAGCTCCGATTTTGATTTTAAAAAAACTTCAAATATTTTACCCAAACATGAGTTCACTACAATGACCCGTACCGAACCCAACCGGAGCCGGAGCTCCAATTCAAATTCTGAGAATTACGGGGACGGCGGAGGCGGCACCGCGATGAGGGTTATCGTTCCGTTACAAGGCGTGGTTCAAGGTCGTGGCGGTTTATTCTTAGGCTCTGTGATTCCTTGTGCTTTCTTCTACTTTCTTCAGTTTTACCTAAAACGAAATCGGAAAAACGAATCCGATAATTCCGGTGACCAACAAAACTCCTCAGCTTCAACACCAAACTCGGTTTCGAATTCGGGTTTTCCGGATCCGACCCGGTCACAATCCGCTGGACATCTCACGGAGCTTACTGGTTTACCTCGTTCTCTCTCTCGGATTCTTCTTTCTCCGAGAAATTCCGGTGGAGCTGTTCCGGTTTCGGGTCGGGTTAATTCTGTTATCAAAGGAGGTGATTCACCTTACTACGTTGGTCAAAAACGGGTCGAGGAAGATCCGTATGATGAGTTGGGTAACCCGGACGGAGTTGTTCAACTTGGTTTAGCTCAAAACAATAAGGTTTTAAATTTAATCCAAATTCTTCAAAAAAGATTTATACTCTTTTTTTTTTTTTTGTGATTTTTGTGGATTTGAACTGTCTCTATCTTGTAACAGCTGAGCTTGGATGATTGGGTTTTGGAGAATCCAAAAGAAGCAATTTCAGATGGATTGAGTATTAGTGGCATTGCTTCTTATGAGCCTTCTGATGGACTTATGGAACTCAAAATGGTGTTTCTCTCTAACTCTAAAGTTGTCAACTTTTTTTAATTCATTAGTCCTTACTATGTTCGTTAGAGTGTTTTGAGACAATTTTGAAACTTTCATGTTTAGATGTGTTTTTATGTGTTTGTTCTTAAGAGAAGTTATATGGATTATGGACAGGCTGTGGCAGGATTCATGACTGAAGCAACGAAAAACTCGGTTTCTTTCGATCCATCACAGTTAGTGTTAACTTCTGGTGCATCATCCGCCATTGAGATTCTTTCCTTCTGCTTAGCCGATTCCGGAAATGCCTTCCTTGTTCCAACTCCGTGTTCTCCGGGGTAAATTTCTTAGTTCTTTACTCTATACTGTTTGACCTGGGTAGAAATTTTAGTTCTTTACTCTATATTGATTGACAGGGTATGGCTATGAGAGATATTGAATGTTTTATGGGGACATTCTGTTTGTGTAGATATGATAGGGATGTTAAATGGCGAACGGGAGTGGATATCATACACGTTCCTTGTAGAAGTGCGGATAATTTCAATATATCGATGGTTGTGCTTGATCGAGCTTTCTATCAAGCGAAGAAACGAGGTGTCAGAATCCGTGGCATTATAATCTCAAATCCTTCAAATCCGATGGGAAGTCTATTGAGCAGAGATAATCTCTATGCTCTTTTGGACTTTGCTCGGGAGAGGAACATTCATATAATCTCAAACGAAATCTTCGCTGGGTCGGTGCATGAAGAAGAAGGAGAGTTTGTTAGCATGGCTGAAATAGTTGACACGGAAGAGAATATCGACAGGGAAAAAGTTCATATTGTGTATGATCTCTCGAAAGACTTGTCTTTCCCGGGACTTAGGTCTGCTGCTATCTATTCGTTCAACGAGAGTGTTTTATCCGCTTCAAGAAAGCTCACGACGCTCTCACCTGTCTCATCTCCAACCCAACATTTGCTCATATCCGCGATCTCTAAACCAAAGTTTGTTCAGAGATTTGTCAAAACAAACAGGCAGAGATTGCAGAGTATCTACACAGAACTTGTAAAGGGGTTGAAAGATTTAGGGATCGAGTGCACGAAAAGCAGTGGAGGATTCTACTGTTGGGTCGATATGCGAGGATTCATTTCTTCTTACAGTGAAAAAGGCGAGATTGAGCTGTGGAGCAAGCTCTTGAACATTGGCAAGATCAATGTCATACCAGGATCTTGTTGTCATTGTATCGAACCGGGTTGGTTCCGGTTCTGTTTCAGTAATCTATCAGAGAGAGATGTGCCTGTAGTTATGAACCGCATTAGGAAAGTTTGTGAAACATGTAAATCTCAAAATTGATTTATGCTATTTGATTTTTTTGGTTTTGTTATGATGACGACTATATGAGTAAACCGGATAAAACCAAGCCTGAAAATGGAAAGCGTCCTCTATTGAAATCAATTAGGACCTGTTTTGGTTACTGAACATTTTTTACCAGTTTTAGTAACAAAACAGACAAAAGAATCGATATTTTTTTTATTTCCCCGAGGAAAAGAATACAAATTTCATTGAAAAAATTTAACCCTAAACCGGAAAATCACAAATCGCAAAAGAATGAACTAAAACACTGCACAATTTCTCTGCAAACACTAAACGAGTTCTGTCAAGATTCCATTCCATTTCTGATCAATTCAAGAATCTGCACAACCTCTGCCATGCTTGGTCTCTTCAATGGATTCTCCGTTGTGCAAAACAAACCTAACTTCATCACTTGAATCAGCTCATTCTCTTCAAACCCTCTCAATCTTCTATCAAAACAATCAGAAGCCGAACCTGTCTCCAACAAATCCCTCACATGATCCCTTAAGATCAAAACCTCGTTTTCGGATGGTGACTCCACCGGTTTTCTACCTGTAACAAGCTCAAGAAGAACCACACCGTAGCTATAAACATCACATTTGTCACTCACTCTCAAACTCTGAGCTAGCTCTGGAGCTATGTACCCAACTGCATTGTGGAACTTGGTTAAACCGAAGCTGTTTAAGACCGGAAGAAACTTTTCCAAACCGTAATCCGATAGCTTTGCTTCGTATCTTTCATCAAGAAGTATGTTGGTGGACTTTACATTGAGATGAAGAATAGCGGGTTTACAATCGTTGTGAAGGTAAGAAAGCGCCTTAGCAGTTCCTAACGCGATTTGGAATCTTCTATGCCAATTCAACTCAGTGTTTCCATGGCTGCTGCTGCTACTGCTTCTGGTTCTATGGAAGATTCTCGGGTGTAGATTATCGTAAAGGCTTCCGTTTGGGACGTATTCCGAAAGAATTAACTGCATTGTCGAGGAAAAGTAGTAACCTTGAAAAGAAGCAAGATTCGGGTGACTTAAACCTCCTAGCCTTCCGATTTCTTGCTCAAACTCTTCTTGGCTTTCGATTCTTCCTAAAGTCTCGAGCTTTTTAACTGCAATAGAAACCCCGCCTTCGAAAGATGCTCTATAAACAGCTCCAACCGATCCAATCCCGATTATATTATCCTTGTCGAGCAAAGCTTTAGTACCAGCCTCCCAATCTTCATACTTTGAAGGCAAACTCTTGCTAAATAGAACAAGTTTCCCGAATGTTACACCGCCATTACCAGATTCAGTTGAAGCCATAGTGGTTGTTGTGGTATCAAAAGCAACTACTTCTTCTTCGCTGCGCTTTTTCCTCCTTTTACGAGCTCTAAGGTTCAAAACAAGCACTAGACAGATACCAACCAAAATCACAGCAGCAGCAATGATAACAATGATAACAGAGGTGCTTAGAGCTTTGGTTTTTCTTGATCTTGATCCGGTTCTGAGAGCATTGCAAGATGTTTCGAGAGGATCACCGCAGAGGAAAGGATTGTTGGAAAACGAAGAAGCTCCCGAAGCTTGGATCTTTGGGATAACGCCGGAGAGGTTGTTGTAAGAAACATTGAAATGTGTCAGTACATTCAAATTCCCGAGGGAAGACGGAATAGGACCCGAAAGCAAATTCTCTGAAAGATCGAGAAACTGGATTCTTGAGAGGTCTCCAAGATTAGGTGGAATGCTTCCATTGATTCGGTTCCGATGTAGATCAAGGATCTCTAAGTTTGTTAAGTTAAATAAGTTCTTAGGGATCTCTCCTTCTAAAGCATTCCCAGAAAGATCACTGAAACAAAACAAAAAAAAAGTGAGATTGAGGAATCCAAAACTCGCTAAATATAGGAATAGAAGAGATTAAAAGACTCACAGTTCAAGAAGTAGTCTGCAATTAGATATATCCTCTGGAATTTCACCAATGAGATTGAGATTATGCAAATTCAAAACCTGTAGATACTCAAGATTTCCGAGCTCTTGCGGTAACATCCCATCGATAAAGTTATCACCTAATCTAATCACTGAGAGCTTCTCCAACGTCACTATACCAACAGGTACACTCCCGTTGAGCCTATTAGATTCCAAGTCCAAAAGCTTAAGACTTTTGCATCCAGTTATACCATTAGGTACATTACCACTTAACTCATTCGAAGAAGCATCTAAAAACTCCAAACTTTCACTACAACCAACAATCTCACCAATATCCCCAATAAACCGGTTTCGAGACACATTGAAATATGTCATGTTCTTGAATCCAAGAACCTCAAAAGACGCTACTCCATCAAAGTCATTGCTTCCTATATCAACATGACTCAATCTCTTGCATTTCGATATCTCCTCAAACACATCACCAGACAACACATTTCTTCTAACAGATACAAACTCAAGAACCGGAATATCGCAGATCCTAGGCAACAAACCGGTAACACCGTTGTAAGAGAAATCAAAACCGATGAGATTGTTACAGTTTACGATTGATTCCGGGATTGATCCTGAGAGATTGTTATGAGACAATGAAACGAACTTGGTCTTGAAACAGAACTTAAACAGAGAACTCGGAATCTTTCCAAAGAAACCATTTTTAGACAAATCCAAGAATCTTAAATTAGGTAAGTCACCAATAAACTCCGGAATCAAACCAGTCAATGCATTGGAACTAACGTTGATCTTCCATAAAGTTTGTAACTTTAAGTAATCCAAAGGTAAGTTACCTGTAAACCTGTTGCCAAACAGAGTTAAAACCCTTAAAGAAGTTAAACCAGACAATGCTGGTGTTAAGGTTCCGGCGAGACTTGTGTTCCAAAGAACAATCTTATCAACGAATCCTTCTTGGTTACAAGATACACCATTGAAGCTATTACAGAGGTCGTCGTCTTCAATGGAGGAGACCCAAGAAGCTAAACTGTTGTATGGATCTTCGATGATGTTGTCTTTGAACTTAAGTAGAATCTCTCGTTCGGTAATTGAATCAGAGAAACTCGGAGATGATGTAATAATGTAAACGAATGTGAAAACTAACCAAATCAGGAAATGAGAAACTCTTCTCATTCTCTCAAATTAAGCTCTGAAATTTTTTATCAAATTGGCATTGTCGGTTATCGAATCATAAACCGAAAATCAAACCCGGTTTGAGAAATTACGCTATTTTTTAGTAGCATTGTTTTGAAGTTTGATGAAGAAGAAGAAGAAGATCAAAAGATTCGAAAGGATGAAGAAGTAGCTGCATTTAGCTAAACTCAGTCAAAATTGAGTTTTTCAAAGGTGATTAAGAAAATTTCAGCATCTTCAACGGCTAAAACCGACAACAAAAAAAGTTAGAATAAAAAAAAAAAAAAAAAAGCCTCGAGAAGTGGTAATCAAGAATCACGGAATCAAGAAGAAGCCATGATCAAGAATAAGTTATGAGTTTCTGAACCAAACCCATTTATTAAAAATGAAAGAGAGATTTTGAGAGAAGAAGATGAGTGAGTGCGTGGAGAGTGAGGCTTGGCTGGAAAGTAAGCAGGTGAAGCAATTTAATACTCTCTTCTGTAAAAAAAAAGTTTTTTTTTTTTTCTCTTTGTTGTCTCTATGAATCTATACATCTGTGGCTTCCACCATGCGAACAAGAACCACGTGCAAGCTTATATGTATATATATATGTTTGTATATTTATTTATTAATTTATGAGTGGGAGGAGGGTGTCTGTTTGTCTGTACCATCAAGCATTTATTCTCTCTACCAATCAAACATGGACCAATCATAAATATGATTCAGAATTTAGAGAAACTTTATGCAATTAAAAAAATAAAAAAAAAAACCAGTGAGGATTTCTATAAGTTTGATCAAGTTTGTGATTCTATAAAAAAATTTCATGATCTAAAATGTTAATTTTATCCAAAAAAAAAAAAAAACTAAGAATAAAATTTATATTCCACAAAATTAGTACATCTTTTTGTATTCTACATTTTGTTTGTTAACAATATGTTATGCAGATTATATGTCATGTTATATTATATTTCAAATTTACTATTCTTTCTATTACATAATATAAAATGTTTTAAAAATTTTGCTGTGTTTTAAAATATAAAATATTTTCACATTTCTATATAGTTTTTTATTTTATTGAATATTGTGCGACTAATAATAGTTTATAATTTTTTAATAATTAACTAAATTATAAACCAAACATCTTATATTTTAAAACGAAAATAGTGTTAAAAAGAGTTAGTGTTTCCCTTCTTCACTCATTAATCATAGCCAAGGGTTAACTATTTGACTACTCCAAGATGTTTGTTTTATTGAATTTAAAACCTTAAACCTTTTTTGTTTTTTGATAAGAATTTAAAACCTTAAACTTATTTGCCTGGAACTACTAAAACTTCATCATTCCAAAGTTTTTTTCCATTTCACCAGTTGATACGTTACGTACACAAGCTGAAAAATCAGTACGTGTACGTGAAAAGCATAAATATGCCATATCAACAATTAATTATTGGTTAACTCTGTAGTGTATTTTTACGCTTCCCGAGATGTAATTATGTTAAATTGTTTATTGTTGTATTCCTCATAAGTAAGGGTTTCAATTTCTTGTAAAAAAAAAAAGAGTTTCAATTTCCAATTATGCTTTCTGTCGGAATTCTTTAACTACTATTTTTGTATCCATACTATTTATAATCTCTGTTGGATTTTTATGTAAATTCATGTAAACTGTATGATACAATAATGCACTGTGAGTCATAAATACTATTACTGCTTGTAGACTTTCAGTTTTTAATACTCTACGTACACAACAATAACTGCATAAATTTTATGCAGTTAAAACACACACACACAAAAAAAAAAAGATTGCATAAATTTTTAAAAAGAAATAACAAAATATGATAAACTATGACTTAAAAAGGGATAAATTTCTGTCTGACCGTTGTCTTTTATTTGTATGGAATTTATAATATGACCGTTGATTAAGTACACGGTACTCTGTTTTTTTTTATTTTTATTTTGTATTTGTATATTTCGAAAAAAATCAAAGTCTGACTTCTGTGACTGTTAGTAAGATTCTTAGATTCTTCCTATTCTCAACATAAATTTACTAGGTATTAGACCAATGCCCATTATTCCAAGCTTTAAATCTTTTTTCCAAGATTTAAATCTTATTCCGACTCTAGGATTCTATTGGCAAAGAGAACGTTTCCTACTTTTTTCCAAGGTTTAAATCCTATTGAACCCATACATAATGTTGAAACAATTAAGCAATTTCAATTGTCAACTAGACAATATAATGTTTACTCCGAAATGAACTATTTATATATTTTTGTCACATTAATGTAAGGAAGAACAAAAAGAAAAAGACAATTTTCTTTCTTCCGTTAACATCACCGTCGGCCAGCTAAGCTAATTGTCCCCACAGCCCGATCCCGGTTTACTAAAACCGGTTATCTTTTCAAACCGAAATTCCGGTTCGAATAACTAATCAAAATGTTCTGTCTGGTTCTCATCGCTATCTCTCTCTCTGTCTCGCGAACCCAAAGAGTTTCAGTTTCGGTGGTCGCCGATCAAAACCACGAACACTTGTCGGAGATAACTTCGAGATACCATCTTCATATTTTCTAAAAAACCAATTTGCAAATTCACCGGAGACCAGAAATTTCTCCACCGACTCAAGAAAGGTCTCTTTCTGATTTATCTTCCACTGTTTATTTTCAACAAATTTTTCAATATTTTCGATTCGATTCTTTCGAAATTATCCTTCTTTTAGTTAGTTACTGCAAACCCTAATTCAAAGTCTGCAGTTTTATAATCTGTTCTTCAATTCAATTATCTCTGTTTTTTTGCAGAGGACATACAAAATGAGTTCTGAGCAAAACGACAGCACAAGCTTCTCTTCCTCTGAGCCAAAGCTATGCATCAATGGTTGTGGCTTTTTCGGAACAGCTGCTACCATGAACCTCTGTTCCAAATGCTATCACGACCTCAGTGTTAAGGAAGAGCAAGCAGCCATAGCTAAAGCAGCTACTTCATCATCTTCAACGAGCAGCAAAATCAACGACGGAGGCGAAACAACGGAGTTTTCTGAACCGTTGCAGCCACAGAGTAGGAGGTGTTTGAGATGTAACAAGAAAGTTGGATTGATGGGGTTTAAGTGCAAATGTGGGAGCACATTTTGTGGAGTCCATAGATATCCAGAGAATCACGAATGCGAATTCGATTTCAAAGGAGAAGGAAGAGATGCTATTGCTAAAGCTAATCAGGTGGTGAAGTCTAAAAAAGTGGAGAGATTGTAAGTTAAGTAAGTAAAAGTAAGATCTTTGTGTTATGTATATATATTAGCTCTCTTGTTATGATGGTTTAATTTGCTCTAGGGGAATGTTACATCGGTTTTTTGCTCTTGGTATTGCGGTTTTCGGATGGTTTGGATTCTTGTTCTGTAATATAAATGTTCACAAAAACTTATAAGATCTTTGTGTGTTTGTATATATATTAGCTCTCTTTTTATGATGGTTTGATTTGCTCTAGGGGAATGTTACATCGGTTTGTGATCTTTGGTATTGCGGTTTTCGGATGGTTTGGATTCTTATTCTGTAATGTAAGTGTTCACAAAAACTTATAAGATCTTTGTGTTTTTAAGATCTTTGTGCTATGTACATAATTAGCTCTCTTGTTATGATGGTTTGATTTGCTCTAGGGAAATGTTACATCGATGTGCTCTTGGTATTGCGGTTTTCGGATGGTTTGGATTCTTATTCTGTAATATAAGTGTTCACAAAAACTTATAAGATCTTTGTGTTTTTAAGATCTTTGTGTTTTGTATATATTAGCTCTCTTGTTATGATGGTTTGATTTGCTCTAGGGAAATGTTACATCGGTTTGTGATCTTTGGTATTGCGGTTTTCGGATGGTTTGGATTCTTATTCTGTAATGTAAGTGTTCACAAAAACTTATAAGATCTTTGTGTTTTTAAGATCTTTGTGCTATGTACATAATTAGCTCTCTTGTTATGATGGTTTGATTTGCTCTAGAAAAATGTTACATCGGTAATATAAGTGTTCACAAAAACTTATAAGATCTTTGTGTTTTTAAGATCTTTGTGTTATGTACATAATTAACTCTCTTGTTATGATGGTTTGATTTGCTCTAGGGAAATGTTACATCGGTTTGTGCTCTTGGTATTGCGGTTTTCTGATGGTTTGGATTCTTATTCTGTAATATAAGTGTTCACAAAAACTTGGTTATATCAGAAATGTTTGTACCAATTTTAGCTAAGAGGAAGTAAGTATTCAAATCTATGTGATCATCTACTAAGAAAATGTCATGGGACTTATGAAGATTGTAATAGTCTGAAGTAGTCGAATATCGGGTTTTTGTTGTTGTTGTTGCATAAGATCGAGTTTCGTATAGTATTTATTCATAAAGACATTCTTAAATCAAAGCTGTTAAATTGTAAGGTTTATGGTAATAAGTTTTTTGTTTTGCTTCTACTTCTTGTTGATGTTGAGGATCTTGTCTCTAAGAAGCCTCCTCATGATTTTACCAGAGAGAGATTTTGGAATTGAATCCACAAAATGAACAGCTCTGACCTTCTTGTAATGAGCTACGTTTGCTGCAACAAAGTTAAGAATGTCTTCTTCCTTCTCTTTTGCTTTTGGATTTATCACAACACAAGCCGCCGGAATCTCTCCGGCTTCCTCGTCCGGTAACCTTTTTCATTTCATAATTTTCATTATGTTTTTATAATAATATATTTAATTTCAAGAAATCATAAGGCAACATATATAATAATACTCACGGCACGACTGCAACGTCTTCAACAGATGGATGAGTTAGTAATATAGCTTCAAGCTCCGCCGGAGCAACCTGCCGGAAAATTAAAATTTTCATATAATATTTTGAAACCAAAAAGAAAAAAAATAAAAAACAAATAATTACCTGAAAACCTTTGTATTTGATAAGTTCTTTAATACGATCAACAATGAAGATATCTCCATCATCATCAATATAACCTATATCTCCTGTGTGAAGCCAACCTTCTTCATCGATTGTTTTCTCAGTCTCTTCCTTGTTCTGGAAGTAACCTTGCATTACACATTGGCTTCTTACACAAAGCTCACCGGAAGTGTTCTTGGGGAGTGACCGGCCAGTGTCGGGATCTATGAACTTCACTTCAAGATTCGGAAGTATGAAACCAACCGAGTTTCGTTTCGCGATTCCTTGTCCTTTTTCAGGATCTCCGTGAGTTAATGTGATGCAACTATGCTCCGTTAATCCATAAGCCTATTGTATAAATATAAACACCGATTTAATTCCATTGAACCAAGTTAAAAAACATCCATGAACATAATAATTAGAGGTGTTTAATCTCGTTTAACCGATAACAAAAAATCGTATCCAGAAATTGATGCAAAAGTCGAAACAAAAAAAAAAAGAAAATAAGCAAGTTTAATTTTGTCTCATTTCCGGATAAAATGTAATGAAAACTAAAATCGACTCGAAGAGAAAATAAGATGTTTTGGTTTAGTTCTGTTTTATATTCGAACAAACATAACTAAAAAAGAAGAAAAAACAATACAAATAAAACTTTTTTTTTAAAAAAAAATCCTTTAAATTGAAGATATATTTCAAAGGGGCTAGAAAAGTGTAAATGGTTTCAATAAATCACCAAAAAACAAAGAAAAAATGTCTCTCTTTTTTTTTAATCCTTCCAATTAAGAATATATTTATTATGTACAAAAAAAAAATCAGAATCCAAAACCGAGTGGTTTAGGGTATTTCACTAACCGGATAATCCAAACCAAAAACCTATGGAAAAAAAAAAAAAAACAGAGAGGTCTTAGTCTTATTTTGTACTTACCTCTTGAACTTGGACGTTAGGAAACTTGGCTTCGAAGGCAGTAAGAAGCTCAGGAGCTAAAGGAGCAGCAGCAGTCATAACAGATCGGAGTTTAAGCTTCGAAAGATCGAACTCATCAACGATCGGATTCTTAACAAGATTCAATATAATCGGAGGAACAATAGGCGCAAACGAAACCTCATGCGCAATCAAAGCATTCAAGAAAATCCTTAGATCATACCTACTCATAGCAACAACTTTGCCTTTATTCTTCATCGTAGCACAACAAATCCCAACGATACCGTAAATGTGAAAGAATGGTATCAAACCAAGCGTCACGATCTGACCGATCATTTCAGACCGGACACTAAAGAGAGAAGAGCAAAGATTGGCTATAAGGTTGCGATGTGTGAGCATTACTCCTTTTTGTAACCCTGTTGTGCCTGAAGAGAAAGGAAGTGCACAAAGATCTGTCTGAAGAATCTCTTCTTTGTCGTTATCTCCTGATCTGTCTCCTGCTTCTAGAAGATCTTTCCAGTTTACTGCTCCTTCGATCTTCTCTTCACCTAACACTATTACCGGTAAACCTAGCGTCTTCACCTGTTACATGTTATATGCATGCAAATGAGTAGATCTTAACCGAACCTAACCAAACCGAAAGTGACGTCTACAAGGATTCAATCTTAACCATAACAGTTTTTTCACACCGTAGAACCGAATTAACATTATTTATAAACATTAAATTAAATTAAATGTTACTGTAGTACAGTAGAACCTCTATAAACTAATACTCGATAAATTAATAAACACTATAAAATAATAAAATCTTTCGGTTCCGAGTCGGGTCAATGTAAAATTTAACAAAATTCGATAAGATAATTAAATTGGAGTTCCTATGTAAATATATAGTCCCATTAGTATTGTAAATTAATAATTATATGTATATGAGATGTATATAGAAGACAATATACTAATGTATGGTTGTAGTGTGTGTTTTAGAATTTGTATCAAACAATTATTATTTCAAGTTATCGAATTATAGTATTTTCTATAACTTCATTATTAATAGTAAAAAATTACGTATATTTTAGATGATGAAAAAATTGAAACTAACATTTCTATAAATTAATACATAAATTAATATCACTATAAATTAATTAAATATCAAAAACCAACATTATTAATTTATAGAGGTTTTACTGTAATATTTTATTATTATTATTATTATTTTTTTATGTTTTTGGTTATTTTGTATCCAAAAACTGAACCAACATTTCACCATAATGGTGACAAAATATATATATTCCAAATACTGAAACAGCCAAAACTCAATTTGCCTTTGTTTTTTGGTTAGAAAGTTTCATGTCATGTGTATAGAAGTACATAGATGTTTTAATTACCTTTTCAAAGTTAGTAGCATCGGTGATGATTCCTCTAGCACCGGAAGCTTCAACTTGCTTCTTGATCTCAGAGACAAGAGCCGTTGGATTAGCACCGGAGAAAACTCCACCGGCAGACATAATGCCAAGGGCAATGATCCCATACTCCGCGACGTTTGGAAGAACCACAACCATCACTTGACCTTTCCTTAGCCCAAGTGAGGTCAACGCTTTGGCTAGTCTCTTCGTGTCCCTCACTACATCACCGTACGTCACGGCTTTTCCGGTCACCGCTTCTACAAACGCCACTTTCTCTGTGAATTCCTCAACTCCTTGGAGCACAAACTCAGGCTTTTTCCAACAAACACATTAGTAAGTTTCCATTAGCATACAAATAGATTCTATTTCATATGTTATAATATAAGTTTAGTCTTATAAACCAAACTAAACCGAATCTGAACCAAAAAATGTAGACTAAAACCAGATAATTAAATGTAATCTACATTTGGAATGTACATATATATATAAAGTGTATACCAGTGTCAGCTTGTCAGGAATGGGCACAGATGGATATAGACTGCGGAAAATGTGTTCATTGTCTTGTTTTTGACCCTCCATTTTTTTCGGATTTAGAATTTGATTTATGAGTTAGGAAAGAGTGAAATATAAATAGGAAGATAATTTTCTTGTTCATGTCATGTCATATGTGTGCAAACCAATATTGGTAATTAAGAGAATGGTCTTTGACTCTCTTAGACATATAGGTAGAGTTTTGTTGAGTCATGGAACTGCTGTGAATACTATGATTTATTATTGATGTGAGCCCAAGAAAAACATCTTTAAATGTAAACTAGGTCTGTGCCCCGCGCGATGCGCGGGTTTTATTAAAATCGGTAATTCCTTGCAGATAGTAACGTGACTTTAGGGTTCATATAGTGGTTTATGTGTGTGGGATTTAACAGCTTATGTTGGTTTTGTGATTTAAGATGATACACTATTTTTGAAAATAGTAATGTATTACTTCCCAAAGACTAAACTCTGAAAAAGTAGATGTTGATATTTTCCAAGAAGACTAACGAAACATGAAATATAAATCTTCAGGAAGGTAAAAGTTATATATATAAGCTAGTTTTTAATATTTTCTAGTCAAGTGTACGTGATCAAGAAACACTCCAATAACATGAAAATGCACAACCCCGAAAACTCTGTTCAGGCTTTTATGGCATCTTATTCTTTTGACCTTAAGATCTTGGCATCGTTCTTGTGCTTTGTTCTTTACATTCTCCAGTTTTAGAGGAACGGGAACAGGGGTGTTCATTGCATATTCCACTCTCCTAAATATCCACACACATTTCCAACTTTTAGTATTTTTGCTAAACTCATCAATTGTATGCATATCTCAGGTACAAACATATGAAAAAGTCAATAGAAGCTTAACTTACTCCTTTTTTCTGCCCTCTTCTACTTTGTTCTTTAACGTTTACACATTAAGAGAAATATGAATCTCTCCATCATCCACTCTCCTGCAAATCCTCATTAGAACCCCACCAAGAGTTTAATACCAAGTTATCTTCTTTGTTGATATTTTGTCGAATTCTTTGTTTTCGCCTTCTTGGGATATACTCAGTCCATGAGAGAAGTTGTTGGAAGATTCTGAATCAATTAATTATCTGGCAAATCAGTTACTACCTGTGAATAAATAAACTGATTTTAGCACTTACCTTTTGGCAAATAAAACACATTGTTTTTGTGTGGCATATAGAAGCTAAGTCATAGCATTGGATACCATTAGCAACAAAAACCTCTGCAATGTGGTTCTTGTTGTTTTGAAACTGAATCATTTTCATCTCGTCTTCTACGAGAGATTTCCAGCTCAACAGCTGAGATTCATCCTCTGTCGGTCTGATTTCGATGTTGTAAGGAAACAGAGCGGAAATCCCCTCGCCTACTTCTTGACAATCATCTTCGGGTTTTAATACTCTCGAGCCAAGAATTAAGACATGGACCAAAGAGCTTGTTCAAAAGCCTCTGGAACAACTTGTACAATCTTTCTGACTCAAGAAGCTTCTCAACATCTGTTACGTACATAATTAGCAGATTTGTTTCTGATACAGATACGAAGACCTGCAAAAAGACAACAGTTTTGAAAAATCCATTAAATAACAATGCAGCAAAGTTGTGAAAGGGTTTGTTTATTACCTTATAACGTGAAGGCATGGAAATTTTCTCATCAAAACATTGATTTGTACTGTGTTTGCTGGAAGCTACAAGCCATAAAAAGGCAGAGATGAAACAAAGAGACGTTAGAGCCTGAAGTTGAAGAAAATTTATATTAAGAAATATAATAATCAATTTCGAAACCTGAAACAGAACTCGAAGAGCGGGATGATGTGCTACTGAAATCAAAAGCACCAGAAGCATCTCTCTTGTATCTGGAGGACGATTATAGGTATTTAAACACCTGCATTTACAGTAGAGAGTGAGCTAATAAAAAGTAAAAAAAAAACCTGTTAAATCTAAACTGCAAGGAAAACAAAAGGCAAACCTTGATTTAAGATCATTTCCACTGGTGTGCCA
Source organism: Barbarea vulgaris (assembly GCA_963667165.1). Lineage (NCBI taxonomy): Eukaryota > Viridiplantae > Streptophyta > Magnoliopsida > Brassicales > Brassicaceae > Barbarea > Barbarea vulgaris. The sequence goes on from OY763887.1 coordinate 47,282,214, forward strand.
ACGCAATGCCCTAAAATTTACAATAAATCTAGCTCTCTAGCTAATATTTGAAGTAATAACAGAAAATAAGGTATAGTTTTTGTTGTTTTGTACCTCTTGGTTCAACTATGCTTTGAGAGAGCATAGAGAAGGAACCAATAAAACTCAACACTTTGTCTTATGCTAACTCATAAATAGACCTAACAACCATGTTTTGATGAGGGGATCTCTTAGTCAAAGTTAAAATAGCTGAAAAACACTGCTAACAGTTCAAATTACACCCAACGTAAGGAAGAACAGTTTTGACTTTTGAGTACTCAGCAGCTTGTTTCCTTCAATCCATATTTTAACAGCTTGTAAATCACTTCTCACTTTTTAAATCAATATTCAACTCAAAAATCCAACCCGGTTCAGTCAGTGACATGGTCGAAAAAGAGCTACTCAAGTGCTGGTGTAGCAATCCACATTTTTAGTAATTCCAATTAAACCATCCACAATTCATTGTATAGGATGTACGTTCTCAAAGCTCGAAGAAGGCAGCACCAAATCCAAACAATAAAAAAAGACTCCTAAGCGGCGAATACCACTCTTGCGACATTTAGTTCTTGGAACAGAATCTTAGACTATCAATTCGTTAAACCAAATTTACAGCAAAGTTGCCTCCAAAGCATCAAATTTCAACTCAAAGGAAACAAAACAATCAAAGATTACTATTTAGAAGCTAGGAAGAAAGATTCTTAGCAACAAAGTATACAAAACACACAGAATTTCTGGTCACCACCCCAATCAAACAAAACTACAAAACATTAACTCAAATAGAAAAAGAAGAAATTAAACACCTTGTTGTCACCACCGCGAGTAGCAAACCTTTCTCCATTAGGTTGAACATCAATGGAGAATATATGTAACTCTTCATACTTAACCAAGCGGTTTTCTCCGCAGTCATCTCTAAAACTTCCCAATTCGAACTAAAAATCAAAATACAAATCAATTGAGATCACAACAATGAAAAAAGATCGAGAAAGTTAGTAACCTTGACTCAGAAGAAGGACAATTGAACATAAACCCCAGAAAGCTACGGCGGTGAGGAGACCGAAGTCAATTTCAAGGTCAAACAGAGATTCCCATTTTCGGATTTTGGGGAAAACAGAGAAGACTCTTCGGCTTTTTGTAAGATTTTAGATGTCCCAATGATGTCAAATGTGAGAGAGATTAAAGCTTTGAGCGTTACAATTGAAACAACCAAGATGAAAGGGTGACGATATAGTTTTTTCTCTCTTTTTTTTTTTTTACAGCAGTTTTTTTCTGTCTTTTTTATTTTGTTTTTAAAATTATTTCTGAGCTGATGTGTCAGTATTTTTTTTTTGCAAGAGTTTTAGTAGTGACGTGGCAGCTTTAGAAAGAAGTAGAAAATGCTGAGGTGGACACCTCTAAAAGCCTCCAAACCTCCTTTTTATTAGTGGTAGATTGTAGAGGCCCGTAATTGTGAGTAAAAGCCCCCAAGCTTCAAGAATTAAAGTCAATTAAGCTTTGAAAACATTTGATCTTGCAGACTTTATTAATGTTTGATCTAGTCTTGTGTTGTCATGATCACTTCGGCCTTCACGACTTTGGTTGCCACTTTGGTTGCCAATTTCGTCACCATTTAGATTTATTGTTTGATTAGTTTATCACAATTCTAAATTTAGTTTTACAACACAAAAATGTAAGTTTATTTTTATTTTTATTTTATTGTGAGGAAAAACACATTTGAAAGTTTAATAAAACATATGAATTATAAAAAGGTATCGTATATTCGTATGCATATGCATATCTAACTAAAATACGATTTAACAATTTAGTGTGTGTCAATGATTGTGATAGTAGCCAGCCCTAGCTAGAAGCTAGACAAGCTATGGTCAAATTATCCAATGCTAGAAACTAGAAGTATGGTTAGTTTGAATCTCATTTATATGATTTGTGTTTGATTTAAAAAATAAATAAATAAATAACGCTATTGAGCTATTCTTTTGTTTGCAGCCAGCAATTTTTTGTTTCTTTCTCTTGATGACAAATCTTATATCGCCTTACAAAATTATCTTCAATATTTTGCATTTTGAACTACAGATTTTTCTTTCCAAATTTTTTTAAAATATACATATATATATATATATATATATATATAGATTATTTAAAGTTTTTTCGTTTCTTTTTTTTTGTCAACTCAGATATAAGCTTCTCTATGTTTTTTCTTTGATGTCATATACGTTTATCTACCTATGTATACAAACTCTGGGTGACGTATATATTCATGAAAATCAAATAAAATTATATAAATAAATACAAACGTGTCTTTGTCTCGTCGTAACGACATTCCCTATGGAGAGATATGCTGTCTGTGATGTCTTCCCAACTTAACTATGTTTTATTATATATAAATCATTAATTCTTTCTTAAACATTCTACTATATCTTTTTAGATCGTGCGAATATTGATTTTGATTTTGCTAATTTGTAAAAAAATAAACAAACTTGGTAGGTATGTATTTATATATGTCTGTCATCTGGCATAATCTGTACCGCTAATGCTTTGCATCGTACGGCGTAAGTGTGATTGCTTTCGCGTTAAATGCGAAGAATCTAGTCACATGCATTAACGTAATACTCAAAAGATCTAATACACATACATGAACATGATTTACACACTCTTCTAATTCAATTTTTCATATGAAAATATCTAACAACTATAAATCATTATTGGAATCTTATAGAGAAGTGTATTAGGATTTGCTATTTATATGCGGTAGAATCTAACAAAATGAAAATGTCAATACATATGTATATCAATTTTATAAGAGAAATCTATTGCTAAATGTTACTTAGAAAAATCGAACCATCATGATTTAAGGATTGGTTAATCTCAATGATTTTAGGGTGTATTTTTCAATTCGTGCGACGTTTGATGGAATTACTACATACAATGTTTGTTGACTTTCTTGAAATTTATTTCACTGTTAATTACAAAAACTGAATTAAAAAATTATTGTGAGCGAACATAGAATTACTATCCTCTAGCTGTTTTATGTCAAACTAGGAACGATTCCCTTTTTTTATTATAGTTTTTGTTTTATCTTTTTACTGTTATTATTGGCTACGTTAAATGATTTACTTTTTCCTAATCAACGTGTACGCCACTCGCGGATTTACTTTAACTTATTCCTTATGCATCTTCCGACCAGTTAAACACGACCACGTGACAATGCCTAAACTACGTGCATTAAAGTACCATTTAACCCCTCACCACATGCTTCATTTACACTCTCTGTGACGCCGGCCAGTTATCAGTGGGTCCGGCTTCTTCTATTCGAAACTTCTCCTGTAAATAAAAAGACAAAGATACCCTCCTCAAGCTAGCGGAATCGCGACTATAACTGAGGGTATAATAGACAATAACGTGTAAGTAGGTACCAAAAGACGGAGGATTTTAAGAAGCGCGTAAATATCACGCGTCCACGTCATATATTTCAGATTTTGCTCAAAGCGAGTATAGAAATCACGTGAGTTGGCTTGAGATAATGACACGTGGCTTACCCTGACCGTTGGATCGTTTGTGAGTGCGAGACATCGAATTAGATTGGAATGCACGCAAAGGTTTCGGACACGTGGCATCAGAGCTGGACATTTGAGCGACCAGGATCATGCTCTTATGACACGGATTCATTTTTTCTAGTCACGTGCCAGTATTGGTGGTAGGATTTATTGTGTGTCCTTTGTGATGGGAGGTGTAACTAATTTTAATTTATTAAGGTATGGAAAACAAATGAAACACAATTAATATACAAAGAAATTAATCAACTTAATTTATGGGGCGGATTGGTTTGATTAAATAGACTTTTACGCGAGCAAATAGATAGAGCTTAAAAATGAATTAAAAAATATTATTCCATCCATTTCATATTAATTATCGTTTTAAATTATTTTACGTAGATTAAAAAATAATTTTTTTATTTTATTTTATTTTTAATTAATTTATATTTGATTTGATTGTATTAGTCAAAACATTAAAATAATAAAAACAAATTTGGACATTTTACTAATATATGCATTGAAAACTTAAAACGACAACTGATTTGAAACGAAATTTAAGAAATTCATTAATTTTAATCTAATTAAATATGTTATGAAATTGGTAGAAATTCATGTAGTTTTTTTTTATATAAACTTTTCATTTCAATTGCTTAAAAAAAAAAAAAAAAAAAAACTTGTTTCGTTTTGAAGGACTTAACCAATTATGATTTTGCTTTTGATTCTTGGAATCTGAATTAAAAATGTAGAACATTCTTATATATCATCGAATTCAAGAAACTAAAAAAATATTAATAAATCAATTTTCTTTTTTTAACACCTAAACTAACTACACTTGGATCAAGATCAATCGAATTTATCGCCCTTAAAACTAGCAAAACCAAAAAAAGATTTATATGAATTTATCCTAAACTAACAAATAAACACATCTAAGGTCTCCTAGCTAGAAACTATGTACTAAAAACAATTTAGGTAAATAGTAACATGCACGAGTCATGGTCCTCCATGTGACTATTTTTTAATAAAACACAGCCAAATTGAGAAACTTAACAAGTGTTTGTGTATATATACACGAATACAACTTTGATAGGACAAATGTGAAAACGTGCTTTGCTTTGAGCTATGAAAAAGGATCAACTCAGAGAGAGAGAAAGAAACTGAGAAAGTAAACATTATCTTTTATCTTATATATATATAAACGGAAAGTGAGAGATTACTTCAGATATGTTGTGTGTTTAAAAGAAGAAGAAGAAGAAGCAGAGGTTGAAACGACAACGTATCAAGGTGGAGAGTGAGACATGGCGATGAATGGTTATTTGGATGAGTATGAGAAGCTTGTGATTAGGATGAACACTCCCAGGTTTTGTGTTTCTTATTCTTTTCTCTGTTTTATATTTACCATTTTTGGTTTTAATTTTCTTCAAGATTATATGTAATCTTCAAGATTATATGTAATATCACATTGATTTTGGCTGCAAATCTCTAAAATGTTTTGATCTTGGGTTCATATTTTATTTCCAGGTTTTTTTTTTACGAGGCATGCATATTTCCAGGGTTTCTATTTTATTTTCCGGGAAAGATAAAATTTTGACGCATTTCTTTGAATTTTTTATTTTTGAATGTACTCTTTATTGAAAACACTGCACGATCATTCTTTAACAAAAAGAAAGCCTTTTGAAATAAGAGATAATATAATTATTACAAATTGCCATTTTAAAAATAAGTCTGATTAATGTCTTGTTGTCTTCTTCTAACTTGGTCTTCTTCGTTTGGAGATTTTTCTCAACTTCTTTTATCCATCAAGTTGGGAAATCTCGGAAAGACTTTTAACCTCCAACTTTTGTTAAATTCAAAATTTTCTAACCTTTAATATTTTAAAACTTCCATAAAGGGAAAAAGATTGACAATTTGGTTTAATTAAACATATTACAGGGTCGTGATCGACAATGGGGTTTGTTCTTCTGCGACAATTGTCAAGGTTAGTCATTTTCATAAAATATCTCACATCCATAATTTTTTTAAAAATGTTTAAATTAATAAATAAATAAATCTGATTTTTTTTAAAAATTTTTTTGGTTTTTCTCAGGTTGACAGCTCGAGAAGAAATGGAATATTGTTAGAAGCCGTACAGATTCTGTCAGATCTTAACCTCTCCATTAAAAAAGCTTACATTTCCTCTGATGGAAGATGGAATATGGATGGTAATTTAATTAATTAACTCACCAACAAAATTAAAATTTCGTAGATATTAATATTTTGAACGTTTTTTTTTCTAATTTTTGGTTACTGCAGTATTTCATGTGACTGATATAAACGGAAACAAATTGAATGATCAGAGCGTTTTAAGCTACATTGAACAGGTAATTATTATTAGTATCATTCGTATTAATTTATAATTTCATTGTGATTAAAATATAAAATTTTGTTATCTTTTTTGTAACAGTCAATCCAGACAGTATATTATGGAGAAAATATTGAAGCTAACGGTTTAACAGCCCTAGAGTTAACCGGATCAGACCGTGTCGGATTACTATCTGAAATATTTGCGGTTCTCTCTGATCTCAGCTGCAATGTAGTTGATGCTAAGGTCTGGACACATAATGGCAGAGTCGCTTCCATAATCTATGTCAAAGACTATAGCTCGGGATGTCTACTCCAAGAGTCCAATAAAATTTATAGAATCTTGTCACGTTTAAGACATGTTTTGAAAGGCGATAATGGTGTTTCAAGGACTTGTATTTCAGAAGAATTGACACACACTGAACGGAGACTTCATCAGTTGATGTTTGAAGATAGAGACTATGAGAGGAGAAGAACAGAGGATAAAGCTAATGTTGTGGTTGTTGTAACGGTTCAGAATTGGGATGAGTGGAGTTATTCAGTTGTTAATGTGAAATGTCAAGATCGGACAAAGCTTCTTTTTGATGTGGTGTGTACGTTAACCGACATGGACTATGTTGTGTTTCACGCTACTATCAACACTGCTTTGGATCAGGCTTACTTGGTATGTTTCTTGAACAGCCAACTTCGTTTTTGAAGCTGAGATCTTTTTTTGTTTGTGATGAATTTGGAATCTCTTTTTCAGGAATTCTATATTAGACACAAGGATGGATCACCGATTAGTTCAGAACCGGAAAGGCAGCGAGTGATCGAGTGTTTACAAGCTGCAGTAGAAAGAAGATCATCCAAGGTTAGAAAAAGCGTCAACTCCAAGTGTTTTGATCAAGTTTTGATCTTATGTTCTAGAGACCTAATTCGTATTTCTGTTGTTAGGGTGTGAGATTGGAGCTAAGGCAGCCGGATAGACGAGGTTTGCTAGCCGAAGTAACGCGTATATTCAGGGAAAATGATCTGAATGTTACAAGAACAGAGATATCGACGAGTAATGACATGGCTACAAACATATTCTATGTGACGGATGCGGGTGGGAATGAGGCTAAGCCGGAATTGATTGAATCGGTTAGAGCGAAAATCGGGTTTGAGTCATTGAGAGTAAAGGAAATGCCATGTGTGAACCATAAAAAGGGTGATGGAGAAGGAGGAGATCAAGAGAGAAAGGCAGTGTTGGTTTCACTTAGGAGTTTAGTTTGGAGAAATCTCTTCAACTTTGGTATGATCAAATCATGTTCTTAATTAGAGGTTAGATCTTAATCAGGGTTTAGGTTATGTGCCAAGCAAAAAAGTTCAATCCTTTGAAGATGGTAGAAAAAAGTTTGATTTATGAAAATATGCAATGCAATGTACATAAGAAATGGGGTATAATTAGAAACTTGAATTCAGAAATTGCTTTACTTTATTCTTGATTAGGAAGATCTTATACAATGGTGGTGTGATTTAAGGGTTCAGCTGTTAGAAAACGTTGTACAAAGTTCTTTAATACTAACATTATAGTTATTGATATGTTCATAGTTTGATGATTTTAGACTTTTAGTGTTCAACTAGGATCTCAAATAAATTTTAATTAAATCACTAATTTTTTTTTACATTCATTATTTAATTTATTATAAATATTCATATATATATATATTTGTCATCTAATTATATTCATTAGAAAATTACATTTATAAGAATTTTTCATATATGAAAATGTTTTAGCTTTATCATTAAGAAAAAATTTACCAAAATCCAAAATTTTAAATAATTATTTATTTTCTTTTGCTATAAACTTATTTTGTTTTGGTCTTCATCTACTCATTAATTTTACATGTTGATATAAGGATTTCACAATAATAATAATGTTTTAGTATTTATCTATATTAATTTAACATATCCATATAAATTATTTGGTGTTTAGAAAAAAATGAAAAGAAGCTTAAACTTGTATGTAGCCAAGACATAGACCTAATGGTTTGTATTAGTACGTTGCATCATCAGTTTTGAATTCAAAATTACCTGGATACAACTGGGTGATTATTTACTTAAATTTTAATAAATAACTTAAAATATACTTTTAAAAGGAAATCATTGTGCATACATTGTTATCATCATCATAACTTAAAAACTTATAATGTCCACTTCAAGAATCGTAAACTTCTCTCACAAGAACATAAATATTATACTCAAAATTACACATACACATATTGTTTTTAACTTGCGTAGCAAGAGTCAGACATGTGTATAACATATGCTAATAATATTAAAATCTTCGATTAATAACATATATTGAGCTTGGAAGTTTTACAATAACTTCACACAACAGACTTTTTCCACACAAATTTTCCCGGAAAGTTACTCTTAATTCATATTTTTCCTGTAAAGTCACTCATTTATTAATATAGATAGAACTCAGAAGAAGATGTTCAACATTATAATCAATGTCATGGAGATGATTTGGAGAACAATATTTTCAACATTAATGTTTTTTTTCTTCTTGAGATATTTCTATATTCCTCCTCCAAATCCTCTTCTTGTTATCTTTTTCCTTGGTTCGATTCTTTTCTTGTTTATCATCGATCATAATCGCTCTGTTTATGAAAAGAACGAAGATTGTTGTAATCTCAGAAGATATTACTATGATGATTGTTTTAGCTATTATGATGGTTATCATGAAGTTGATAATGACGATTATATATGGAATGATGATGAAGATTGTAGCCAATGGAATCGAGATGGTGGTGATGCTGGTATTGAAAACAATGATGATGATGGTGTTCATGCCCATGGCGATGATGATGATGATAATGATACGTTGACAAGTAGGATTGAAGATTACATTGCAAATGTTTACAATGGATGGAGAGAAGAGAGACGAGCAGAGAATCTATTTGTCTGATCTTTTCAAAACTCTGTTTTTTTTCTTTCTCTTTGTTTCTGTACATATGAAGTAATTGTTGTGGTGTGTACATAAGTTTGGCTTTAACTACTCTTCTCTGGAGGATGACGAAACTGTTAAAGAAAGCATATCCAGAAAGCTTTTCTTCAATCTCCCATCATACAACATATTAGTGACCAAACTTATTGTTGAAGCATCTCCCTCAAACCCGCAACTCCTCATTTCATTGATGAGTTCAGCTGATGCTGCTTTGTCACCATCTCTAAGGCGTGCTCTGATCAGCGTATTATATGTACCGCTATCTGGGAGAGGCCCGTCTTCTTTCATTTTTCTGAACAAGGCATCTGCTTCCTCCTTTAAACCTTTCCTACAAAATCCTGAGATCATTGTAGTGTAGGTTACAACATTAGGCTTCACTCTTTTAAAGCTGAGACTAGAAAATAAATCCCAACCATCTTCCACCTTCCCAGCTTTGCACATCCCTTCAATCATAATATTATATGTAATAATACTAAGTTCCATTTTACTCTTTTGCATATACTCGAATATGACCAACGCTTTCTCTAGCTTCCCATGATTACAAAGGCCTTCTAACACAATGTTGTAGGTCCGAAGATCGGGAGAGACACCAAAAGAATCAATTTGACTGAAAGCTTGATGAGCCATATCACAATCTCCAGCCTGAAATAGCCATTGGATAAGAGTGGTGTGAGTGACTGTGCTGCCAACCAATCCTCTCTGAGACATTTCGCGCAAGAGTTCCATACCTTCTTCTACCTTCTTGGACTTGTAAAATCCATTTATAAGCGTATTATATGTCACTACGTTTGGTAGGCAATTCTTGCTAACCATCAAAGAAAACCACTGCTTGGCCTTGTCTAGGCGATCCTGCATACAATAGCCATTGATCAATGAATTGTAAGTGACAATACTAGGATCTATAGACCTTTGGATCATCTCCTCGTACAATTTTTCGGCCTCTAAAAGCTTCCCTTCTTTCACAAAAGCATCGATCAGTGCATTGAAGGTGATTACATCGGGTTTGATTTTCTTCTCGATCATAACACTTAGTAATCCAGCAGCGTCATCCCATCTACCGTAATTACAGAGGCAGCTTATGAGGGAGCTGTAGGTAACAACATCCGGTCTAATTCCTTTGTTCTCCATTTCGTTGAATAGATCAAGTGCATCATTCACATGTTTGTATTTGCAAAGAGCATAAATGATTGTGTTGTAGATTACAACATCAGCCTTTACTTTCCCTTCCTCCATCTTCTTGAGCAAATTTAAAGCCAAATCAGTATCACCTTGATTACATATTCCATTTACAACAACCCCATATGTAACAAGATCTGGTTGACAGCCTTTCACAACCATCCGTTCAACTAGAGCCACTGCTTCTGAAGCTTTGTTGTGGAGAAAAAGTCCATGGATTAGAGTGTTGAATGTGACTGTATCGGGTTTATATCCCATTTCCACCATTTGGTCAACAAAAGCTACTGCTTCTGAAGCTTTGTTGTTGAGAAAATGACCATGGATGAGGGTGTTGAATGTGAAGGTATCAGGAATATATCCCAACTCCACCATTTGATCAACCAGAGATACTGCATCCGAAATCCTATTCCCATGACAGAAACCATTAAGAAGCGAGTTAAGTGTGACAATGCTGGGGTCATGACCGAGTTTCATCATCTTACCAAGAATAGCTAAAGCAAGAGAGAGTTGAGAGCGGCGACAAAAACAGTTAATCAAAATACTGTAAGTATAGTGATTATGTGAAATTCCAAAATTTTGCATCTGCTCGCCCAGAGAGATGACAACATCAAACTTCTTCATCTTGGCAATAGCACTCAACAATTTACTGAACTCAATAATTGAAGGTAAAGGACGAGACTTTACCATTTTACTGAACAAATCAACAGCATCATCTAAATTAATATCACTCAGCCCATTTCTCAATATCTCTCTGTAATCATCACTAACGCCAGAAAAAGCTCGTACCCAGCAACAAGAGAAATTGCAATGGCTACACGAAGGAGGAGGAACAGTTCCAAGTTTACCTTTTTCGAGAAAACTCCGATGAACAAATGTCTTTGCCGTCAACGCAATCGTAAAAGATCTCTTCATCTTCTTCAGCTGATTGCTCTGTAAACTTTCTATAAACCCTAAAGGATGAACCTTTAGAGAAAACAGAGAGGTCAAGATTCCATCTGCTGTCATTTCTAATTTTACTTAACCGACCGGTTCACTCTGAGTTCTCTACTGAATTCGAGAAGCCTTTCTTGAATCAGTTACTTAAAACCGGTTCAATGTTCGGTTTCGGATTTAAAACCGATAAATGTCGGTTCTGAATATAATACGTGAGTGTGTCATGTGTGTACTGTGTAATGTGTATTTCCTCTAGCAAAATTAGACATATAACCGGTTTTATTACCAAAATATTTATTTGATTCGAACCAAACTAGAAATTAGTCTAAACAAACATTCAAATTAAAAAACTGTAAAATAAGTTTGGTTAAAAACCAAATCAAAAAGTAAAATCAAAGTCATGCCAAACCAAGTCTGAGATCTTCTTGAAGAGAAGAAGCTTCTGATGCTTGTCATTAATCTTGTTTTAACCTAACAATGAAATACACAAAGCACCACAGTATCAGTCATCTTCATGAAGCTCAATCATATATTAGAGCATGAAATCACTAGAAATGCACACATAAATTCGCCTCACAGATACTTTGTAGATTCAGAATCCAATGAACAAAGGAAACTTATACTTTATAGAAGAGATAAGAGTAAACTCACGTTGAATCTTGAACTTGCATCAACAAGTGTTTTGAGCAACTCATGTTTGCAACCTAGTAGTAACAAAGACCAGTCTCAGTCATGTTCATGAAGCTTAGAGACGACATCTACCGATTATACATATCTATATGATCCACAATGTAACTTGAGAACATAAGGACTGCCTTGAGAAGAAACCAATTTTTAAGAAAGCAAATTGAGAAAGCTTTTGTCCAATCTCCCATCATGTAACATATTAGTCATCAAGCCAATGGTTGAAGCATCTCCTTCAAACCCGCAACTCCTCATTTCTTTGATGAGTTCAGCTGATGCTGCTTTGTCTCCATCTCTAAGTCGTGCTCTGATCAGTGTATTATATGTACCGCTGTTTGGTAGAGGCCCGTCTTCTTTCATTTTTCTGAACAAGGCATCTGCTTCCTCTTTTAACCCTTTCCTACAAAATCCTGAGATCATTGTAGTGTAGTTTACAACATCAGGCTTCACTCCTTCCAGGCTGAGACTACAAAATAAACCCCACGCATCTTCAACCTTCCCAGCCTTGCACATCCCTTCAATCATAATATTATATGTAATATTATTAAGTTCCATTTTACTCTTTTGCATATAGTCCAGTACCACCAAAGCTTTCTCTAGCTTCCCATTATTACAAAGTCCATCTAACAAAATGTTGTATGTCATAATGCTAGGAGGCACACCACTAGAAACCATCTTTTTGTAAACTTCTTGGGCATTCTCACAATCTCCAGCTTGGAAAAACCCTTGGATAAGAGTGCTGTAAGTGACTGTGTTGCCAACCAATCCTCTTTGAGACATCTCGTAGAAGAGTTTCATACCTTCTTCTATCCTCTTACACTTGCAAAATCCATTTATAAGAGTACTATAAGTCACTACGTTTGGGACACAATCTTTGCTAACCATGAAGTCAAACATCTGCTTAGCCTCCTCTAAGCGATCATGCATACAAAACCCATTGATCAGTGAATTGTAAGTGACAATATCAGGATAAATAGACCTTTCGACCATCTCCTCGTACAATTTTTCAGCCTCTAAAAGCTTTCCCTCCTTCACAAACCCATCGATTAATGCACTGAAAGTAACGACATTGGGGTTGATTTCCCTTGCAATCATATCACTTAGTAGTCCAGCAGCGTCTTGCCATCTACCGTAATTACAAAGGCAGCTTATGAGAGAGTTGTAGGTAACAACACTCGGTATAATTCCTTTGTTCTCCATTTCATTGAATAGGTTGAGTGCATCATTCACGTGTTTGTGCTTGCAAAGAGCATCAATGATTGTGTTGTAGATCACAACATTCGCCTTTATCTTCCCTTCATCCATCTTGCTGAGCAGATGTAAAGCCAAATCAGAATCACCTCTCTTACATATTCCATTTATTACAACACCATAAGTAACTAAGCTTGGTAGACATCCTTTTAGCACCATCCGTTCAACTAGAGCCACAGCTTCGGAAGCTCTGTTGTTGAGAAAAAGTCCATGGATGAGAGTTGTAAATGTCACTGTATTAGGTTGAAATCCCATATCCACCATTTGATCAACCAAAGCTACTGCCTCAGAAATCCTCTTACCGTGACAATATCCATTGAGAAGCGAAGAAAGCGTGACTATATCAGGCTCATAGCCGAGTTTCATCATCTTGCCGAGAATAGCTAAAGCAAGAGAGAGCTGAGAGGAGCGGCAAAAACAGTTTACGAAAATACTGTAAGTATAGAGATCATGTGAAAGCCCCAAATTTTGCATCTGCTCGCCCAGAGAGATCACAAGATCAAACTTCTTCATCTTAGCAATAGCACTCAACAATTTATTGAACTCAATAATTGAAGGATAAGGACGAGACTTTACCATTTCACAGAACAAATCAATTGCATCATCTAACTTCATATCTTGTAGCTTCTCATTTCTACTAAACTTGTCTCTGTAATCATAACTTGAAGTAGATAAAGCTCGTCCCCAGCAAAGACTAGGAGCATTTCCAGGATTACCTTTCTCCGGCAGATTCCGATGAACGAATCTCTTGCCCATAATCGCAATTGATCTCCTCATCATCTTCGTTCCTTCCCCCTTGATTTCTTCGAAAATGGCGACAGACTACACTCGTGGCCATTGAAATCGAGCAGTTGGTTCAATTTTTATTCTATTACAACTGGTTTTCTTAAACCGGTTTTATTACTAGTCCGAATTTTTCATTTAATAATTTATCAAAAACTAAAATCTGATTTTGTTGAGCAAGGAGTCATAATCTGAGAATTTCGAATTAAATCACCCCGGTCTGCACAAACCGGACGGTCAATTCCTCTGTTGGTTACGCTCACATTCAATTTTTTTTTTTTTCATTAATCATGCATTGATTTTGAAAGTTTAATGAACATGTAAGTTATACAAGTAACTACGTATTTGTAACGGTCTAATACCTAAATATACTACTATTTGATATTTAACTATCCAACTAAAAATCACTGTTAAATTCATTCAAACAAATATAAAGTAAAATCTCTCTATAAATTAATAATATTGGGACCAATGTATTTTACGAAATTTTATTAATTTATTGTATTTTTCAGCTAATACATCTGTGACTAGACATGTTTCTAGAGCAAGTGCAGAATTAAGAAAGGAGAATTGTAAACCTGTAGATGTTACTTCACTTGTGACCTCCATAGAGGTAGTTTCACTTGTTGTGGCATAATTGTTATTACAATGTTATTACATTGTTATTAACAACGTTAGGGTTAATACATCACGAAAATGGTCATATCTTTTCTAACGTTTACTCATTATTTTTTTTCTGACGCGTATAGTCTATCGGTGCGGTGGTGCTTCTTTCTTCTCTCATATTGTATCATTTTTTTCTCTAGAACTCTGCACCGTTTCAGAAATTTTTGTTTAAATATACAATTAGATTAATAATTTAAAAATGATAGTACAAAAAATGCGTTGATAACAAAAACAATGTGACACCCATGTAAACCTACATCACGAAAATACTCATATCTTTTCTAACGCTTGCTCATTACTTTCCTCTGATACACACCCGTATCTCTTGTAACGCTCGCTCATTACTTTTCTCTGACACATATACTCTTTTGTCGGTGCTTCTTCCTTCTCTCATATTGCACCATCTTTCCTCCTTAGAATTCTGCACCATTTTGCAATTTTTTTGTCCAAATTTACGATTAGATAAATAATTTAAAATAATAGTACAAAATACGCGTTGGTAGCAAAAATCTTGTTTGTCATTAATCTTGTTTTAACCTAACAATGAAATACACAAAGCACCACAATATCAGTCATCTTCATGAAGCTCAATCATATATTAGAGCATGAAATCACTAGAAATGCAAACATAAATTCGCCTCACAGATACTTTGTAGAAGAGACGAGAGTAAACTCACGTTGAATCTTGAACTTGGATCAACAAGTGTTTTGATCAACTCATGTTTGCAACCTAGCAGTAGCAGGGTAGTAACAAAGACCAGTCTCAGTCATGTTCATGAAGCTTAGACACGACATCTACCGATTATACATATCTATATGATCCACAATGTAACTTGAGAACATAAGGACTGCCTTGAGAAGTAACCAATTTTTAAGAAAGCAAATTGAGAAAGCTTTTATCCAATCTCCCATCATGTAACATATTAGTCACCAAGCCAATGGTTGAAGCATCTCCTTCAAACCCGCAACTCCTCATTTCTTTGATGAGTTCAGCTGATGCTGCTTTGTCACCATCCCTAAGACGTGCTCTGATCATTGTATTATATGTACCACTATCTGGAAGAGGCCCGTCTTCTTTCATTTTTCTGAACAAGGCATCTGCTTCCTCCTTTAAACTTTTCCTACAAAATCCTGAGATCATTGTATTGTAGGTTACAACATTTGGCTTCACTCCTTTAAAGCTGAGACTACAAAATAAATCCCAACCATCTTCAACCTTCCCAGCCTTGCACATCCCTTCAATCATAATATTATATGTGTGAATATTAAGTTCCATTTTACTGTTCTGCATATACTCGAATACCACCAATGCTTTCTCTAGCTTCCCACTATTACAAAGTCCATCTAACAAAATGTTGTATGTCATAATGTCCGGAGGCACACCACTAGAAACCATCTTTTTGAAAACTTCTTGGGCATTCTCACAATCCCCAGCTTGGAAAAACCCTTGGATAAGAGTGCTGTAAGTGACTGTGTTGCCAACCAATCCTCTTTGAGACATCTCAAGGAAGAGTGCCATACCTTCCTCTACTCTCTTAGACTTACAAAATCCATTTATAAGAGTATTATAAGTCACTACGTCTGGGAGACAACTCTTGCTAACCATAAACTCAAACTTCTGTTTGGCCTCATCTACGCGATCATGCATACAAAACCCATTGATCAGTGAATTGTAAGTGAAAATATCAGGATCAATAGACCTTCGGATCATCTCCTCATACAATTTTTCAGCCTCTAAAAGCTTTCCCTCCTTCACAAACCCATCGATTAATGCACTGAAAGTAACGACATTGGGGTTGATTTCCCTTGCAATCATATCACTTAGTAGTCCAGCAGCGTCTTGCCATCTACCGTAATTACAAAGGCAACTTATGAGAGAGCTGTAGGTAACAACATCTGGTCTAATTCCTTTCTTCTCCATTTCATTGAATAGGCTGAGTGCATCATTCACGTGTTTGTGCTTGCAAAGAGCATCAATGATTGTGCTGTAGATCACAACACCAGCCTTTATCTTCCCTTGATCCATCTTGTTGAGAAGATGTAAAGCCAAATCAGTATCACCTCTCTTACATATTCCATTTACTACCACACCATAAGTAACTAAACTTGGTTGACAGCCTTTTAGCACCATCCGTTCAACTAGAGACACAGCTTCGGAAGCTCTGTTGTTGAAAAAAAGTCCATGGATTAGAGTGTTGAATGTCACTGTATCAGGTTTGTATCCCATTATCAGCATTTGGTCAACCAGAGATACTGCCTCAGAAATCCTCTTACCGTGACAGTATCCATTAAGAAGAGAAGAAAGCGTAACAATGGTAGGCTCATAGCCGAGTTTCATCATCTTGCCGAGAATAGCTAAAGCAAGAGATAGCTGAGAGGAGCGGCAAAAACAGTTTACGAAAATACTGTAAGTATAGAGATCATGTGAAAGCCCCAACATTTGCATCTGCTCACCCAGAGATATCACAAGATCAAACTTCTTCATCTTCGTAATAGCACTCAACAATTTACTGAAATCAACAATGGAAGGTAAAGGACGAGACTTTACCATGTCACTGAACAGAGCAATTGCATCATCTAACTTTATATCCTCTAGTTTCCCATTTCTACTCAATATCTCTCTGTAATCAAAACTGACACTGGACAAAGGTCGCCCTATATCAGGCTATGACAGAAATCCTCTTACTATGACAGAAACCATTGAGAAGCGAGTTAAGCGTGACTATATCAGGCTCATGACCAAGTTTCATCATCTTGCCAAGAATAGCTAAAGCAAGAGAGAGCTGAGAGCGGCGACAGAAACAATTAATCAAAATACTGTAAGTATAGAGATCATGTGAAAGCCCCAACTTTTGCATCTGCTCGCCCAGAGAGATCACAAGATCAAACTTCTTCATCTTCGTAATTGTACTCAACAATTTATTGAACTCAATAATGGAAGGTAAAGGACGAGACTTTACCATTTCACTGAACAAACCGATTGCATCATCTAACTTAATATCCTCTAGTTTCCCATTTCTACTCAAATTCTCTCTGTAATCAAAACTGACACTGGACAAAGGTCGTCGTCCCCAGAGAAGACTAGGAGCAGCTTTCTCCGGATGAACAAATCTATTGCCCGTAATCGTAATCGTAATCGTAATCGATCTCTTCATCCTTTTTCGTTTCTTCACCTTTGATTGCTTCGAAAATGGCTTCCGAAATGAGCAAGAATCGAAGAACCCTATAATTGAATCAAATTGGTTCTGTGTTGATTTAATTACAACTGGTTTTCTTAAACCGGTCATGTCTCTCTTTATTACTTAGTCGTCTCTTAGCCCAAATTTTTCATTTCATAACTTCGACTTCTTCAACCAGTTTATCAAAAACTAAATCTGATTTTGTTGTACCAAGGAGTCATAACCTCAGAATTTCGAATTAAATCGCCCCGGTCTGCACAAACCGGACGGTCAATTCCTCGGTTGGTGGTACCTTCACACAAATCACAATTGTGAACGTTGTTATCCGTTTTCAATTTTCTTTTTTTCATTAATCATGCATTGATTTTGAAAGTTTAATGAAGATGTATGTTATACAAGTAACGTATTCGTAACGGTCTAATACATAAATAAGTAAATATACTACTATTTGATATTTAACTATCCAACTAAAAATCACTGTTAAATTCATTCAAGCTAACATAAAGTAAAACCTCTCTATAAATTAATAATATTGGGATCAATGTATTTTACGAAATTTTATTAATTTATCGTATTTTTGAGTCAATACATCCCAGCCATGTCTCTAGAGCAAGTGCAGAATTAAAAGAAGAGAATTATAAACCAGTAGATGTTACTTCACTTGTGACTTCCATAGAAGTAGTTTCACTTGTTGTAGCATAATTGTTATTACAATGTTATTACATTATTATTAACAATGTTAGGGTTAATACATCACGAAAATGTTCATCTCTTTTCTAACGTTTGCTCATTATTTTTTTCTGACACGTATAGTATATCGGTGCGGTGATGCTTCTTTCTTATTTTATATTGTATCATTTTTTTCTCTAGAACTCTGCACCGTTTCACAAATTTTTGTTTAAATATACAATTAGATTGATAATTTAAAAAGGATAGCACAAAAAATGCGTTGATAGCAAAAACAATGTGACATCATGTAAACCTACATCACGAAAATACTCATATATTTTCTAACGCTTGCTCATTACTTTCTTCTGATACACATCCGTATCTCTTCTAACGCTCGCTCATTACTTTTCTCTAACACACATACTCTTTTGTCGATGCTTCTTGCTTCTCTCATTGCACCTTCTTTCCTCTTTAAAATTCTGCACCATCTCGAAATTTTTTTGTCCAAATTTACGATTAGATAAATATTTAAAATGATAGTAAATACGCTGTGGTAGCAAAAAAAAAAGCTGAAATAATTCTGCACCATCATATTTATTAATATATATATGTGATGTTTGGATTAAAATATCAATTTAGACCCAAATTTTTTTATTAATTTACCAAAATATTAATTCATTGAGTATTAACAACAGGAAAATAATGATTTTAGTCAACTGAATCTTCTAGAGAGAGGAACTGTTCTATTCTGCCGACCGGAAATTTTCCGGTGAACAGCCGTCCCGTGCAATTCGGGCTTTTGTCTGGCATCTTCTGGCTCTGTTAGCAGAGATGGCCGGCTTTTATCCGGCAAATCCGGCTTCTACGAGCGTTTTTGGCCGGCTTATGTTTTTATCATGCCGTTAGTTCTTTTTTGTTTATCTTTGAATAATCTCTATGGATCTATGGTTGGTGGCACCGTTTCAACGATTTCTCGCTCGACGATGATCTTCTCATCCTAGCTCCTTGAGTTTTGCTTCCTTTTATGGTCATTAGTGGTTTCCGGTAAGGTTTTACGCTGTCTGATCCGGCCAGATCGGGTGGATTTGCTGTAACTCTCTCGGATATTCTCCATCAAGCTTTGTTTCTTTAGATCTGTGGTTTACAACAAATTTTCATCATTGATTATTACTAAGAAAATGAAAAGAAGACTTGTTTCCAGCATATTTGGATTGCCTATAGCCGTTTCTACAATCTTCGGTGAGAAACAACCAAAAATTGATGTTTGCACATTGTCCGGCATCAATTCTGTTCATTGGAATCGGAGTTAACGACGGCAAAGGATGACAGGAAATTACATCGGTTTTCTTGCATCATGTTTACAACACGTGTCTGTGATGTTGACACGTCAGAAACGCAAGAGTTATCCTCTTTTTCATGATGTAATGTAATCAATCGCTTGGGCTTTAACAATGGGCTTGTAAACTTGTTTGGATCAATTAATAAATTTAATATTTATGTGAAAAAAAAAAAATCTTTCCACATTTAGATGTCGCCTTGAGATTGAAAATGAAATTACTCAAATATTAACTCAATAATAATACTTGAAACCATAACAGATGACTTTATAAGGGTTAACACTTAACACTTTAACACTTAACACTTTAACACTTAACAACCCTTTTTAACTCTAAACTCAACTTCACATTTTGACTAAATACTGACCTTAAAACCTTAATTACCCTCTATTTCTCTTTACATTAGAGATTTTTAATTACCCCACCCCCCCAAACAGACTCTACAAAGAAAGATTAAAACAACTACACATTAAAAAAAAAACACAGCTTTTTTTAACCTCTAGATTTAAACCAGACTCAGGTTTGAAACTTAAATCCGTTTCAACTGGTCCTTACAAGAGCTGGGATACACAACTACATGATCAAGACATAACCCGCCTTTGGTATGAGTACAATCGATCTGAGTCATCGCGAACTTAAGCTTTGTCGATGATGAACATTTCGAATTACCAACCACAAAGTCTCCAGCATGGTAATAGCTCCAGTTTCCTTTTTCAGTTAACATGCATTTAGTTGAAGAGTGTTGACCACCATCGGTCGAGACATGAAACTGAGCCGGTTTAATGTCCCAGCCATGGATTTGTTGTGTGTCACAAACCCTCCAACCAAACCGCTTTCCCGGTTTACCTAGCTGAAGCCTGAAGAAAACACTGTAGCTTCCAGGTGGAAATGGGAAATCGATTTCTCCATCAACTTCAAACCACCAGATTTGTTTAAGATATGCTACTGAAGCAAATCTGCATTAATCAATTAAACCAAAAAAAAAAAGAAAAAAGGATTTTGTCAATTGAAGAATCATAGTAACACAAAACAAAACATCAGTTTAAAGTTTGGATTTTTATTAATTAAAAAAAGAGAATTTTGTCAATTGAAGAATCTTAGTAAAACATCAGTTTAAAGTTTGGATTTTTATTAATTAAAAAAAGAGAATTTTGTCAATTGAAGAATCTTAGTAAAACATCAGTTTAAAGTTTGGATTTTTATCCATCACAAAAGCCCTTGATTCAATTAACAGTGTAGCATTTTTTTTGGATCTTAGCAAACATCAAAACAGAGGAAAAATTTAAACTTTGCACATAAAAATACAAAAACCATAACTTTGAACACTCAAATCAGCTATGACTAATGCAAATCTGCAGTAATCAATTAAAAGAGAATTTTGTCAATTGAAAAATCATAGTAACACAAAACAAAAACATCAGTTTAAAGTTTGGATTTTTATCTATCACAAAACCTTACTTCAATTAACAATGTAGCATTTTTTGGAAAACAGAGGAAAAAAATTAAAACTTTGAAAAACCCCAAATCAACTATGACTAATGCAAAAATGAAATCAGAAGATCTTACCGAGATTCATCAGTCGGAATACGATTCCAGTATCTCCGATCATTAATTCCGGTGATCATTAACCCTTTAGCAGCAATGCATAAACAGAGACCACCACTTTGTTGATCTAACCAAACTCTCTGCAAACAAAAAAAAAAAAAAAAACTTTTTTAACTTTCGAAGAACCTTAAAATTTCATTAAAAGCCAAAAAAAAAAAAAAAGGACGAACCTTGGTTCCATCATCGAAAGAATTAACTCGAGAGAGAAAAGTAAAGACGTCTCTTTTACGCAAATTTTCCGGGAAATCATCATCATCATCATCACCAAGGATTCTCTCGAGAATCAATTTATAACCCTGAGGAAGCTTTGATTCCCAAACGAAATCAGCATAGGAAGCGCTAAGAAAAGCCTTGTTTAGCTTTGAGAATTTGCAGATCTCAACTGGATCCAAATTCTTCAGGATCAAAGCTACACAATTCTCAGGCAAATCACCTAAACCAGGCTTCTTCAACAGATCTTGACCTCCATAGCAAGACGATACATTACTGAGAAACAGAGAGAGCCCTGTACCCATTTTTGTTCACTGAGGGTTATGAAAACCCTGAAATTTTGAAACTTTTTTTGAATGAAGGAATCAAAAAAATGGAGAAAGAGAAGGGTTTGGTGGTGACAGAGCAAATGTTAAGGATTTGGATTTTCGACGGTGACTCAAATGGGAGGGGGATATATGTGTTTATATATATGTTTCAAGTTGTGGATCTATTAAAATAATAATATAGATAAACTTTAATTTATGTCTTTTTTTGGCTGGATTATATGTGAAAAATCGTTGCAATTTTTTTTTTTTTTTTTTTTTAAACTTGTAAGTAAAGAGAATAATCTGTTTTGCTTTTTGGATTTTGTTTTATCAAAATATGATTTATAGGCCGTAGATTTCTTTCGACATTCAGATTTTTGTAATCTATATGACCTGTAAGAGTTTAGATATAACTATAGTAGTGTATAAACTATATGACAAGTCTACAACCATTCTTATTTATCCAAATAATTAATTGACTAAGCATTTTGAATATTTGGTTTGTTTTATTCCTAATTATAATAACTCTTTTATTAAAATTAATCTTACTAATATAGTGTGTTATAGAAAAGTGTGAACAAACGTTAGAAAAGATACGAGCATTTTTCGTGATGTAGTTTTAGTAATGAGCAAGCGTTAGAAGTGATATGAGTATTTTCGTGACGCACGTTTACATGGTGTAACATTGTTTTTGCTATCAACGTATTTTTTATACTATCATTTTTAAATTATCTATCTAATCGTAAGTGTGAACAAAAAAATTCGAGATGGTGCAGAATTCTAAAGAAGAAAAGATGGTACAATATGAGAGAAATAAGAAGCATCGATAATAGAGTATGTGAGTCAGAGAAAAGTAATGAGCAAGCGTTAGAAAAGATATGAGTATTTTCGTGATGTATGTTTACATGGTGTCACATTGTTTTTGCTATCAACGCATTTTTTGTACTATCATTTTTAAATTATCTATCTAATCGTAAGTGTGAACAAAAAATTTTGAGATGGTGCAGAATTCTAGGGAGGAATTGAAAGATGGTATAATATGAGAGAAGCAAGAAGCACCGACAATAGAATATGTGTCAGAGAAAAGTAATGAGCGAGCGTTAGAAGAGATATAAGTATGTATCAGAGGAACGTAATGAGCAAGCGTTAGAAAAGATATGAGTATTTCCGTGATGTAGGTTTACATGGTGTCACATTGTTTTTGCTATCAACGCATTTTTTGTACTATTATTTTTAAATTTTCTATCTAATCGTAAGTGTGAACAAAAAATTTCGAGATGGTGCAGAATTCTAGGGAGGAAAGATGGTACAATATGAGAGAAGCAAGAAGCACCGACAATAGAATATGTGTGTCAGAAAAAAGTAATGAGCGAGCGTTAGAAGATATATGAGTGAGGAAAGTAATGAGCAAGCGTTAGAAAAGATATGAATATTTTCGTGATGTAGATTTACATGGTGTCACATTGTTTTTGCTATCAACGCATTTCTTGTACTATCATTTTTAAATTATCTATATAATCGTAAGTGTGAACAGAAAATTTTGAGATGGTGAAGAATTCTAGGGAAGAAAGATGGTACAATATGAGAAAAGCAAGAAGCACCGACAATAGAGTATGTGTGTCAGAGAAAAATAATGAGCGAGCATTAGAAGAGATACAAGTGTGTATAAGAGGAAATTAATGAGCAAGTGTTATAAAAGATATGAGTATTTTTGTAATGTAAGTTTACATGGTGTCACATTATTTTTGATATCAACACATTTTTTGTAGTATTATTTTTAAATTATCTATCTAATTGTATATTTAGACAAAATTTTCCGAAATGGCGCATAATTCTAACAAAAGAAGAAAAATGATACAATATGAGAGAAAACAGAAACACCACCGCACTGATAGACTATACGTGTCAGAAAAAAGTTATTAGCAAACATTAGAAATATATGAGCACTTTCATGATGTAAATTTACATGATGTTTTTACTGTCAACTTGTTTTTCGTATTATTATTTTTATTTCATTGATTTTGTATTATTATTTCAATTTAATATATCTTTTTCTTCCTTTTTTGTCATCAATCCATATAAATATAATGGATTTTATACCATAAAATCTCCATACGGTTATCTAAGTTATAAAATATTAAGTGCATAATTATTATTGGTTTTTAATACTATAAAAATTACAAACAAATTTTCCATGTTATAGTTTTTTTCCCAACACATAAATTTTATAACTTGGACTTTGCTATCAACAGATTTTTTGCTATCATAAAGGATCCTTTATAAGTACCACTTGAGCTAATTGACTCTTTTTGTAAAATTAGCGGCCAATTTATTGATAAATTTTGGAGCGGCCACAAATACATGTTTGGTTGGCTTGTGGTCAATGCCAACACTGGACAGAGGTTGCTGGGACGAGGTAAATGTGGTCGTGGCCGCAATGGTCATGGTCGCGTGATTGTGGTGGTCTTAGCTAGCTTCCTACAATTTTACGGTATCTCATCTGCTTCACTTAATTAATTAATTAGCTATCGCTTATACCTTTACTCTTTTAATTTAATGAATCAATTTTATCAAAAAATAACAAAAAAAAATGTAATAACATTATAACGTAGTGATGACTTTTTTTTGTTTCTTTTGGAATAAACCTAGAACTCAAGAACAATATCTAAATTCTTCTATACATGATTAGTCGCCTAGTCAATTAACAAAATATCAGATATCATTTATCATACAGTGCGAAGTCAAAAAATTAAATAAAAATAACAAACGGTTTGACTTAGAGAAGGTCAAAGAAATAAAACAACGACTCCCCTGGTTTCGCCAAAAGTTGTAACTATAAAATATAAAGATAAAGTCCTTATGTCATTGCACATAAAATATGAAGATAAAACGATATAAACATAAAGGAAATTGTTAAACGATAATTAATAAAGAACATACTAACAATTTATCGTATGATAAGGAAAGCCGAACGTTCTCATTATGCTGAATATATCAGCTTTGGAATTTAATTTGCTGACAAATATTTTGTAGTTCTGTTTCAATATTTTTTTCTTCTGTCGACCAAATATTTTTGTTTAGTTATGTGATAAGTTATCACTCCTATAGTGATGATAACTCGTAAAATCATATGACATTCTTTGTTTATATAGGCTTGGCCAGAAGAAATATTAAATGATTAAGTCAGCTGAAACATAGAAATACAATTTTTTTTTTAAAACACTCTCCAAGTACTAAATAAAATACAGTAAATAATACGCGTAGATTAGATGGCCACGTGTGAAATATGGGAAGTGGAAAACATGGCAAGTCTAAACGTACGCGTCGCGGACGTAGATTGTGAGAAATTGTCCCTGACGATGCAAATATACGACCATACCTAATCTTACCAAATTCATCTTATATATTTTATTATAGATCGAATTATCAAACTTATGAGGTTTACTTGAGGTTGTAATTAGGTCAAATGCTCAAACAAAACATTATTAATAAGTTGTTAGATTTGGCGAGGAAAGAAAACAATTAGTTTATCCGTTTATATTTATTCTTTTGGTATTTGTGTATTAAAAGGTATATGGTGATCTAGCTTATAGTATAGTTTAGCATTTTTTTTTCCTTCACTTTAAGTTTTGTTTACTAACCTAGTAGTGACATGCGGCATTGACGCAATGTATAATCAAAATGTTTTCTTTTGTATTTTGTTAATTATAATATAATATATAGAATTACTGGTTAAGCCAGTTTGGGGTATGAGTACTAAAAATAACAAATTATATTCCATACATTCTACCATTTTGAGCCAAACAGTCCGTCGAATTATTGAGAGCAAAAAGCTAAAAAGAAAATTTAAACAAAAATAAATTTGATTTTAGTGATGAGAAATAGTCTAAAAGTGATAAGAATGATGGCCACTCAAAAGGTATTATACCATCTTAATCAGATTTATACAATTCATCTCAAAATGGATATATTTAGCTGATGTTTAATGATTCTCTGTTTTAAAATACATATTCATACTTTTTTGCTTAAGTAAAAATGGTGGTTAAATATTATAACTAATTTGAAATAGTATTAAGAAACTTATATAATTAACAATCATCTTATAAACAAGAAAAGTTGTTTAACGATTCTAGCTAGTTATAAAAGTATAAACGCTCCGGATTTATTTTTAGTAAGGTTTCTCTTCCCTGTTATTATTGACCACAGAAAAAGGACCATAAAATTGCTAAATATGATAATTTAATAAAATTTCTTCCGATGCTATATTTTTGGCCACAACGTTACGGAATGAATAAGCAACCAAACACGACCATGGAAAATGATATTTAAAACCCGAAAAAAAAACAACTAAATAATAAAATTAAAATAGTTCAAATGTGATTGGAAAGTTGGAATCCACTATTTATATAGTGTGATGTCATGTGTTTATTTTTGTCCTCATATGCAATTCTTTTCAATACTTGTATGATGATGATGATGATGATGATGCCACGCTCTTCCAATTCACTATAAAATAGACAGCTTTTTCAGTATTTGGATAGGCTACACGTATGTACTAGGTATTCTATTAAAATCCATAATTAAATAACATGTTTTAGCCGACCCATAAAAAAAAGTTAACCAATTTATCTTAAAGCTGAGAATAATTGTAAGCCTACGAAATTCATTTACTTTTACTAAAAATGATGATTACAGGTTTTATGATAAAATAACTGATAGCATACTACTACGTACTAGACCCTTGAATATATAGATTTTTATATGAATTAGGCGTTTGAGTATTTTAACTATTCAAGTTCGAGTAATTAATCAGTAAATTTTCAATACTCAAGTGTACACCGTCACAGAACTACATTCAACGAACAAAATTGTGCATACAAGTTTATGAGTACGTGCAACAATTTTTACAATATATATACGACTTTGTGACCTAAAAAGAAAAAGATGATTGTCATAGTTTTAGCTAGCTAGGACACTTTAGACGAAACTGTACATATGTTTTTTTTTTCTTTCTTTGGTATAAATTGTATATGTTTCTATTCAGCAAGCTAAGGAGTCCTCGTGTGTATTCGAAGTTTCGAACACGTAAAAGTCTCTATCTCCATTAATTATTTTGTTTCTATTCTTTGAATCTTTGATAATGACTGACTGTACACATAACAACTTATTTATTTGAGTCTATATATTTTGGAACTGATTTTAATTATTCATATTTTTCTTTTCTCAAGATTTATTCATATTTCTTCTTTAACGAACAACAATTTTTTTTATAACGAAATAAAAGTTGGTTATAGTTTATATCTGTTATGTTAACAATTGATTTGAGTTTTTTTTTTTTTTTTTTTTTTTTTTTTTGGTTGGGTTAATTGAAGATTCTAGTGACCACAAAAATAATTTGAAATGTGATTCACCACTCAGTAGTGAACTACTTTCCGACCAACCTCATTGTATGGTTCTCCGTAAATCTTTCCTGCACCAATTAAAGATTATACACAGAAAAATATCACTAGTCGAAAATTGACGGTTCAATTCTTGTAAATTTTCCCTTTTCTATATTTGAGTGTGACACATAAGTGACAAGACTCGAGCTTAGACGACAAAATATTAGAATTAGACATCAGAATCCCAACACATAAACATCAGAACAACTGTAAAAATAAGCAAACAAATAAAAATAAAAACGAGTGATAAGGACATTATCGGCGGAACATAGAAGAAGTACGCAGGAGACAAACTCCGTTCAACTTGTCCTTTGTTTTTTTTTCTTATAGCATAAAACTGTGTTTATCATAAAAAAATGATTTTAAGAAATTGTACCTTTTTGAGAATAGGTGTTTAGCAACTTTGTTTTCTTAAGATATATTTTACAAATTTAGGTTTATTTTCACCCCAAAACAAATTCTAGATAAAATCTGTTAATGGAGATTGATTTGAAGTCAATAATAGTCTACAAGAACTTCTCCATGCGTCTAAATAAAAAGGAAAAATGATTAAAAAGATAATACGGGTACTAATCAGGGTTAACATATTCATCAAACGAATCCTAAATAAAATCTATGAATGGTGACTGATTTGAAGTTACTACTAGTCAATTTATATGAATACTATGTAATATTCATCGTTGATCGTTGTCTAATGTATTGTATTGTATCAATAATTATATAACTTATATTACATTATAAATTAGTTCTTTGAAAATGAAACCTTTTTTTTAGTTAAACTTGTACTTTTCTAGGGTTTTTTTCAAATTAGTCATTATCTTAAACAATTTATATGATATGATGAACTTTTTATATAGTATAATACTAATAAATAAGTGATATTTCTTGACAAAAAAAAGAAAGAAAGTGATACTTTTAATTGACTTACTTCAAAGTTATCGTCTAGGGAAAATGACTTGACTTTGACTTCTCTTAAAGGAAAAAACATTAATGCAAAGTAGCCATGACTATTTTTCTTTTGCAACCGAGTCAGAAACGATCGCAAGATGAGACTTCTTAGAAAGTAAGAACACAGAATGAGACTTTCTAGAAAAAAAAAGAATTCTATAAACCAAGAATACAGAATGAGACTTACTTGAAAGTAATGGGCCGATCTCAACACAAGGCCCATATCAACAATCATAGTATCATACTGTAACAATGGTGATTTCTTATTTGTTTAAAAAAAAAAATCTGCAAATTTCATTGATTTGAACTTGAAAATACATGGTTTCTTTTTTCTTTCTCAAACATACATTTATTGGTTTTAATATAAAAGAAAATTTACCTTACTAAATTAATAAAATAAAAAATATCTGTAAATTGATAAAAATTACTTCACTTTTTCTTATTGATGACAATAAATAAATTCAAAAAGACACCCCAGTTACATGTAAAAACATTTCAAACTAATACAAAAGATTTCTTCTACTCCTTAAATTTTTTTTATATAAATTCCTACCCCAAGAAAAAGAATGAAAGAATAAAATCAATTTTTTACCTATTATCTTTAAAAAAAAAAATTTCCCCTTTACCTCCTAAAGTCTCTTAAACCCTAAATGTATAAATTTTTTTTTTTTAATTTTTTTTTTTTTTTTCTTTTCTTAAAACCTTAAGTGCATTAAGTAAAAGACGAAGAACTCGCTCCAATTCCGCCAATAGTCCAAGCCGAGATCGTATAAAGTGGCTGCTCCGACCACCGTAAAGTGACTCCACCGCCGTCTTCATCGCTCCTCTCGACGTTAAAGAATCCCTCATTGTCAGATCCGTACATCCTAAGCAACATCTTACTCTGCATAACCTCTCTCTCCGTGACTCCAAGACTCCGAAACCCTAACTGCTCCAACATCCTCCTCCAATGACGAAACCCTACATGCCTCTCTTGCCTATGACTTCCTTCACACGCAACAATGTTCCTGATCTCCCTCCCAAACAACATCTCCTCAATCTTGACTCTGATTAAGCTATCCGTAGCAAGATTTGTGTGAATCGCATCAAAGATCGCTGAATAGTACTTGAGTGAGTTACAAACTCGTGTCTCGAGTTGTCCTGAGTTGTGTTCTGCTTCTTGTTCCGCAAGAACCAGAGCTATTGGGTTTGTGCTTCTGATTAAACCCAAAAAATCTCTGATCGCTGCTCCAGTTCCATCGTAGAGTGTCTTGTGCATCTGCATAACACAGTTTACAGCTACTGATTCACCTTCTTTGACATGAAGCATCCATAGTCTAACATCTTCAAGTCTATCAACTACTGGATGAAACTCGAATTGAAGATTCATTGCTTCTGCAAATCCGTGAAGTCGATCTCCAGTTTCGTTTAGCTCAAGCTTTGACTCTCCGATTCCAGTGATTCTTACGTGGTTTGGTGGATTTGACCTAGAAGCTAAGCTTTGGAAGAAGCTAGGCCATTGTAAACCTTGCTTGATGTCGAAATCGATAATGTGAACTCTTTCTTTGCCTTCAAATGCTCTTAGTAACATCTCGTTGGCTGTGAAATGAATGAACTTTGGAATTGGTGTTACTTGATTCAAGAACCTCAATGCGTTTCCTGATTCATCCTCAACCATTCTCTCGAATTCACGAGGCGGAGCTACATGGAAGATGTGAGGCCACATACGAGCAACTCTTAGTGCCAAAGCTTCAATGTAGTAAGCTATGAGCCGAGTCATTGGTGTTCTTCCTCTAGGTGAAGCAAGATCACCAGTTCTTGCAATGAAATGGTTTATCGCAGCTATGTTTCTTGATCTGATCGCTTCTAAACATCCCGTAAGCAAGTTAACAAGCTCGAAATCTCGCTGCAAATCGTTCCTCTGATTGTTGTTGTTCTCGCTGGTCCTTTCCTCTGCTGCGCTGCCTCGGTGTGAGTAAGGATTCCTTGAACCATTGGTAGGTTCTTGTACTCTATGGCTTAAGCTATGACTCTCTGATGACGCGCTTGTCGATGATCCAGAAGCTTCCTTAACTGCTGCAGGACGACTACTCTCAACGTCTTTATCTCCTATACCAGCTAACTCAGTGATCACAGAATCAACCCAATTTGGTAAAGGCTGAGAAATCACTTCACTAGGCGCAAAACAAACCTTTTCTTCATCATTATCATCATCACCTGAACAAGTCAAAGAAAATGGTAATGCTGGAGAAGAAGTGTTCTGGCCAGTGAAATGATCAAACCAGAAACCTCCTCCTTCGTTAGTTTCACATTTCGTCCTCTTCACTCTGTTCAAACAAGACTCATCTTCTTCCTCCTCAGCTAATCTCTTCAAACTCTTCTTCCCTCTGTTGTTGTTGTCGTTGTTCCAAGAAAACCCATCTCCATTTCCTCTAGTTGTAGCCAAAGGTGGAAGCTTTATGCTCTGTTTAAGTGAACAACCACTGTTCTTGCGCTCGATAGGTTTGTTGTTGTTGTTGTCAAGTGAAATGCTTCTTCCAAGTGGTCGGTTTGAAGGAGTTTCCTTGCGAGAAAAGCTACTGCCGCATGGTAAATCCAATCTCTGTGTGTTCATGGGAAAATGTGCTGAAACTGTTGATGATGTTGCTGCTACTGCTTCACTCCTTAATCTTCGTGTTGGTGACAATAATGATGAACTTGAACAACCTGCCAACATCCTCTACCAAAATCTCTACCCAACCCAAAAGTGTGTGTGTGACAATAAAAACAATTGATTTTATAAATTGGAATCCGATGAACAAAAGATTGTTTTTTTTTTTGTTTTTTTTTTTAATGAAGAAGAAAAAAAGAATGAGTTTTTTTTGTGATTTAATATGCAAATTTGTGAAGAAAAAAATTGAAGAATGAATTGAATAAACCCTCCCAAAGAAAAGAACCAATAAATGAATCTATATATTCAAAAAAGAATGAAAGAATAATCGAACTAATCTAAAACGTTTTCAAATCAATCTACCATAAAACAATCATCGGATTCCTCTCAAAAAAGCTTTATAATTATAATAACAAATAAAAAAAATCTCATTTAGATGATAATGACGACTAACGAATTCACATCACCATGAACAGAGACTATTGTTGTTGAAGAAGAAGAAGAAGAAGAACGATCTCCAAGACTCAAGAGTCCCGGTTCACCATTCCGGTTTGCCATTCCGGTTTTCCCAGATCAAGAAAAGCCCTCAAAACATCAAGAAAAACCCAGATCAGAAAAGTCACTCTGTGATTACTCAAACTCAAGATCAAGATCCAAAACTCTCAAAGATTGTAACTTTCTTCTCCCTCTCTCTCTCTCTCTCACTCACTCACTCACTTTTTTGGTTTTCTCTCTCTCACTCTCTCTACCTCTCTACAGGTGAAATGGTACTATACAGCTTCTACAAATACCATACTTGAAGGCTACTTTTTGAGTTTGTTTTCTTGTTGGGTCTTCGAGAATTGAAGTTGGCAACTTTTCTTTTTACAGTAATTGTTTTTTTAGAGACTTGGGCAGAGTGAGTGGTACACGAGGACTCTTAATCTATCTGAGCCGTTGGATCTACAGAATCGTACGGTTGGAAATTAGTGTGGGTTTAGTGACCGTTTGTAAATTGTCGGAGAAATATGACCGTTGGGGAGAAAGAAGTGTGTTGGGTGTGTACGGACATCAATGAACTCTGATTGGGAAAGCAAAATCGACTTTTTTTTTTATTTACATTATTATTTATTTTTTGACAACATGACATTACACTATATACTATGACACATTCTCAGTAAAGAATAATCATTATACAAACCCAATAACCTATTTTGGGTATTATTAAGTTTTGCCTGTCATGAATCACTTTTTGTGAAATATATTTATCATTCCATACTAGTAATATTGATTTTTGTTTTTTTTTTCTACTTAATTTTTAGTTTGCCAATAATGGTGTGCTACACTAAATACTTCCCCATAATTTTAAACCGATGCTAATTCAACTTAATCAAATATCCTCCAACAATATTTTCTGAAAGTTTATATTCTATAAAGTCTATGAAAAAAAAAAACTGGAAAAAAAACCAATATTAATGATACAAAACAAAAACTGAAACATCAAATCTTATTGAAACTTGTGTTAAATTGCTTTAACAAGAATGGAGAATTTCTAGTATATTTTATTTTTAATGCCAACTGTAACAATGTATATAAACAACAACAACAAAAAGAAAACAAAGTATCGATTTTTTTCTATTAAAAAGACTAAATTTTTACAGTGATCATCTCCAAAACTACTGGGCTTACAATGTAATGGGCTTTTTGGTAAAGCCTAATACCAATTCGTCGTCGTTTCGTCTGAGTCGTCGGTCTTCCTTCACTTGCCGGAGATAGAGAGAAGAAGAAGAAGAAAGCACGACGGCGAGAAATGGCGGAGGAGCCGAAGAAGCTATGCCGGTTCTGGATTTGGGCTTTAACTTCCGTATTTTTCCGATTGATCTTAATCTCCTTCCCGGGAAATCTCAATCTCTCTTCTCGTCCGGAGGTCTCTACTCCTCTCACCAGCATTCGCCGCCGTATTTACCTCTCTCTCTCTCAGTCACTCACTCTCTCATTATCTATCTAAGATCTCGAATTCTTCTCACATTTCTTCCTTTTTTTGTGATTTTTTTCAGTTGCTGAAGGTTATTGGTTGAAGCAAGCATCGATGTCACCATATGCAGGTCTATCTTAAGATTTTTGATCCTTTGCAATTTTGGATTTTTAAGGCTGTTTGAAGCTGAAATTGAACTTGTGTTTGAGCAGGATCTATGTATCATGGCTCGCCATTGTTGCTTTCTGTTCTTGGACCTCTCACAGTTCAGAGGTTAGTGACTGTAATCGATTTCGATATTAGGGATTTGTAAAAACATGTTTTTAAAAAAAAATTGAGTTTAATTGGAAGACAAATTTGGGTGTTTGTAGGATTAAAGGGCAACCAAGTCATCTCTTGTGCAGGTACTTTTCGATATTCCTTCATTTCTGTGAATCACATTTTGTCTCTTGCTTCTCAGATTTTGAGCTGTAGTTTAAAATCTTAGGTAAGATTAGATTGTGAGTATAGGTATTGATAAGCGTTTTCTGTATGGGATTAAGAGATGTGAATATGGAAAAGAGATCATCTTTCGATGTTTTACTACTCATCAAGAACTTTATAGCTGTGTTTTTGATACCAACATTCTCTTGGATACAGCTTGGTTTTTGTTATTGCAGATATATTAAGTGCAATGCTTCTTCGAGGTATTGGTAAGAAACTCCAGATGGCTTATGGATTGAATGCGAGGCTACTTGGCCATCTTAAGTCATCAAGGGATAAAGGTATTTATTGTTTCGGCTGATTGAGATTGGAGCAGAGCGTAATTCTCTTTTTTCTTGTACTATTTACTTGAAGGCAAAGATTGATCTCTCGTTTTCGTTTTCTCCTCAGGGATCCTACCTTGTGGTGATATTGCTGCTCTTGTGTATCTGTGGAATCCTTTCACCATAGTTTCTTGTGTGGGCTTATCAACTTCTCCCATCGAAAATCTGGCTGTCATATTGGCGCTTTTTGGAGCAGTTACTCGTAAGAAGATGATGATACTTGTATATAGACTCATTAGTTTCTTGACATTCTACAAGATTTCGATTTTTATAATCAGTTTAGATGAAAAAAGGATGGTTTCTTCCCATGCAGGACGAGTTCCTCTGGCTGCATTTGGCTTAGTCATGGCAACACATTTATCTCTTTATCCTGCAACTCTGACAATTCCAGTATGTATTGTTTCTTTTATGTTTTCCGCATTTATCAAATTAAACAGATTCTAATGGCACTTGTGTATTTCCCACAGATAATTATTGTATTGGGATATGGTTTGGATGCTCCTCCTATAAAATTGTTCCTTCAAACCAGAAGTGTGGAAAATGAGGAGAGTTCAACATCTGCAGTTTCTAAAAAAGCCAAGTTGAAACAGACCACACGTCTTCCTTTCTTATGGAAAACAGTCGCGCACTTCTTGTTCTGGGTACTTCTGTGGTCGCTCTGTGTGTTGGTTTTATGTGCCTTATCACTGATTAAATATGGTGGGCTTGAGGAGATGTTCAAAAGGTATCCCCAAACTTTGGAACCTTATTCATACTACTATAGGATTAGTTTCCGTTACAACAAAGACAAAGATTCTCTATAAGTTAGATTCCAACTCATATCATTATTAATCAAGAATGTTCAACATAGTCGTTAGGCGTTTTGATGTTTATGTGTCTTTGCCTCTTATTATAGGACGTATGGTTTCATTCTCAGCATTGAAGATCTTTCACCAAACATTGGAGTCTTTTGGTAAGTGTAATAAGGTCATATCATCAGTGATGAGTAAAGAATCCCTTCTTTTATGAAAAAGATATTCATTTTTTTCGTTTTAAATCTTACTTGCAGGTACTTCTTTGCAGAAGTCTTCGACTTTTTCAGAAATTTTTTCCTAATAGTTTTCCATGTAAATATTCTGTTTATGTTACTGCCCTTAGCCATACGGTTGAAACATCGGCCCTGCTTCCTGGCTTTCATATACTTAGCGATCTCCTCGATTCTTAAATCTTATCCTTCAGTAAGTACTTGAATTCACTGTGAACTAATACATTATCTTTTTTTTTCTAAGGAATTGTATTCATAAATGTTAAAAATGTGTATATCATTCGATTTTAACCTCACTAGGTTGGAGATTCAGCTTTATACTTGAGCTTATGGGCATTGTTCGTCAATGAGTTAGTAGGTAAAAGCAAATACTTCACTTTCTACTTCACGTTGATTAGCCTTTGGGTATAAACTCTGCTTCTGTTTTGCATAGATATGAAGTTCTCGTTCTTCCTCTTCTGTGGATATCTGGGGATCTCTCTCCTCAGCCCTGTGATGCACAATCTCTGGATATGGAGGGTATGATTCAACTCAAATCCATAACCCAACTCTTCACAAAAGTTGCACCGAAATGTTCCAATGATCACAACTACTTTTGATTTTTCATTACAGGGTACCGGAAACGCCAATTTCTACTTTGGAAACGCTATTGGCTACGCCTGCTTTCAGGTAAAGTGCCTGAATTCATTTCCAAATTCATAATTTTATTCAGTATTTGGAGTTTTAAATTCATGGAGTTCACAATTTGATATAGACTAGAGGATGACGATATTATCACTTCTTGATCAAAGGATGTTGTAGTTTTGGGTTATCTTATCTTGACTAAAACCGGCTTATGGGTTTCTGCGAATTTACAGATTGTTTTCGTGGTTGAGAGCGTAAGCGCAATGCTAAACCATGACCGAGCGCTGAAGAGATCTGACACCAACCATCGAGAAGTCAAGAGCTAAGCCATAGAAAGTCATTGCGCCACTTTTCTTATTACACGTAAAGAAAGAGTTCCGTCTTTCGCTTTAGTGGTGTGATTTGGTCAACCGCAAACGCATAGGCTTAAGCCGGCTACATGTGTTTTGTATGAATCGCATTTTGTTTGTTTGAAACATGACAAATCTCTTGTGCCTTTGCGATTTAAGTAACAATTAATCTTTAATTTGTACGGAGACGTTGTATATCTGTGGTTTTCTTTTTACGGATTGTTTTCGTGGTTAAGAGCGTAAGCGCAATGCTAAACCATGACCAATCAAGAACCATCGAGAAATTTTACCAAAAAAAAAAAAAAAAGAACCATTGAGAAGTCAAGTTTTTAGCTTAGTGCATGATTAGTGGAATCTCTCATAGAGTCTCTCACTAATTAAAAATGGGTTTTTTCAGACTCTGAGAACCTCTCTAGAGACTCACTTGCCACATGTATCGATATAATTAGTTATAAATTTTTTTAAAAATTTAAAATTTAAATAAAAAAATTAAATTATACAAAATTTATTAAAATATTATATATGAGAGACTCAAAGAGGTTCTATGATGCTTTTAGAGCATGTGCAGTAGTCTCTCACCCACAAAAAAATATAAAATAATCAAAAAGTAAAAAAGAGAAAAAATTGAGTCTCTTATTTGAGAGACTATGAGAACTTGTTGAGAGATTCTTTTGACACATGTCTCAATATAACTGGTTTTGCATTTTATTTATAATTTAAATTTTAAATAAAAAATAAAATTATATAAAATTTATTAAAATAATATATTTGAGAGACTAAGAGGGGTTCTCCCCACTGCACATGCTCTTAGTGTGTGATTTGGTCAACCGCAAACGCTAAGCTCTTAACGCTGGCCACATGTGTTTTGTGCGAGTCGCATTACTTTGTTGAGACATTGTATTCATATAAAAGATAAATCTCCTGTGCCTTGCGATTACAGTACAAATTCATTTGTACTTTGCACCGACATAATTCCACTCTTGCTTTTGGAGATCTCCAGCGCACATAGTCAATTTTTTTTTACCTAATAAAATATTGGTGGGAAAATTCGGATAACATAGAGGTCTGTATAGTTTATACAAAATCATTTAACAAAAATAAATAAAGATCTCATACAAAACTAATCATAAAAAAGAAAGAAAATCGAATCAAGTGGATGATGGTCTAATAGTCTTGATAGTTGATACTTAATAATAGTTTTCAAGATCACTCGTTTAACTCGTTTTTTTAAAGAGTGATTTACGTCTTAATAACCAATCCGGACGTGGAACATGGTCGTCCGCTCTTGTTATTGATCGGGCAGGTGGAGGTGACACAATACGTTGATCGTCGTTATCCTCTGCACCATTCAAGCGTTATCTCATATTTTTCTTATATATATATATACCTAATTGCAAGACATTGAGAGGACAGTGCGGGGCCTTTTGTGGGTGGTTTGATCCAATTTTTCTTGTGCTTCATTAATTTAGTTTTGGTAGTACATTTTTTTGTAAGACGATCGACTCTTCACAAGTTCATCGACCAAGTTGATAAAAGAAAAGAAAAATATTAAAAGATCAAGTTAAAAAAAAAAAAAAGTCAGAATTTAAATTCATTAAACTCTTTTTGTATTTTGAACTAAACTATTCTTCAAAAAAATATATATATTTTAATAGCAAAGTTTAATTGTAAGAAAGAAAAGAAAACAATATTATTCATTTGATTTTAAAAAAACTGAGATTTAACATTTATTTAAAGTTAAATGCTGATGTATCTATAGGGGTGTCAAAATGGTTTGATTGGGTTGACTCAACCCATTAACCCATTGAGTTTAGAGTTAAATGGATAATGGGTTGATCCAACTCATTTAAGTAAATGGGTTGGATCAACTCATTATCCATTTAATTTGATGGGTTAATGGTTATATGGATCAACCCATTTAAATAAATAGATTAATTAATTATTTAATTTAATTTAATTTAATTAATTATGTAAATTTAATTTAATTTAATTATTATAAATTAACATCATCATCATCATCATCATCATCATCATCATCATCATCATCATCATCATCATCATCATCATGGGAAAATTACGGATCCATTTTTTGGCGGGAAAATTGCGGATCCGTTTTTGGTGGGAAAATTACGAATCCAATTTTTGCGGAAGAATTACGGATCCGTTTTTGGCGGAAAAATTGCGGATCCGTTTTAGGCGGGAAAATTGCGGATCCGTTTTTGGCGGGAAAATTACGGATCCGTTTTTTGGCGGGAAAATTGCGGATCCGTTTTTGGCGAGAAAATTACGGATCTATTTTTTGGCGGGAAAATTGCGGATCCATTTTTTGGCGGGAAAATTACGGATCCGTTTCTAGCGGAAGAATTACGGATCCATTTTTTGGCGGGAAAATTGCGGATCCATTTTTTGCGGGAAAATTGCGGATCCGTTTTTTGCGGGAGAATTACGGATCCATTTTTGGCGGAAAAATTGCGGATCCGTTTTTTTTGTGGGAAAATTACGGATCCGTTTTTGGCGGAAAAATTTCATAGTTTCATTTTGGCGGGAAAATTATTCATTTATATTTTTGGTGGGAAAATTATTGATTTGAATTTTTGGTGGGAAAATTGAGAGATGGTTAAAATTGGTTTGCTTCAATTGAATTAAATTAGATTGAAAATTGGTTAACTTATTTAAATGGTTATAAATGGTTAAAATAAATGGTTAAATGGATAACTCATCAACTCATCACAACCCAACCCATTCAACCCATTTAACCATTTAACCACTAACTCATTTGACCTATTAACCCATTAGGGTCAAAAATTTCAACCTATTAGGGTTGATGGATTGAGATGGGTTGGGTAAAAACCATTACTCGTTACCCATTTTGACACCCCTATGTATCTATACTATTAAAAGGGAAAGACATTTGGATAGAAACATTAGTTTTGTAAAATATTACATGTAATGCCATTGGAATAATGAACAAAAAAAAATTATTCATTAATGGCAAAAATGTCTTTGTATTTTCACTTATATCCATGTATCCAAACACAATTAAAAGATTTTTTTAAATATTAATTAACAAATAAAAATTTAGTTAATCAAAAAATCTCTAACAAAATCTTTATTAGAAGATTTATGTGTGCATTAAATAAAAAATTTATTGTTTAAAATAAACTTTTTAGTTGTAAATAATTATAGAATTAAACTAAAAATCATAAATTATATTTAAAATAATTATTAGTTTCCAAAAACTAATATTTTTAAAAATATTAATTAACAAATCAAAGATTTAGATAATCAAAAAATCTCTAATAAAATATTTTATTAAAAGATTTAGGTGTACATTAATAAAAAAAAATTAATATTTAAAATAATTATAGAATTAAACTAAAAATCGTAAATTATATTTAAAATAATTATTAGTTTCCAAAAACTTAAACTCATTTTTTCTCTTATTAATTATGGAAGAAATTTTAATTATTTTTTTAAAAAAATTTAACCAATCAAAATTGAAAAATTAAGATTTGATATATAATTATACCATATTTTTATTTTTATTTATTTCATTTTGAAGATTTTGTTACGATTTAAAATTATGATTCTTCTAACATCTTTCTTTGATCTATATTCAAATTATTTTGAACTAATCATATAATATATATAGTTAACAAAAATGTAGATTTTTTTTTTACATATGTTATGAAATCAAATTTTTAGAAACGGAGATATAATAATCAATCGATTAGAAAAAAGTATGCATTCAATGTCCCACATCGGTTAAAAACGAATAAAAAGTTAAAAGAAAAAATTAACGGATTTATGGGTCTGTAATATTTAAATCTGATTTTCATATCAATTTGAACTTATTTCCTTATCAAAACTAATAATCATAGAATCAAGAGATTTAAATATAACATTTATACTATATTTAAATATGGATTGTATATTGATTTAATTATGACTTTTTCTACTAAAAAATTATAAAAATATTGATTTAGTTAAAAGAAATATAAAATTACGAGATTTCCATAACCTGATGATTTGAATTTTTTAAAACAAACATAAATTACATAATCGATAAAGTTTGACCATTCCACATCGGTAAAAAATTTTGGATGCAGTTCAAACATATTATAAATATAACCAAAATGAA
This sequence comes from Barbarea vulgaris, assembly GCA_963667165.1. Taxonomy (NCBI): domain Eukaryota; kingdom Viridiplantae; phylum Streptophyta; class Magnoliopsida; order Brassicales; family Brassicaceae; genus Barbarea; species Barbarea vulgaris. The sequence continues at coordinate 47,321,785 of OY763887.1, forward strand.
TCAAAATTTGAATAATCATGAATCTTTGTGATTTATTTTTTAAAATTATACCAGTTTTTAAGTAATTCATTTTACTAACTACATAGACTTTCAAAAACGATATTTAAATTTTAATTACTCTAATATCGTTATTCAACGAAATCAATCGGCTATTTTAAAGGTCAACATTTTTGGTATTGAAACTAAAAATAGTGGGTATGTGACTAGAAGAGATAATTTGGATAACAAAAACCATTAGTCAAACAATTTTTGATAAAAACGGGATAAGAATTTTGGATAACGGTACGGGATCAGAAAATTTGTGTAGGTAAATTTAATTCTCAAGTTATCACTTATTTTGGTAAGAGTTTACTATGAGATGGGTAAGAATCCACATCGAGACAAATATTTTAAGAATTTTGGGTAAATTTTGAAAACATTTAAAGAACTATTGAAAAAATCGAGTAATTTTTAAAAGGCCAGTCTATTTTTGCCATTGGAACTTAAAATAGTAGGTGTGAGAAGGGAACAAATAATTTGGATAACAAAAAACATTACTCGAACGATTTTTGATAAAATCGGGATAAAAATTTTGGATAACGATACGGGATTGGAAAATTTTTGTAGGTAAATTCAATTCTCAAATTATCACTAATTTTGGTAAGAGTTGACTATGATATGAGTAAGAATCCACATCAAGACAAGTATTTTAGGAATTTTGTGTAACTTTTGAAAACATTTAATTTTTTTTTTTCAAAACATCAAATAATTTTTTAAATGTCAGTTTGTTTTTGGTATTGGAACTGAAAATAGTGGGTATGAGACGAGAACGAATAATTTGGATAACAAAAAAAATTACTCGAACGACTTTTGATAAAAAAAAAAAAAAACGGGATAAAAATTTTGGATAACGGTACGAGATTGGAAAATTTGTGTAGGTAAATTTAACTTTCAAATTATCACTAATTTTGGTAAAATTTGACTATGAGATGGGTAAGAATCTACATTGAGTCAAGTATTTAGGAATTTTGGGTAACTTTTGAAAATATTTAAAGAACTTTTGAAAACATAGAGTAATTTTTAAAAGGTCCGTTTGTTTTTGGTATTGGAACTGAAAATAGTAGGCATGAGACGAGAACGGATAATTTGGATAACAAAAACATTACTCTAACGATTTTTGATAAAAAAACGGGATAAAAATTTTGGATAACGATACAAGATTGGAAAATTTGTGTAGGTAAATACAATTCTTAAATTATCACTAATTTTGATAAGAGTTGACTATAAGACGGGTAAGAATCCACATTGAGTCCAGTATTTTAGGAATTTTGGGTAACTTTTGAAAATATTTAAAGAACTTTTGAAAACATAAAGTAATATTTAAAAAGCCCATTTGTTTTTGGTATTGGAACTGAAAATAGTAAGCATGAGACGGGAACGGATAATTTGGGTAACAAAAACATTACTCTAACAATTTTTGATAAAAAGAACGGGATAAAAATTTTGGATAACGGTACAAGATTGGAAAATTTGTGTACGTAAATTCAATTTTAAAATTATCATTAATTTTATGAGACGGGTAAGAATCCATATCGAGACGGATATTTTAGGAATTTTGTTTGAATTATAATTTTTTTGAATGATTTCCATTAATTTTATAAAAATTAAATATTCAAACGAAAATACATGTATCTTATTTAAAAACCCTATCCAATTTTTTATAACAAACATGCCGAACGGAAAACTTTTTTTGTTAAAATTGACGTGCGGATAATTATTTAAAAGAAAACGGTTATGGAATGGAAATTTTTTTAACATATTCTAATCAAGACAGTTTTTCGTTCCAAAATTGATATACCTAAGTTATATAGTGATATAACGCAAAATTAAAACAGAATCCAAATCCGATTTAAACACCTCTAATCAAAGTATAATACATGTAAATGTAGATGTTTTAATAAGTTTAAGAAATATACATGTAACATCACTTAACATTTACAACTAAATGATATCTTAAATTTAAATTATCAAATAAATTTTTCTCACAAATATAACTCCGCACGTACGTGCGGGTCCGATTCTAGTGTATCAATTATTATTGCATTTCTGTTATTATATAATATTATATTGGCTTATTATTGATAGGAAAGGACTTGCCTTCTCTCTATTTAAGGAGTCATCATATAGTTGAAGAAATAAGCCAACAGTTTCGTTTGTCTTCTCTTCTAAGAGATCTCATAGTTAAAAGCTTCAAAGAAATTACATTACAAACATCTTATAATCCTCTTAGAGTGATGTTGTGGGCTTTGTGCATTTGGGTTTCTCTTCTTGTGACAAGCATCACAACTTGGGTTTGTGTTTACAAATGGAGGAACCCTAAATGCATAGGGAATCTTCAACCAGGTTCAATGGGCTTACCACTTCTTGGCGAGACGATTCCTTTCTTCAAACCTAACACAACTTCAGACATTCAACCTTTTATCAAAGAAAGGGTTTTGAAGTGAGTGTTTTCTTCTTTCTTGCAGATTTTGTATTTGTATGAGTAACCAAAGTTAAAATCCTTTTTTAATTTTCGTCTAGGTATGGGCCAATCTTCAAAACCAACCTTGTGGGGAAACCTATTATTGTAACAACAGATTCTGATTTTAGTTATTTTGTGTTCCAACAAGAAGGTAAATCTTTTCAGAGTTGGTATCCTGACACTTTCAATGAGATCCTTGGAAAACAAAACGTGGGAACATTACAAGGGTTCATGCATAAGTATCTCAAGCACATGGTCTTGAGTCTCTTTGGCTATGAGAGTCTCAAGAATATGCTTCCTGAAATTGAACAAAGTGCTTGTAACAAGTTAAAGCTCTGGTCAACTCAAAACTCAGTTGAGCTAAAAGATTCAACGGCAAGCGTGAGTTTCAAGGAACATATTTTCCACTTCTGTTTAAAACATAGTATCTAAGTATTTAACTTGTTGCTAAATATCACTTTCTTTGTATTATTAGTTGATATTTGATCTCACCGCAAAAAAACTGATCAGCCATGATCCAGAGAAGTCCTCAGAGAATCTAAGGGAATACTTTGTTGCGTTCATCCACGGTTTGATCTCCTTCCCTCTTGACATCCCAGGGACAGCTTATCACAAATGCCTAAAGGTTATATTACTTAAGCAATATTCTTGTAAAGAAACTATGAGACTATGTATATTACTTAAGATCATTGTCCAGCTTCCGATGTGAGACATTATGTCCAATAGAAATGATTCTCTTTGATATATATAGTACTGATCATGCTTAAATTTGGTGATTTAGGGTAGGGAAAATGCGATGAAAATGTTGAGAAATAAGCTTCAGGAGAGGCGTGAGAAGCCACGGGAGAATCCGAGTGACTTCTTCGATTATGTCATCGAAGAACTTAAGAAAGAAGGGACACTTCTGACAGAAGCAATTGCATTAGACTTAATGTTTGTCTTGCTTTTCGCCAGCTTCGAAACAACTTCTATTTCTTTAACTTTAGCCATCAAGTTCCTCTCAGACCACCCTCTAGTCCTAAATCGTCTAACGGTCAGTAAAACGAAAAAAAAAAAACTCATCTCTTGATCATTACGAAAAGTTTAAAAAGTTTTTTTTATTTTCATCTTTATCAGGAAGAGCATGAGGCAATTCTGAGAAACCGTGAAGATGCTGACTCTGGACTTACATGGAAAGAATACAAATCAATGACTTACACATTTCAGGTTGAATATTTAAGTATATCCTAAATTCATAATGTGTATTAATTCTCATCTAACCAAATGTTTAAATTCTGATTGTAGTTCATAAACGAAACAGTGAGACTAGCTAATATAGCTCCTGTAATCTTCAGAAAAGCCTTGAAAGATATCAAGTATAAAAGTATGATATCAAGAAAGCAACAAACACCATAATACTTTAATTAATTCCATTTTTTTTTTTTATATAATCACTTTGTAAATGTTTGCAGATTATACTATTCCAGCTGATTGGGCAGTGATGATATGTCCTCCAGCTATACATTTGAATCCAAACAACTATAAAGATCCTTTTGTCTTTAATCCATCTAGATGGGAAGTGAGTTCATCAAAAGCTTCTACTCTTACGTAACCTAAAAAAGTTATTCGAAAATTAACAAAACTAATATCAATCAAACTGGTGAAATACTAGGGATCAGAATATACTAATGCATCTAAGACTTTTATGGCGTTTGGTGGCGGTATGAGATTTTGTATTGGAACTGACTTCAGCAAACTCCAAACAGCTATTTTCCTCCATAGCCTAGTCACAAAATACAGGTTCATGAACATTTTCACAATAATGTACTCTCATAATTTTAAAAGAGAATGTTTCTTATTGATTTTTTTAATTTTGTTTCTTGAATTTTTCATTAGATGGGAGGAAATTAGTGGAGGAAATATACTTAGAACTCCTGGATTACAATTTCCAAATGGGTATCATGTTAAGCTCATTAAGAAAGAGATTTAGGAGAAGAATCTGATGAACAAAAGATCCATTTTATTTTGGTGGATTCATACAAGCAAAAGGAAGATCAATCTACAAGACCCAAGGATGCATACTATATAGTATATATAAGTGTATTATTACGAATTTTACTATGTCAAGGAAGTGACACATGTCGTCAACGTCTCAAAGCTTTTCAAAATAAAACTTTACTTTATTATATAAGATATTGTGTATTATTACGAATTTTATTTTCAGTTTAAACTTATGTAATTCAATAAAATTGTGAAATACAAACCAGTTTTCTTATGTTTTAGACTTTTACAAATTTATTATGAAATTACTTACATAGAAGATGCTAATCAATCCAATATATGTACTAAATATAGTTTTCAAATGTAGTAATAAACTCTTTTGTTTCGTTCCCCTGTTGCACAAGACGTATTTTGTAAAGTACATATACAAGTAATCAAAGGCTAGAAAGATCAAAGAGATTAATGCTATAACAACACATATAATATAAAAGCTTTTTAATTTTTATAGTATGATGATTTAGCAGGTCCATTTAGAAGTAGGGAAACAGCTAAGGTAATGACACCATTTGCAATGTTTGTTCCCATTCTCTCCTTTGAATAGCATCACTAATCCAACGGTTAATCCAACCACAAGTAGAACCGCTGCAACTACGAACAGCACGTACTGGTACATGCTGTACTTGCGTTTGGTGCCCGAAGTATTGGTGCGGGAAGCTTCCCAACCGTACTGTGGTCTGACTAGGAGGACAAACCCGAGGCAGAATCCGGTTAAAAACCCTCCAATGTGTGCGAAATTGTCAACACGCGGAAGCATGCCTAGTCCTAAGTTGATTGCTATGATGAACAGAAGCGTGATCAGAGCAGCCGCCTGCAAAAAAATAAAGGCCGTTAGAGAGGAAGTGCGATTTAGGTGTGGGCATACAAACTATCCCGGCCTAAACCGAACAAAGCCAAGCTTTGAAAGTTAAGACTGAAAATGAACTGAAATGTGTATTTATAACCCAATTGGATTGATTATTTTAAAACAGCAAAGAAACTGAAACCGAACAGAACCGATAAAACCAAAACCATTTAGAGGGAAGGACATGAGTACCTTGTTGGCATAGATAGTCCAATTGGTGAGAAGTTCGGATAACATTGCTCCAAGAAGTCCAAAGAGAGCACCCGAGGCACCAACAGAGATACTTTCTTGAAGGAAAAGAGACGAAAGTATGCTTCCACCGAGACCCGATATTAAGTAGATAAGCCCAACTCTTACTGCACGGTAACATTCCCACCGATGAAGATCAAAAGAAGAGGCTAAAACTTGATGGGAAAAAGAGTGTTTGCACTTAAGAGGCAAGACTTACTGAAGCCAAATTGTTGCTCAAGGCGGATACCGATGAAGATCAAACTCAACATATTTGTAAGAAGATGAATGATACCAGCGTGAAGCCACATACAAGTGAGAAGTCTCCATCCTTGATGTTCATGTACTACTTTCCTCCATTCCAATGCTCCCATTTTCTCCAATCTAACACATGGATCCGAATAAAAAACGAATCAAACACCGAGGAAACGAGAAAAAACTAAAACAAGGAATCACACAAATCCATCACTAGAAGCACTCAGAGAACCACTGCCAATGAATTTCACAATCATAGATTCAACCATTTGAATTGGATCCACAAGTTGCTTAGTCCAGAGAAGTCTTCAATTGGGTTTATGAATCAACAAATCCTAACCAGGCTAAATGCATAATTCTAGTAGAAAAATGTAAACTTTAAGAAACCCCACAAGTTTGAGCTCATTTGCCAAGGCACTGATAGATCAACAGAGATCAAATTCAATTTCAGATTATGAACACATAAAAACTGAGACTTTTGAGGTACCCAGAAGATTATACTTGAATTAGAGTAAACTGGATTCACGACTCGAGCTTCAATTGCAAATTAACAGAAGTTGGTGCCAATTGTGCAAAGCCACTGAAATGAATAGCTAATAAAAATCTAAATTACTGAAGAAAAATGGAAACTTTGAGAAACCCCACAAGTTTGAGCTCATTTGCCAAGGCACTGATAGATCAACAGAGATCAAATTCAATTTCAGATTATGAACACATAAAAACTGAGACTTTTGAGGTACCCAGAAGATTAGACTTGAATTAGAGTAAACTGGATTCACGACTCGAGCTTCAATTGCAAATTAACAGAAGTTGGTGCCAATTGTGCAAAGCCACTGAAATGAATAGCTAATAAAAATCTAAATTACTGAAGAGAAATGGAAACTTTGAGAAACCCCACAAGTTTGAGCTCAACAGAGATCAGATTTCAATTGCGAATTAGAAATCAAAATTGAGACTTTTGAGATACCCATTTGAAAAAAATCGAGCTTACGTAGAAGAAGAAGGACCAAAGAGAGGATTCTCTTTAAGTGGTTGAAAAGAGAATCTTCCGAGGAATCTAGCAACGCAAGCTTTATTAGCTCCGGTGATTTTCTTAGGACAATCATTAACGAACATAACGGCAATAAACACGGCGAGATTCGCCACTACAATAGCCGGAATCAACCACGAAGTCCAATGAGTATCACCGGAATTCTCATCGTAGAAATAATTGTTATTATTATTATCTCCTCTGTTTTTCTTCCCTCCTCGCTCCACATCTCTGTTCGCCATTACTCTGTTTCTCTCTGGTTCTTTTTACACAAAATCTGAAATCTCAGGATTTTATATAAATCAAAACTTGGATTAAACGGATCAAATAAGAAAATCAGGAGAAGTAGCTTAGAAGAAAGAAAGGAAGATAAATTAGATTGAGACAGAGTATCAGTAATCAAAGAGAGGGATTTAGGGTAATATTTGTAAATAAAAAACGCTTTTTTTTTTTTGACGAATTTCAACCGTTGTTGAAATGATGCTGTTAAAAGGTGAGTGCAATAAATTATGAGTTTTTTTTTTCTATCTTTATCGATGTGTGTAGAATAAAAGTTAAGGAATTAGCTTTGGTGGTGTGTCAATGGCGAGTTAGGCGGTGGTGCCAGCTCCTCTTTTCCAAGGTTTTTTTTTTTTTTTGGCCGTTTCCTTTTTGAGTAAAAAAAAAAACTACACAAATTTTAAAAATTTCCAAATATGGAAACAAATAAAAGAAGTGAAAGAAAAGAGAAGATAAAACTTGTATAAAATAATTTTTAGTATATAGTATTGTTTGTATTTTAGATATTTTCTTTCTGGAGAATACTATCTATATAGTGGGTTTCTTGGGTTTTTTGCTAAAAAAGATTTGTTAATAAATAAAAGAACAAACACATAAATGAGTTTGTTGTTATATAGCATAATTTTGTAAACTTTCCTAAGAAAACCACTCTATAGTCCCTTTGTATATATTTCTGAACTTTTGTGTTGTTTTTGGTCTCCAATAATACAAACTAAATTTTATAAAACAAAATTTTGAAATGGCAACTAGCTTTGTTAATAAATAAAGAAAAGAACAAACACATAAATGAGTTTGTTGTTATATAGCATAATTTTGTAAACTTTTTCCTAAGAAAACTACTCTAGTCTCTTTGTATATATTTCTGAACTCTTGTGTTGTTTTTGGTCTCTAATAATACAAACTAAATTTTATAAAAAAAAAAACTTTTTGAAATGGCAACTAGCTTTGTTTTTTTTCTTAAGAAATTTTTTTAAAACACTTTAATGGTGTCAAATTATATAAATTTCAATGACGTTTATTCGTAGACGTTTCTGATTTGTTCCTTCTTCTAATTTACTAAAGAAATGGATCACTTGTTTTCTGGAATTTTAAAGAAAGATAGTGCAAAACACCCAAACATTGGAGAGCCGGCAGGAGAAAAAACATCGTATAGAGTTAGTGGTCTCCTATATCCATGCATCTAGGAAAATTATTGTACGTCCCCCACATGTCTAAAAATTAACCTTATAAATTTATAATTACAGCCACTGTGGTCAAGAGTGTTTGGCACATGAAGTGAGCAATTTTCGTTGAAATCTTTTAAAGATTACAGCATTTATCCAGAGGTGCTTCCAATGGCAATTTGGTTCCATCATCAACCTCGACTTAGGAAAATGACAACATATGCCATTTTCATAAAAGCCTATTGCTTAATTCTATACCAATGATACAAGAGATATCCACTGGATCGATAAACTCTTTAAAAAGGTTAATATTCCAAGAATTTGTTATTGGACCAATGAAATAGTTGATCCAAAAAAAAAGACCAATAAAATCAATAAAAAACCTTAAGAAAGCTTCTACCGGCCTCATAAAGGTGTAAATGTGGCCATGAGTCCGAGTCCGAGTCCAAGTCCAAAGCTTGTGTTTGATGTTTTGAACCAATCCATAAGTCGTATTCCTTTTTCACAACAAAACTTTGGAGGATTATGAAAATGTATAGAACTACTTAAATTAATATTTATAAGTGTACATAATTTAGAAAATCATTTTGATTTAAATTTTGTTATAAGTGTTAGATTTTGGTTTTTGGGTATATTTACATTATATATAATGTTTGATTATGGTCTAAGGATTATGAATAATGTTTATGTTTAAAATTTAGAATTTATTATTTTGGTTTAGGTTTTGGATTGACGGTTTAGAGGTTTTAGGTTTTAAGTTTAAGATTTTGAGTTTAGAGAATAATCCGAATAACCATGGAAAGCCACATATTAGCCACACAATAGCTATGGATAGTTAGAAACACAATATATGTGGCTACTAGCTATATATCAACTGACTAATTTATGGCTAATTCGTAGTTAATTTGCCACAAATAGATATAAAAAAGACAAATTTCAAAATTGTGAGATATTTTTCATAGTATAATGATAGACACACACACATATAACTATATAAGCATAGATTAGCCACAAATAGATACCAAAAAGGCATAATTTTCAAAATTTTGAGATATTTTCCAAAGTATAATGATGGACACATATAAGCATAGATACAAATAGCTAGATACCAAAAACGGCATTATTTTTTAGATATTTTTCAAAGTATAATGATAGACACATATAAGCATAGATTAGTCACAATTAGATACCAAATTTACATAAATATCTTATATATATACAATAAATTTATATGATTATTAATTTATGTTATTAAAGGGATCATATATTTACATAGAGATTTCAAAAAAAATTATTATCTTATTATCTTATCGAAATATGTCAATTATTACACCGGTCCAACTCGGGACCGAGATAATTTATTAATTTAGAGAGGTTATTAATTTATAGAGTATTAATTTATAGAGGTTCTACTGTATGTGGCTACTAGCTATATATCAACTGACTAATTTATGGCTAATTTGTAGTTAATTAGCCACACATAGATATCAAAAAAGACAAATTTCAAAATTGTGAGATATTTTTCATAGTATAATGATAGACATATATAACTATATAAGCATAAATTAGCCACAAATAGATACCAAAAAGGCATAATTTTCAAAATTTTGAGATATTTTCCAAAGTATAATGATGGACACATATAAGCATAGATACAAATAGCTAGATACCAAAAACGGCATTATTTTTTAGATATTTTTCAAAGTATAATGATAGACACATATAAGCATAGATACAAATAGATACAAAAAAAGGCATACTTTTCAAAATTTTGAGATATTTTTCGAAGTATAATGATGGTCTGATGGACACATATACGCATAGATTAGCCACAAATAGTGAAATAGATACCAAAGAAACCACAAGTTCCAAAATTATAAATTATTTTCCAAAGTATAAAGTTGGACACATTTTGTAGCTATTTTGTGGCTATTTAGCCACGTTTGGTTATTTGTTGTTAATATTGCTACATACCGTCACAAATTGGCCATAAAATGGTTACATATTTTATAAATATTTTTAAAATTGTATCTGATTTGTGGCTAAATTAACATAGCCCACATATTTTTCTAGCTAATCTGTCGCTATTAACAGTAGTGATGCATATAAGACTATATGACCATATATGATCACTAAAATATATAAATTGGTATGGTCCACGTTGTTTCAGCTCAGTTAGACAGAGACATGTTAGACATATACGTCATAATATATGCATTAACATTACGTAATAAACCTATGATTTCCAGTTGGTAAAACTAAAGATGGAAATTAAAACATGGAATGAAATAGCGAAACTACTATGTGAAAAACCTCAGTGATCATCATTTAAATGGTAGAACCGTCAAAAGAAATGAAAATAGTGGAGTAATTTAGTAAGTTTTATACTTTTTCCGGTTTTCAAAAATTGTCACTACATTTTTCAGACAAATTTAAAAAATTTATTGGGCAATTCTCAAAAATAGCACAAAATATATTTTTGTAACATATTTAGCACACATTCTCATTTAGGACATACATAACATTTTTATTAAACGATAATCCTAACCTCACATTTTTAGGGTTTAGGATTAAGGGTTTAGGGTTTTCTAAACCCTAAACCATTAATCCTAAACCCTAAATCTTACTCTCTACCTCTAAAAACTATACCCTAAATACTAATATAATCAACCCAAACAAAAAAATATTAAATTATGAACTTTATAAAATGATATTTTTGTTCTAAATAAAAATGTGTGCTAATTATGGAACAAAACATCATTTGGTGTTATTTGAAGGAATTTTTCAAAATTATTTAAATATTTTTCTCTTATGTTTTATTTATATATAAATTTTCTATCTCTCTAATTAATAAACTAAATTAATAAAAACAAAACTGACATTTAATTTAAAAATATTCATTAAAAACATAAAACAATATTTTTTGCAAAACAAAAACAAATTTTAAAATAACATTTTTTTACGAAACAGAAGGAGTAAATAACTCAGTGCAATTTATACTATTATATGCGTGCAGTTTATACTATTATATGCGTTCATCAACGCAACTTTTAAGACGTGAAATATATACGCTATAACTAATATGAAAGCTTTTAACAAAACAAAACAAAAAAGCCTAATATGAAAGCTCGATGATATTTTTATTTCTTATTTCTTACCTTGAATGATTCAGTTCCTCATTGTACTGGAGTTTATGACTACAATCTGATCTAATTACATTTGATTTAAACTGTTACACAAATCATATGGGTGAGGCAATTTGATAGAGAACGACTGCGGTCTACGAATTTAACCATATCAGGCACTTGTAGAATGAAAATATTCTTTTATTGATTAGTTTACTACAAATACACACAAATATATCATCCATATTATTTGCATCTTGTGCTATTAACGATTATTGTACTTTTCTTTTGAAAAGGTTTGCTGGAGGCTGGAGGCTGGCGGCTGGAGCTACTAAAACCTTTTAAAATATCTTCTTATTTATTTTATATAATAATAAATGGATAATTAATTAGGGTACACTTATTTGAGGTTATTCTTAGAACATGTGCATTGAAAATTTTTCATGAAAGTTTGGCATCTATAAAAAAAAATATTAAAATAATATATAGTATTATTTTATTATGAGAATTTTTTTAAAAAATCTATTTTTAGAAGTTCTCATAATAAAATAATATTATTTATTATTTTATTAATTTTTATAAAAATTAAAAAACTTTGGTGAGAGATCCATCATTGCAGATGCCCTTATAGACATATGTATTATGTATTAAGGATATAATTGTCATTAGTAAATATCTATTGTATCATCTATATAATCCTATACAAGGTCCGTACATTGTTAACCTAATATATTGAGGATTCATATCTATAGCTCTTACTTCTCGTACCATATCTATCCGACTATCCTTTTATTATCTATCTTCCTCAAATTTTCAACCAACAACAACAATAATGGCAAACCATCTTCAACATTCCTTAACCACTTTTCCTAAACCGGATCTAATCAAAGAAGAAGAAGAACGTTTTGATGAAGATACGGTGAGCTTGCAAGCCGAGAAGATCTTGAATATAATATCCTTTCCCATGGTTTTCAAAGCTGCCTTAGAACTTGGCGTCATCGACACAATCGCTACCGTAGATGACGGCGTGTGGCTCTCGCCTTCCGAGATAGCACTTGGTCTCCCAACTAAGCCCACAAACCCGGATGCACCACTATTGCTTGACCGGATGCTGGTTTTACTAGCCAGCCACTCGATCTTGAAGTGCCGTATAGTAGAAACCGGGGAGAACGGTGGAAAGACTGAGAGGGTCTATGCAGCTGAACCGGTTTGCAAGTTTTTCTTGAACCGTGGAGACGGCTCCGGGTCTCTCGCGTCTGTGTTTATGTTATCCCTAAGCGAAGTCTATTTCAACACTTGGTAAGTACTTTTTATTTAGTTATCAAGTACGTTAACACATACCCCGGTTAATAATTACTATAACTAAACCGGTTCATAACAAATTTTCTATAAGTATATGTATTGATGGTTTTTTTATTCATAGGACACATCTCAAAGACATTATATTAGAAGGAAAAGATGCATTCAGTTCTGCTTATGGCATGAAACTTTTCGAATACATGGGTTCGAACAAACCATTCGCAGAGATGTTTCATCGGGCAATGTCGGAAGCTTCCACATTAATTATGAACAAAGTCTTAGAAGTTTACAAAGGATTCGAAGATGTAAATATTTTGGTCGATGTGGGAGGAGGAATTGGAACCATTATAGGTCTAGTGTCTTCAAAGTATCCTCATATTAAAGGCATCAATTTCGATCTAGCCTCGGTTTTAGTCCATGCTCCTCATTATCCAGGTACATACGGGTGTCAAAATGGGTAATAAGTTAATGGGTTCATCCAACCCAATTCAACCCATCAACTCTAATGGGTTAATTTTTTTGACCAAGGTTAATGGGTCAAATGAGTTGATGGATAAATTGTTAAATGGGTTAAATGGGTTGGTTTGTGATGAGATACCCGTTTAACCATTTATTTTAACCATTTATAACCATTTAAATAAGTTAACCAATTTTCAATCTAATTTAATTCAATTGAACCAAACCAATTTTAACCATCTCTCAATTTTCCCACCAAAAATGCAAATCAATAATTTTTCCACCAAAAATGCAAATCAATAATTTTCTCGCCAAAATGAAAATATGAAATTTTCCCGCCAAAAATGGATATGCAATTTTTCCTGTAAAAAACGGATTCGTAATTTTCCGACCAAAAACGGATTAGTAATTTTCTCGCCAAAAACGGATCCATAATTTTTCCACCAAAAATGGAACCGCAATTTTCCGGCCAAAAACGGATCCGCAATTTTCCCACCAAAAACGGATGCACAATTTTTCCCGCCAAAATAAATCCACAATTTTCCCGCCAAAAACGGATCCGTAATTTTCCCGCCAAAAATGGATCCGTAATTTTCCCGCCAAAAACGGATCCACAATTTTTCCCGTCAAAAATGATTTTTCCCGTCAAAAACGAATCCGTAATTTTCCCGCCAAAAATGGATCCGCAATTTTTTTCGCCAAAAAAGGATGCACAATTTATCCGCCAAAATAAATCCGCAATTTATCTGCCAAAAATTGATCCGCAATTTTCCCGTCAAAAATGGATCTGCAATTTTTCTCGCCAAAAACGGATCCGTAATTTTCCCGCCAAAAATGGATCCGCAATTTTCCCGCCAAAAATGGATCCGCAATTTTTCCCGCCAAAAATGAATCCGTAATTTTTTCACCAAAAACGGATCTGTAATTTTCCCGTCAAAAACGGATCCGCAATTTTCCCGCCAAAATGGATCCGTAATTTTCCCTTTATGATGATGATGATGATGATGATTTTTTTATTTGTTAATTTATAATAATTAAATTAAATTAAATTAAATTTACATAATTAATTAAATTAATTAAATTAAATAATTAATTAATCTATTTATTTAAATGGGGTGACCCATTTAACCATTAACCCATCAAATTTAACCACTTAAATGAGTTGGGTCAACCCATTACCCATTTAACTCTAAACTCAATAGGTTAATGGGTTAGGGTCAACCCAATCAAACCATTTTGACATCCACACCACTAATTAAGTGAAAATTTTAACAAATATCAATAATTTTTTTTGGTAAAGTTCATCCTCCACCATTTAAAAGAAAAATAATTAATAACAAATTAACAAATGTCTCTTAAAGTTATTAACTATTTTTTTTGTAACATAAATTTTTTTTTTTTTTGTTAAAGTTTTTTTTTTTGTAACATAAAGTTATCTATTTATTTGCTGAATATATTACTTGAATTAAATTCGGTTACATATATAGGAGTGGAGCATGTTTCAGGAGATATGTTTACAGAAATTCCAAAAGGAGATGCCATCTTCATGAAGGTAAGTATATCATTAACATGCATATAACATTTTTTTTTTTTTTTTTTTAAGTATATCATTGACATGCATATAACATAGTTGTTGAAAAAACAAAAAAAGTTAATAGTCATCGTCAACCATATATTAATTTATTAAACAAAATAAAATGGATGAATTATTTCAGTTGATACTACATGATTGGAGTGACGATGATTGTGTAAGGATTCTAAAAAATTGCTGGAAAAGTCTTCCTGAGAAAGGAAAAGTGATAATAGTTGAGATGGTTAAGCCGACAAAACCAGAGATCAATTCTAACATTGTGTTCAACATTGACATGTTGATGCTAACACTATGCTCGGGTGGTAAGGAGAGGTCTCTTTCCCAGTTCGAGACTCTAGCCTCTGATTCAGGTTTTCTCAGTTGTGAAGTTATCTGCCCTGCTTATTCATATTCTGTTATCGAATTCCACAAATAGATTCGAATTTTTTGTTTTTGTAATGGTTTGGTTTTCATATTATGTAATTATGTTATATAGTTTGTGTGCAAATAATTGGCAATTTCAATTTTTTATAAATTGAACACAATAATAGCACATGATTGAAGTATTTAATCCAAGAAAAAATAATCTCCGATGGTAACTGAAATTATATTCATGATATTTATATCTCAGACTTTTTTTTTTTTTTTTTTTTTTGGTAAATATCAAAAATGCCAAAATGGTTAGGATTAAGATTAAAAGATAAATATTGAGAAACATTCACAAGCCAATTCAAATCTAGGAAACAGAGTAATACAGCAATAATGTTCCAAGATCTATCCGAATTCTCAAACAACGAGGGTAAAACTAAACCGGGTTTATACATAAACCGGCCACTGGTTCATCACTAGAGAGATGAGTGGAAGTTACCTTGCTTAAGCTGCTTTAGCTGTTTCACGAACAATGGCTAACTTAGCCAGAAGACCACATAGTTGAAGATATGATCCAACTCCATCACAGATTCTCATATGAGCAAATCCAGTTTCCTGAATAAAACCATTGGTGTAAGACGAAAAATAACGCAGAGTTGGGATGTTTTGAGATGTGCAGGAGAATCAAATGTATACCTTCATGAACTCAAGTTTCAGATACTCAGCCATATCGTAGTTCTTTATTATACGGAAAAGCGTTGTGATAATGTCAGTTGGAGAGTAGCCCAAATCATAGAGCTGCTTTAAGCCGTGACAAGCATCGTCAAACTTACTTTCCAACACATTGCGAACAATGTTCTTGACATGAAGAGGGTGAGGTTGGTCACAGACCTGAAGAAACAAAAAGGAGGAAACAAGTGGGGAGATTTGTGATTGATGATGGTATGAAACCAATCTATTTTATCAGCCAAGTGAAGTAAGGTTTTGTATCGAACCTTGAAGACGTTTTCTTGGTTGACAAAGCGAAACCCACTGAATGTGGCTTGTAAGTTGTTTAGAGCTTGCCTCATGTCACCATCAGCTGTAAAGATAATCGCCTCGAGGCCTTCAGGTACATAAGGAACCTTAAGAGATTGAAAACACAGGCGATTAGAATATGTTGAAAATAGCAGTAAGTAAACATGTAGAACGAAAGAAAAGTGGCAAATCCATACATTCTCAGCTTGAACCACCACCATGAGACGGCCTAGTATCTGCTGATCAGATAATCTAGAGAATCGAACTAAGGCACATCTACTCTGAATAGGCTCAATAATCTTGGCTGATGTGTTACAAGCAAGTGCAAACCGGGTAGAGTTTGAATAGATTTCAATCGTTCTCCTTAAGGCTTGTTGTGCTCCAGATGTCATGCTAATTTTACAAACCGAAAACAAAAAGAAGCCCTGAATCAGACTCCTGACTAGAACAACTGAACTTGAGAAGAAAGACTCAAGTAAAAGTCACAAATATAGCAACACTAACCTGTCAGCTTCATCTAAAATAACAACCTTATGACGCCCTGGAGGAAGTGTTACTTTCTTCTGCGCAAACATCTTAATTTTGTTCCTTACAACATCAATACCCCTAAAAACCATAACAGATAAAACAATACCACACCGACGATAAGAAACAAAACAACAAACGAAGACGGAACTATATCCCATAGGTAAAAGATTGGCATCAACATATGAACATACCTATCATCAGATGCATTCAACTCCAGAACAGCTTCCTTATAATTCGGTCCAAGGAGCTCATGAGCAAGTGCCAAAATGCTTGTGGTTTTACCTGTCCCAGGAGGACCCTGAGGGACATACAACAAAATCATAATTCAGATTTCTAAAATAACCAAATCCAATGAACACTACAATGAAGAGGTGAACACATCCACCTAAAAATCAAGCCTTTAATAACAATTGACAAGCTTTATTCTGAAATGAACATAGTAGAAACTGATCAAAACCCTAAAAATTGATCAAACCCCTAAAAATTGACAAGCTTTATTCTGAAATGAACATAGTAGACAAAGCCCAATGCCCTAATTAACGAGTTTATCATAAGCCCTAGTGGTCTAAGAACTGTAAATCTCACCGCAAGGATGAGATTAGGCATGTTCCCGTCGCGAGCGATGACTTGAAGTCTCGAGACGGCATCTTCATTTCCAACGATATCAACTACTTTGCTTGGCCTGTACTTCTCCACCCACGGAATCTCGTATCCGCCGCCGCTAGAGGTTGAAGACGAAGACGCCATTTTCAGTCGGAAGAGAAGAAATCTCCGATTTGGGGGTTTTTCTGGTTTGGAGGGAAAATTGCTGTGAGGAATCTAATTGAGGGTTTTAGTTTTATTCGATCATTTTGCATTAAAGGGCCTAATAAAATACAAGAATGCGAATTCTGGACCAAAGTATATTAATTTCATTATATTACCCCCAACATTTGTCACTTTTCATTATAGGGCCTGCGAAATGAGACGAATACGAATTCCGAACCAAGGTATTATAGTTTTACAATATAGCCCCTATAAAAGTACACGGAATTACATCTAAGCCCAGAAATTTTGTCTGGTTCTCATTTGAGGAGACATTAAAATGTTTAAAATTGATTTTATGTATTCATTTTTCAAACATCACATTTTCCGATTTGTCCGACTCATCTTCTTTCTCTCCCCTTTCTCTCTCTCTCTCTTTGTTCGAATCGAAACCCTAACAAATCCGATTTTGTCTCTGAGATTGAAATTTCCCCTTTTTAATGGCGTAAAGCTACACCAATTTCAACAAATCGAAATCAATTGTTGAAAATCTGAAGAAAGGAAGAGACTTTATAAGAAAAAATGTCAACAGAGACGACGGAATCATCAACCCCTTTGATTCTAACCGGAGATGATAACAACGGAGGAGGAAGGAGATCGGTGAGAAGACAAGGGTTAAGAGAAGCGGCGAGGTTACTAAGACATGCAAGTAGCGGGAGAATGATGATGAGAGAGCCATCGATGCTTGTTCGTGAAACAGCAGCTGAGCAGCTTGAAGAGAGACAAAGCGATTGGGCTTACTCAAAGCCTGTAGTGGTATTGGATTTTGTTTGGAATCTTGCTTTTGTTGCCGTTGCTACAGCTGTTTTGGTACTTAGTAGCGATGAGAAGCCTAATGTGCCTCTTAGGGTTTGGATTATTGGGTATGGGTTGCAATGTATGATGCATATGGTTTGTGTTTGTGTGGAGTATCGTAGAAGGAATAGGATAAGAAGAGATAGGAGTCCAAGATCTCGTTCTTCATCTTCTTCTTCTATGGAGGAGGAAGAAGAAGGTTTGGGTTTGAGTAGAGACTCAGATGATCGATACTTGGAGCTAGGGCAATTAGTGAACGAAGACAACAGGTATAATGCTTTAGCTTTAGGGATTGTGATACAGTCATACAGATATATTGTGTTATATGTGATGTGAATCTTGGCTAAAGTAGTGTTTTCTGTAACCAGTTTTGCTAAGCATCTAGAATCTGCGAATACGATGTTTTCGTTTATATGGTGGGTCATTGGATTCTACTGGGTATCTTCTGGTGGCCAAGAGTTATCTCAAGGATCTCCTCAGCTTTATTGGTTTGTTGTTTCTTTCCCTCATATCTCTTCAAGTCTCTTAGTGTTTTAAGTTGTTCATGTTCATTAGTTTGTTTGGATACCTTTGTTTTTATAGGTTGTGTATAGTCTTTCTCGGTTTCGATGTGTTCTTTGTGGTTTTCTGCGTTGCATTGGCTTGTGTTATCGGCATTGCTGTTTGCTGCTGCTTGCCTTGCATCATTGCAGTTCTATATGCCGTAGCAGAGCAGGTAACTATCTCATAACCTGTTTTTTTGGCATTTTTACCAAGAGAGTTGAATTTGTTCCGATGTAAATCTGTTGAAAATGCAGGAGGGGGCTTCGAAAGAAGACATTGACCAGCTTACTAAATTCAAATTCCGAAAGGTTGGTGATTCTGTGAAACACACTGTTGATGAAGAACAAGCACAAGGAGATTCAGGAGGAGTTATGACTGAATGTGGTACAGATTCACCCATCGAACATACTCTTCCTCATGAGGATGCAGTAAGTAACACAAAAATCATTCTCATATCTATAAGTAACCTGTAAACTCTGCATATCATGTTATGTTATGGATAGAATCTGATTAGATTTTGACGGAACAAGACCTGATTTTGCTTCTTGTGAATCTACAGGAATGCTGCATTTGTCTTTCAGCTTATGAAGACGAGACTGAGCTAAGGGAACTTCCTTGTGGCCACCATTTCCATTGTGGTTGTGTGGACAAATGGCTTTACATAAATGCTACATGTCCTCTCTGCAAATACAACATCCTCAAGAGTAGCAACTATGGAGAAGGCGGGGAAGTGTAGAACAGAAGAAGAAAATAACATGCAAATACGCGAAAATCTGTATCATTAGCGGCTGAGGAACCCTGTAAAAAAGAGTTCATTTGATCAATTTGTAGTTTTACTTACATTGCTTGTGGTAATGTGTACACATTTTAGTTGTTTTCTTTTGGGGTTCTGTATGTGATGTTGTTGAATCTTGTTAACATGTTTTGGTTCTTACTTGCTCAACAAGGTAACAAGTTATCTTATTCCATCTCGAATTTAGAATGATTTTCCCATGACTTGTTTAACTTGAAAATATTCAGATTGTTAATAGTTAAACTTTGGAAAATATTAGTAGAAAAGACAAGACTGGAAAAACAAATGATTCTTTGATTTATAAAAAAAGAATAATTAAATAATATTGAATGTAAATAAACGTTAAATTTTTATTAACCGAAAGATGACGAGTTCGATACAACTATTTTTGAAGAGAGAAATAATATAGATGCAGGAAAATAAAACAACATCTATATATTTTTTTTCTTTATATTTGAGAGCTGAAAAAAAAGAGAAAAGCTTTAAAAAAAAAATCAAGGCTTTTTCTGGAAACCCCATGGATTCTTATTTGCCCAGTTCCATTGATCCCTGCACATCTCATCCACTCCATATTTTGCCCTAATAAAAAAAAAAAATAACAAAGAATGAATCCTTTATTCATCATAATAATAACTCAAACACAAAAAGATCAAACTTTTCAAAAGTACTCAAAAGTATGGTTTTTTTTTATGAAATTCATGTCAAAATTCAATATACTTCTCTGTTGAATACCATAAATCTAATCAAACTTTTATCCATGAGCTTGAAGATTGCATAAACACACAAACATATTCAAGTTTATTTCTTATGAAAAACGGATATGGTAAAACTGATAATAGACTTACTTCCATCCGAGTTCTTTCTCAGCTCTCTCAGTTGAAGCATAAACAGCTGTTGCATCTCCAGCTCTTCTTGGACATAGCTTCATTGGGATTTTCTGCAAAACAAAAATGTTTGTTTATATCATTTTTCGACAGCAAATCTTCAGTCTCATTCCCACAAACTTCATTGTCATAATTGCAGAAACAAGAGAAAATTTTACCTTGCCAGAAGCTTTTTCAAAAGCACAAACCATTTCTAAGACAGAAGTTCCTTGACCAGTCCCAAGATTATAAGCAGTACAACCTAAGATTAAGATGACACACCAACACATAAACAAAACATTCTCAAAGCATCCTAATCTTTGCTTAAGTACATAAACAGTTAAAATGTCTTATAGAGTTTACCAATCTTTGAGTCTGAAAATAACTTGTTTAATGCAGCAACATGGCCATCTGCTAAATCCATTACATGGATGTAGTCTCTGACCTGCAAGTGTATCTTAGCTTATTAATCTAATCTTCTATCAAAATTCCAACCATTGAATAAAGAAATGGTTTTATCGATGTTGTACCGCGCTACCATCCTTAGTAGGATAGTCATGTCCAAATACATTAAGTTCAGGTAATCGTCCAACCGCTACTTGTTGGATATAAGGCATGAGGTTATTCGGTATGCCCTTTGGATCTTCTCCAATTCTTCCGCTCTCGTGAGCTCCAACCGGATTGAAGTACCTCAGAAGAATTATCTTCCATTCAGGTTCCGCGGTGTGAATGTCTCTAGCTATTTCTTCAAGAAACAGCTACACAAATAGATCATATATATCAAGATCTCATTCACAAAGGAGATGACTTTCAAGATTATGCACTCAAAACAGAACACAACAGATTCTAAGGTCCGAGGCTAATACCTTAGTACGACCATAAGGATTCATAGCTTGTAACTCAAAGTCTTCCACACATGGGACTATTTCAGGTTGGCCATAAACTGTTGCAGACGACGAAAACACCATCTGTATATAAATATATTCAAACACCACAAGAATTTAGTAACTAAATCAGAACAAGAAACCTATTTTAAAAAAACGTAAGGATAAGGATTATGATCTTAACCATTTTGCAGTTGTATTTTGCCATTGTCTCATAAAGATTGATTGTTCCAACTAAGTTATTATCAAAGTAACGACGAGGGTTTCCAACACTTTCTCCCACAGCTTTAAGACCAGCAAAGTGAATCACAGCATCAAATCTGTTTTCCCTCACAAATAATAGAATAATAAATTTCCCCTGAATTAAAAAATTGCATAATTTGATAGTTACAAAAAATTTCACATTACCTCTGATTGGCAAAGAGTTTCTCAATATCCCCTTTGTTTCTTAGATCACCCTGCAATTAATCAAAACACCCAAATATATAAAAAAAATACAATCTTTATTCTTAAAATAGCATAAAAATCCAAGCTTTTATTTGGTATACTAACCAGATTGAATTCAAGTTTGTTAGAGAGATCAGGACCAACAAGCTCTCTAACCCTATGAACAGCTTCAACAACAGAGTTATCAAGATTATCAATAATGGAAACTTTAAAACCCTGATTCAAAAGCTGAACAACAGTATGTGTTCCAATGAATCCAGCACCACCAGTCACCAAAATGTTCTGCTCCACAGAAGAACCCATTTTTTTTTTTATCAAAACCCACTTCTCAAAATCCAAACTTTCTTCACTATTTAGGATCAAATAGAAATACTCAGAGGTTGAGCAAATCAAGAAGAGAAGAAAGAGAAGGAAAAAGTTAGAGTCTTTATTTTTTGGGATTTACTGATACGTTCGCTTTCTTGTGAGTAGATAAGAATAACGCCGCAAAAGCGAAATTAAGGAAAAGGTTGAGATGGAGAAAGCTTTTTTGTTTTCTGTTTTTTGGTTGGATGATGAAGATGAGAATGATGATCCTTTGATCTTGGAATTAATTATGTGAGGGGTTTATATAATTAAGGGAGAAAAATTAAAGCATTACAACTTTTGTTTTGACTAAAAACAGATTTTGTTTAAACAAGGAAATAAAAAGATATGCATTTGCCATTTTAAAGCTATTTTGGGATTATGGATAATGAGTGATGACCAAATCCACGAGGACTAGAGGGAAAAGTGGGTATTTTAAGTGTTTTCCTAATTGTTTTAGATAATTTAGGACTTAGATAGTCTTTTTTTTTTTTGCCAATAAGGATTCAGAGTCTAAAACCAAATAATATGAGTTATTGGGTTGTCATTAGTTTAATTGTTTTTGAAGAATGTAAAGTTGTAATAGTCACTTAACATAATTAATTAAAAAAAAAAAGAATTTATAATAGTCAACAGCTAGGGCCCAAACAGCTATTCATCAAATTGCTTAACACGTGAAACTCGAAAAATGGTTTTAGAATTGTCTTCAAATGCCATGTGACTGAGTTTAATTGAATTTTTAAAAATATATAATTTTGGTTGAGGTGACAAACACTCTTATGTTATGACCCCAAATAGTAAATGTATCATTTTATCTATTTAAATGACATTGTTATCTAGAGGAATTGGAGCACGTACAAAAGTTTAAGAACCTGACTAAATAACTTTAGCTATGAATTCAAAGTTTAGTAGCCTAATCTTATTATAAATTTGTTTGTGGTAATAATTTAATTTTATTTATCGAGTATAATTCTTCTTTCTGCAAATTTGCGTAGGAGTGTGAAGTTCCACTTTAAAAAATGCCCAATTTGCCGAGAAGAATGTTAGATTAACCAACTGTAGTTTCCGGCAATAATCAAACAATTGCACTAATAAGGAAATATATAATCTTACAACAAAATAAAACAATTGACCTTTTGTTAATTGCCCTTTTATTTGTCACAAGATATACATTCAATAGTACGTATTCGCAAAAAGCAAATATTTTACATCTACAAATTTGTAAGATATTGATGTAATTACATTTTAATTAGTAGAAGATCTCATGGTTGATTTTATCGACAAATATATATATATCATGATTTAGTTAATTATTTTATTTTATCGGTTAACATATGTGTCAGTGTCAGCTTGCGAACATGTTTTGCATTTGCATTTAAAATGATCACATAAGGCTTGAAGAAAATTAAACAAAATTGGGTAATTTGCATACAAAATGGGATAGTCTTTAGTCTCTCTATACCCCACTTAGGTGGCAGTGTGTATTTACCATTTACCCCAGCTACTTATTACCTTGTTACAAATATTTTATTATTCCTAGATAATGTGATTAAAATCCCAAGTTTTTTTTTTTTTTTTTTTGTTAATATCCGAAGATGTTTCCTTTTTATTCCTATGATAAAAGTTACATTATGCATGACAAAAATGAGATGGAATGAAGATATTGCTCTATAACACTAAAGTCGCTAATTTACCAAATGTATCGTTAAATACTAATTTATTTAATAGTGTTTATTAAATTTTTAAATCTATCGTTAGTTATTCGAAGTAATTTTAATTCTATCATCTTTAAAACATTTCCAGATGTTCTGAAAATGGTGCACTTTCCTTTTAAGTTTCCTTTCGGAACTTTTGAAAATGTAACTTGAACAAAATGAAATAGTAGTAGACATTCGTTTTCTTCATTCCAAGCCCAATGTTCTTAAAGGCAAGTAAACAAATTTATATACATACAACATTTATTTCATTGTATAGTGGGTTTCATAGCTTTACAGTATCTTTTTATATGTTGCTCGTGCCACACACGCATATAGAACAACAATATGTAACGTTTATAACATTTTTTTTCTTTTGAAACTTGACAATCCCAATAAAGTTTATAGTCAAACTTTTTAAATAACATATTCACAACTTTTTCAATACTATCAAATAATTAATATAAGAAAAGATAGTGTTAATAAATGTATATATCCTCTGTAGCACAAGCCTCTCCAAAGTGTGTCCTCTGTACCCGACCAAAAGATGTCATAAATCGAGTTATTTTCACCAATCCTAAAAGAAAAATAGAAATTACAATGTTGAAGTGTAAGATCGAATATTCATTTTTATTTATGGATGGAAAGCACATGCAGGTCTTAAATCATACTAAATGCGTTCCAATATATAAGACTGAAAATAACTGCTTACTAGTTTAAGGTAAATGTAAATTGCTTAAATATATTAGTTCTAGTTAACATTAAGGTAAACAAAGTTACGGCCATTTAATTTATTTCAGTTTTGTTTCAGAGATTAGCAGTTGAAACTAATAACAATTTATGAATTTTCTTTATCACTCTCCGTTTGCAACACATATGCAGTCATATATGTATTTAGTCATGTAACTATTAATGACTGTGCCTTAATATTCACGTATCAGCTGACAAAATGAACGCTGAACTGTTGTAATCTAAGCAAATAAAGTAAGAAATTCCCATGTGAACAGTAATAATACTGTTGTAAACTACAGTTTTATTTGATCAATATATAAATAAAATGCATTGATATTTACGTGTGATTTTGTGGGGTCTTTCTTGCCATACCAGTCCTTGTTGGATGAATCCGAATATCTCCTTTTCGACGTTTTCCTATTAACATTACCAACCTCGTATTGGTCCCAGCCAAATATATTATATTAGTTTAGTTGATGGTTTACACTTTACATTAAAATATTATGTTATTTAATACTGTACTGATTAAATATTACTATATTATACATTAACTCACTTACTATAAGAGGAGTGGCGTCGTTGGTTATTATTGACCTTAACGTCGATTTTAAACTCAAAAAAGTAATGACGGTTTACAAATTCCACGGTCAAATGTTTTAAATTAATTTGTTTGGACTGTAAAAGAATATAAGAAAATGTTGTAGCTTTCTATTTTATTTAAACAAACTTTAAAACTAAAATATTTATGCTCTCAAATATTTATTGGCATTGATCTTTTGATAGATCTCTTTGACAAGACACTTGACAAAACATAACTTTAGTTTTTAATCAAAATCAACTTGTAAACTAGATTATTATTCACTTTTAATATTATAACTCAATTAGAACTAGCTTAGTAAAATAAGGGAACCGAGTTTCTTAAGGTTATTCTTTGTTTTTTTGTGTGTGTGTTTGGTGCAAAATGTAACTTTTTACTCATATAAAGTTTAATATAATTTTTTATTCATATAAAAGTTTAATGTTTGTTTTGGAGATAATTAATTGATTAAAAATAAGTTTCTTCTTTCCCACCACATAGAGACCTTTGAGTTGCGTTTTGTTCACCTTAAGATTAAGACGCAAAACTAACATTCTATTTCCAGCTTCGGATAAGTGGATGAGGGTGAGTCTGATATCTTACATAAAGTGGTAGGATACAGAAAACACACATTGAACAGAGTTCAACTATAGTTTTTAATTTTTGATAGGTTGCATCATGGGAATGTTGGGAACCCAGTGACTAAATGAAAAATTAGTACAAGTCTACTTTGTTTTTATTAAATCCACTTGGTCCGTGGTTGATCTTTTTTTGACCCAAACCTAAAAAAATTTAAAAACATCTAAAAATAATTGAAATATGGTGTTACTATGAGGAACATTATTTTGAAAAATAAATAACTGATCAATAAAAAAAAAATATGGGAGTGACCCCATTAATAAATTAATTTAGACACATAAAATAAAATAAATAAATTTTATTCCATTTAGTTGGATTCACGTTTAGATTGTGAGGGTATGATCCACTAAAAATATATTTTTAACATCTTTTAGTTTTTAAATTATTAAAATTAGTTTTGATTTGCATGTTTCTACTGTAACAGTTGAAAGATGATTTTTTGGGATAAAAATTGTGGAAACTGTACTATAGAATCGCATCAATGATCATTTTTAAGTGAATGTCTATTTTTTTTAATCGAGAATTAGTTATTTAACTGATATAATAATTTAAAAATAAAATTTAATGACGAGTAAACGCAAAATACAATTACAATTTTTTTTTATCAATTTATATTTTTGAATATATTGTTTTTGACCCCGACAAAATGAAATTCTGGCTCCACCACTACTCGTATTGGTCCCAAGCAAATATACTATACTTCTTCTATTTCTAATTGATTGTATTTGTAAGATTTTTACATATATTAAGAAAACATATTAAAAATTGATTAATAATGCATCATTTTTTTGTGATCAACAAATTTCTATAATTATAGACCAATAGAATTTAATTCTTTTTCTTGAAATTTATAATTTATCATCAATGACTAATAAATCATGCATAGAAAATCTAATAATGTAATTAAAAAAAAAAATCTTACAAATACAATCAATTAGGAATGGAGGAAATATTAGTTTAGTTGATGGTTGCATTCAAAGATTATGTTAACTCAATAGTCATAGTCAATACTGATTAAGAATTATATTACACAGTAACTCACACTATTAAAGCCAGTGGCACTCGACGTTGGTTATTTATTATTGACCTTAATGTCGATTTTAAACTCACAAAAGTAATGACGGTTTACAAATTCCGCGGTCAGAATTTTTTTAATTAATTTGTTTGGACTGAAAAAGAATATAAGAAAATGTTGTAGCCTTTTATTTTATATAAAAAAAAACTTTAAAAATCAATCAGTTATGCATTAATTAAAAAGAAAAATTACAATACTTTGCCTTCACATTGGGCAGAGTTTCGACTTTAGTTTGTATAGGTTGCATCAGCATGTTGGGAACCCGATATGAATAAATAAAAAGTGAGTACAACTCTAATTTGCTTTCATTAAATCCGGTTTGTCCATGGTTGAAATTTTCTTCACCCAAACCTTTTTTTTTTTTTTGGTAAATGAAAATATCTAAAATATAATGAAAATATAATGAAAATACGGTGTTACTGTGAGGAACATTATTTGAATAATACAGTATATAACTGATCAATAATAATTTTTTGAATATGGTACCATGTGAGATTGAATCGGTGGGTAGATATATTTTAGTCAAATGATATTCTGGGAAAATCTATTTCCCTAAGCATTTTCTTTTCTTTATGTAACCTTGATAAGAAAATAACCTGTCTTTTGTTGGGGCCCACAATAGAACAAAAACGCAAATATTTATTATAATTTCACCAAGAAAGACTTAATTTAGTAACCTTTGGATTTTTTTTCTCCCTAAAATGTTAAAGAAACTTACCTCATATGTGTAAGTGAAAACTAGCTTGTATACACGCGCTAAAAAGTATCATATGGAGATAACACACTGCAACTCTCTTTCTTTTTTTTTTTTCTTTTTTTTTTTTTTTTTTTTTTTTTTTTTTACTGCAACTCTTGATAAGGCCGGTTTTCAAAATATTATATGGATCTTTAGAATTTTCATAAAACTGGAGCAGCGTGATCATATTAAATGATAGAACATCTTTAGAAATGCATCAGCGTTTAACTAAACTCATATTTTGGCGACAACAAAAAAAAAAACAACTAAACTCATATTTACATCGTATGATACGCTATACAATTTGATCTAATTCCAACCATATATATGTTTTCTGTTTTCGATAGATAATACGCCATACAGTTTTCACCAAACGATGTTGTTGGTTGAAAACTTGAAATACCATTAATTTCAGTCTATGTAATACTATGGCTTAAATACCATTTATTCAAATACTTACTATGAATATCCAATTATCCAAATCAACTGTTATTTATATAGAAATTCTTCCACAAGCTTATTTCTTTCTGCAACATTAATTGTTGTAGAGGGACAAGTTTTTTTTTTTCGCCAATAGATTTGTGTGTGGAGTAAGTGTTAGATTCAAAGCATCGTGATTATCTTTTTTCTTGTTAGCTTCACAATATATTTATATTTTCTTATTTTTATTAAGATCAGATCATTTATTTAGTTAATTATGAGAAGTTTTAGTTTTTCTTTACTCATATGTCAGATCCAACGGCTACTAGTATTTGCTTTCGTTAGGGTTTATACTAGCTATGCGTTTTTCTGTAATATTTTTTTTTTTTTTTTTTTTTTTTGGCATTTCTCCATATAAGGAAGTCGTAATTCTTACCGGGAGCCACGTGAAACCTAATGATGAAAAAGCGTAGTGGAGAAATGGTCTTGTCTGATGAGGATATTAATTGGTGTATGAAAAGACAAAAAAATTTAATACTCCCTCCGTTTCATATTAGTTGTCATTTTAGGTTGTTTTACGTAGATTAAGAAAACAATTAATTTTTCTCTTTTACCCTTAATTAATGTTTATTTGGTTTAATTTTATTGGTCAAACATTAAAACAACAGGGACATAAATGGAAAATTCTACCAAACATCTCCATTGAAAACCTAAAACGACAACTAATTTGAAACAAAATTTAACTTCTAAAACGACAATTAATTTGAAACGGAGGGAGTACCAAATATGTTTTTACCTATAATACATTTCAATTTTGTGGGTTTTATTGTTTACTATGTAAAAAGGCAACGAGTGGGAAAACAAAAACAAAAAACGCAATCACGAAATATTGGCACGTGAGAGACAAAAATATATAAATATCAAACCTGTAACTATTATTAGCTTATTTGTTTTTATTTATTATTTTATTTGTTTTGTTAGTTTTATACATTTTTTTATTATTAATATATCAATAGCAATACCGTAATCATGTAGTCATTGTTATATATGCGACTTAAAATGTAAAAGGTATGTCTGGGTCAAATATATAACATATATATGATTATATCTATAATTAAAGTACGATCCCGAAAGAATGTTAAACAATGAAAAATATAAGGAAAAATAGTAAGAATGATGAAAACATTGAATATTTGTGGTCTTATTGAACATGTGAGTGTGATGGTGGTTAGGGTTTTTTTTTTTTTTTTTTTTTTTTTGCCAAACAATTGGAGAAATCCAAGGACAAATAGTAAGAATAATGAAAACATTGAATATTTGTCGTCTTGTTGAACATGGGAGTGTGATGGCGGTTAGGGTTTTTTTTTTTTTTTTTTTTTGCCAAACAATTGGAGAAATCTCTTTAGGGATGTTTTCTCTTTAAGAAAGCAATTACTTGAAAGAAAATTGACATAAAAAAGTAGAAAGTGCAAAACATCTTAACAAGGCAAACTAATAAAAATAATAGTAATGAATTTCTAACTTGAAGAAGAAAAGAAAACACAACTTTGTGATGGTTAAAGTTATGAAACTTTTGGCGACAAAAAAGAAAAAAAAAAGTTACTTTTCGAAGTAACAATTACTACCATCTTTTACTCTGTACACAATAATATGTAAAGATTATTGTTGTACTACATCAAGTCATCATTACTTTTTAAACTATTTTCTTTTTTTTTTAAATCACTTTTTCACTATAACGAACAAAAAAATTTCACATCTTTGTATATATATAAAAGTTTAGGATTTTAAAGTGGAATCATGGGAAATATATCAATGTTGGTACAAAGCATTAACTTCAGCAGTGCTGGTACAAAATATACTGTTACAGCACTATAGCATTTTCTTAAATCTATTTTGCTGGCAATTTTTCTATACCCTATGATCGAGATCGTTGAAAGCTATGCGAACAATGCAACATCGAAAAAATGATACGTGATCAAACATAAAATATCAACAATGATACGTAATATTACTTACTGTGTCAAATACAGAAATTTGCAACCGTTGTTAAATATGTGGTTTGAATAACATAAATTAACAAAAATAATGATGAACTATTAAAACCAAAGAAAAAAAAATAGAAAAGACAAAACAATTATACTAATGGGAAAACATGAAAATATTATTAAAAAAAAAAAAAGCAGTGAATATTTTATCAACCGATATTTGTGGGGTCTTTTTTGCCAAACATTCTTGTCGTATGGTTCGGAATCGATCTCTACACTTTTTGAACTATAAAATTATTGGACGTTATATTAGTACCATTACCAACCTCGTATTGGTCCCAATAATACTAGCCCTAGTTGATGGTTGCTCCCTTCTAAAATATTATATTGTATAGTAACCAAATTGTATGGAATATCAGATCTGAAATTTATTTCATTTCCTTTTTAAATTCTGGGAAATTAGTAATTTTAAGTAGCATTAGAACTTTTTTTAAAAAAAAAATTATATAGAAAGCATCCTTTTATATAGGTATTGGAGTTTATTAGAGTTTTAGTTTCTTAAATACTAATAAAAAATGTATTTTCCACCATAGCTTTACCAAAAATGCTTATTTTAGTTTATAAGTTCTATTGATAATTTAATTAAACTGTAATGTAATTTTTATGTGGTCCCAGAAACATATATCAGGCAGCGATCCGTATTGTTCCCACTTTCAATTTCCTTAATTCTCTTTTCATTTTATTTTATTTAAAAAAATACTAATATTTTTTTTTTTTGATAATATTAATAATATGCTTTGGGAGCAAGTTTTTTACCACGAGGTTTGTCTTTATTCTAGTTTATAAAGAGAGAAATGATATAAGAAAGAGAGCTAGCTATGCAGAAGAGAGAGAGTTGAAACGAAGAA
The DNA here is from genome assembly GCA_963667165.1 of Barbarea vulgaris. Taxonomy (NCBI): domain Eukaryota; kingdom Viridiplantae; phylum Streptophyta; class Magnoliopsida; order Brassicales; family Brassicaceae; genus Barbarea; species Barbarea vulgaris. The sequence goes on from OY763887.1 coordinate 47,352,725, forward strand.
CAACAGAGAGTGAATACAATATTGTTATGAGAGATTGAGAGTCTTTTTTTTTTTTTTTTTTTTTACTTTAACAAAAACAACAACAAGAACAAAATAAGAGGATGGAAGATTATGATGATGATAATGTAGATTCTTATGGTGGTGGCGGTAGTAAGAAACCAAAAAAATCAGCAAAACCCGCACAAATCATTAAGGTAATTTGTTGTTTGTGACTTTTGTAGTGTCAAATATGATATTTCATTTGCAAGAAAACTAATTTTACGTTGATACCTTTTTACTAATTTTGATTTATCTGATTGATGTTACAGTTGACGGACTCAGACGAGGGTTTTCCTACAGTTAAGAACCCCTCTTTCTATACATTTTCTTTTCTATGAAATTTCATCAGATCTAAGGTTTCTTGATTTTTTACTTTAATAAAAAAAAAAAAAGAAGCCAAATTTTATCATTATTTAACCCATAAATATAAATCTTAACTTTGTTTTTGTGTGTGTTACTGTAGGATCTCCCACAAGGAACTAGAAAAACCGATTTTGATTGGAGCGACACAATGGGTGTTATAAGAGAGGTGGTGGATCAAGGAAATCGGCGTAAGTAAAACATATGATTCAAATTTATGTTAATAAATGAAATGAATACACATATTATGTATGGTTTTAGTTTCCTTTATTACATATTTTAAATCGATATATGTATGAAGTATTAATTTAGGGTTGGATAATTTAATTTGTCAAATCAAAGTTTTGGGTTTTTTTTTTTTTGTTTTCTTTTATTTTTCTTATAAAGTTTTTGGATTTATCAATTTACAAAATATGTATGCAGTTCAATATGAAACGGTTTTGTTTATTTCTAAAAATAAAGTTTTGCTTATTAGAAGAACTATCAAAACAATTGAAATCTTATAAGTTGGTTTTGGTTTAAGACGTACGGTTTTTGGCTCTATATTTATTTTCGCATCTGTGGAATAAAAAGCTTAAACTGTTTTTTCATATAGTTTGTGTTTGGTTTTCAAACCGTTTTCCTTTGTTTTGTTGTTGTTGTTTAGATCATTTAAACCAAATTAGACTCTAAATCAGTTTTTCTTAGACCAGTTATGATTGTATAGGCTAAAAAGTTGTTTTTCTATAAATGTTTGAAATAACTAAACAAAACATTAAATAACGTAAATGAAAACTTTAATGGAATATTTTATGTAAAGTTAGTAAACCAAATTTTATTTTATACCCATGGAATATTTTGGAATAACTAAACAAAACATTAAATAACGTAAATGAAAACTTTAACGGAATTGTATGATTAATTGTGTTATAATTTGTATGAAGGTACTTGTTGGACTGTTTCAACAAGTAGAAGTCTCTCTGGACGTCTTGTAATTGCGAAAAAATTTGATCATCCTCTGCGTTTATCGTCCCTTCATCTACTGGTGGGTCTCATTGACCGAGTTGACTCTACGGGAGGACTCCAAAATCTGGAACATTTGCAGAAGTTTTTAGTCGACAATGGAACTGTTTTAGAAGAAGATTGCAAGTGTCCTCAACTAGCACTAGAGTTCAAAAACGATAAATCTACACCTAATCCACAACTTTGTACCCAAAAAAACAAAGCAAAGGTAACTAAATATTAGTCATTTGATTCTTTATTTATTTTAATATTTGTTTGTGGTGTTATATGAATATATATATATATATATATATATGTTATTATTTTTATTGCAGCATGTACGCATGTTTAAGGTGGAGAATCTGATCATCATGGACCAAGTTGATGAACGTGAACTTATGCGTCTGGTTATCGAGGGACCTGTGGCTGTTGGTATCAATGTTTATTACGAATTTTCGTCATTTAAAGGGGTTAGTACAATATTTTTTTCTTAAATGTTTTCATTATATTATGATGCTCATTGTTTTTTTTTTTTTGATTAATAGGATGGAATCTACAAAGGACCTCAGAAAGGTAGCATTATGACTGACAAGCATTTGATTTTAGTGAGCGGCTATGGAACAAAATTGCCCGAGTGTATCCATTACTGGAACGTTCAAAATTCAGCAGGAAAGAGTTGGGGAAACAATGGGTATGGAAAAATTATTCGTCAAATCAGTCTTGGTAAAAATGAACCATCTCTCTTCAAATCCATTATTTATCCTAAGGTAAGACAATAATAATTATAGATAACTAATTATATAATATATAGTTCGATACTTTACTAAAATCATTATATGTATACAGCTTCTAGATCACTATGAAGGGCAAAGGGAACACGCATGAAAGAATCGATCAAAATGGAAGAGATTTGAAAGAATATTGCTTCAAAGTGTCAACAAGCCCATTTTATAACATGTTTATCTTTTGTTTGGTAATACTTTCTATTTAAAACTGTGTGGAGTATTTTCTTCTTGATCTACTCTCTTTTATTTGTTTGGGTCTCAGTTTTAGATATTGCATGTGTGTTTCTTTAATCTACTTTATATTATGTTCTACTTGCTAATATCGTAGATGTTTTTCTTTAGTCAAACCTATGTTGCTAATATTTATGTCTTTAATCTACTCTATATTGACCAAGTGAGTCAAAAAAAGGGGAAAAAGAAAGATTCATTAAAAAAAGATAATGTTGATAATTGGTACCCATAATAGTGCAACGACACAGGTAAAAGAAAACAACACAACAAGAAGTAAGGTTTTAGTAGCAGCAACACAAGCACTCCCATAAGCAAATTTAGGACGCAAATAGATATAAAAACAATGGAGCATCTCTCTGGGTGAGCTCATTACTTGTGGCATATAAAAGCTCCTAGTCCAATCTGTAAATAGGAAAAAGATCAACCATACAAGAATCTAACATCAAAGAAAAGACTCTTGAAGATAAATTTTGGTTACCTTTGTTTCTTGACAACTTCCTTAATATCATCTCCTTGGACATTTTTCTTGATCCCAATGAATTCCACTATCAAAACAAACCAAAATACACTATCAATAATAAAGATGAAAGTTCACAAGCTAAATCCCAATATATACCTCCTTGATTGGGTTTGGGCCTGCAGAAAACAAACTCAGTCACGATACCATGGGCGTGGCGTATCCTTGCTTGGAAGAGTTTGATCTTGTCATCATAAGGATCCTTAACTTTAAACGTTATGAGAAACATAAACGCACCAGCAAAGTGAAAATTGGCTTTAACAGTTTTGACAAATTCATATTCTGTGCCCTGTTTTTTTAACACAAAAGAAAACATAAATTCATAAAATAAGCAAATCTAATAAGTCTATTATTCAAAGCACAAGCTCACATATTTGGCATTGCGGTCATCAAGCGATGCCTGAGCGAGCATCTTAAGAAAATCTTCATCAGTGGCTTCAGCATCTTCTAACTCATCAGTGAAATTATGTCCATCAAGCGAAGCAGCATGGTAGTTGAAAATGCAGACGAAAGGTCTGTAATCTATATCAAAGCCCTGTTTCACATATGTAATCATATTTCACAAACTGTTAACTTTATATAATTATATAATAAAACCAAAAGTCCAAAACAAACCATACATCGCTATCATTGACTTGTTTGGTCATTATGGCCAGTTCTTCCTCTGGTGTGTATTGAGGCTTATCTTTGTCAGTCCGAGTCATGTATGGAGGTCTCTCATAGTCTGGATCCTCAGGTTTCCACAGCAAAAACGCTGGTTCGAGCCACTTAACCCAGCCTGCCACATGTAATCCAAAATTGTAAATTATGAACCTTTTTGGTTAAGATTAAACGAAATTCGAAGCTTACTTTGATCAATATCACACATCGCTTGGTCACGAATCAGATCAGATGAAGAACCCTAACTTTTTTTTTTTTTGGGGAAAGTGAATTTTTTTAGATGCGGATCCCTTTCTTCTCCTCTATAATATAATATCCATCCCATTTATTTTACTCAATAGTCCCTTCTATTTATTTATCTTCGTCTTTTGGCATTATTCTTTTACTTTCGTTCAACTACTACCCAACCCAATCCAAATCTCTGCCTCTTAAATCTTCTCTTTTCGATAACAATATGAAATCTTATTTAAAATAACAACGTATCAAATCAAATTGTTTACAAAAAATAATAAGAGATTCTTTTTATTGCTCCGTTTCAATGTAAGCTTCCGACAATAAGAGATTCTTCCTAATATAGTTTACCAGTTACCACTAAAAAGCAGGAAATTAAGGTGAGTGTTATACATGTTTTTTTTTAAATAATTAAATAATGGGTAATTATAAAGTATAGTATCAAAGGAACACAAATTAAATCTCTCACCTATGACACTGTTCATGGTACTGTCACAGATGAAAATTTCCATTATATCTCTACGTAAAATTAGCGGTTAAGTATTTAGTTACCGATCAAAAATTCTGGACTGTTATCGGTTGTATCATCAACGAAAACTGTGTTGTTAACATAGTAAAAAATATTATATCATCTAACATATATGGATTAACATCTAAGTTATTATTTATCATGGTATAAAATACATTATGAACATATTAATGTATTAATCCGATGAATAATAGATGCAAATTTTATCGATAATTTATATGTTATCATGGTAACTATGTTTATCAGTATATCATAATATATATCATGTTAACATATACATTATCGATACAACTTTATCTATTATTCGTCAAATAAATACATTAATATGTTCATAACATATTTTATGTCATGATAAATAATAACTTAAATGTTAATCCATATATGTTAGATGATATATTATTCTTTAACATGTTAACAAAATAATTATCGTTACAACTATTATCGATAACAATCAAAATGTTTTTTATAGTTAAAAAAAATAGTTACCCGTTAACATTACAATAAGAGTATTTTTGTCCAAAATTTATTTTTCATGTGAGATAACTAATAAAACAAAAAACAATGCTGAGAAATTAATTGTTTGGTTGTCTGATGTTATAAATTTTATTGACCCTTAAATAATCTATATGAGAACTGAGGATAATCAAATTATCTGTTACTTAATATTCTATTCTACTTGCTAATATTTCTCAATTTTAGATATTGCATGTAGTTTTTTTTTTTTTCAATCTACTTGCTATTCCTCAATTTTAAATAATGTATTGTAGGTTTTTTTCTTTAATCTACTTTATATTTTCTTCTACTTGCTACTTATTAACCAAGTGAGTCAAAATATGAAAAAGAGAGATTCATTTTTAAAACATAATGTTGATTGATACCCATAATAGTGAACGACAAGAAAACAGCAAAACGACTCTCGTACAATAATAAGTTTGGTTTATAGTAGCAACACAAGAACTCTTAACAAGTCTTGCAATAAGTTGAATATTCCCTAGCAACACAGTTTAAATAGAAATAAAAATCAACCATACAAGAATCTAACATCAAAGTCACCTAGTCACATCTCTCTGGGTGAGCTCATTACTTGTGGCATATAAAAGCTCCTAGTCCAATCTGTAAAGAGAAGAAAGATCAACCATACAAGAATCTAACATCAAAGTAAAGACCCTTGAAGATTAAATTTTGGTTACCTTTGTTTCTTGACAACTTCCTTAACATCATCTCCTTGGACATTTTTCTTAATCCCAATGCATTCCACTATCAAAACAAACCAAAATACTATAAATCTAAAGTAAAAAAAATATATAAAGATGAAAGCTCACAAGCAAAATCCCAATATATACCTTCTTGATTGGGTTTGGGCCTGCAGAAGATATACTCAGTCACAATACCATCAGCGTGGCGTACCCTTGTTTGGAAGAGTTTGATCTTGTCATCATAAGGATCCTTAACTTTAAATGTTATGAGATACATAATCGCACCAGCAAAGTGAAAATTGGCTTTAACAACTTTGACAAACTCATATTTTGTGCCCTGCTTTTTTAAATAATCGAAAAAGAAAAATAAGCACATGTTTTTATATTGATGACAAAATTGAAAGCAAAAAATTCTCACATATTTGTCATTGTAGAGATCAATGGATGGATGAGCGAGCTTGATGAGATATTCCTCATCATTGGTTTCTGACGAATCGTCGTTAATTAATTGATTTGAAGTGAGCACCGCAGGATGGTAGTTGAAAACGCAGTGGAAGGGTCTGAAATCGATCTCAAATCCCTGTTTCACATACAATCAAATTTTGTATATATATATATATATCATATCATATGGTAAAACCAAAACAAACCATACATCGCTATCATAGATTTGTTTGGTAATCATGTCCAGTTCTTCCTCTGGTGTGTACTGAGGCTTATCTTTCTCGGTCTGAATCATGTATGAAGGTCTCACATAGTCTGGATCCTCAGGTTTCGTTAGTAAATACGCTGCTGCGATCCACTTTACCCAGCCTGCCACATGTTAATCCAAAATTGTAAATTATGAACCTTTTTTTTTAAAGATTAAAAACGAAATTCGAAGCTTACTATGATCAATATCACACATCGCTTGGTCATGAATCAGATGAAGAACCCTAACTTTTTTTTTTTTTTTTGGGGAAAGTGATTTTTTTTTAGATGCGGCGGATCCCTTTCTTCTGGAACCCTCCTCTATAATAAAATATCCATCCCATTTATTTTACTCAATAGTCCCTTCTATTTATTTATCTTCGTCTTTTGGCCTTATTCTTTTACTTTTCTTTAACTACTACCTAACCCAATCCAAATCTCTGCTCTTAAATCTTTTCTTTTCCACAACAATATGAAATATGAAATCTTACATAAGAGCTTCTTTTAGAATCAATCTGTTCAAATACTATGTTTAAAACCATTAAAGACTTCCTAATATAGTTTTACCATCTATACTATTAACACTAAGAGAGCTATCAATGTTAAGTTTCCAACATCAATATATCGTGTACACTAAGAGGAAACATTATATTTTTATTACGGCTAGGCAAAATTCATAACCAAGTAAGAGGAAACATTGTATTTTTTTAAGTGTTCAAGAGGACTCCGGGTAGAGAGTGGTGAATCTTGGGTTCAGTTGTTGTGCCCTCTGGAAATGAAGTCATGAACTATCAATGTTAGTTAACACTAAGAGGGATAGCAATGTTAATTATCACAAAGAGAGCTATCAATGTTAATTAACACTAAAAGGGCTATCAATGTTAAGTTTCCAATATTAATATATTGTGTACACTAAGAGCTTTCATGAACTAGAGATATTTTTTTGTTTCTTGTTTGAAATATTAATTTAATAATTTGATCTGAAAAAAAAAAGAAATTCGAACCAAATCTAACAAATTTTTTTTTTTTTTGACATTAACCGTTTTAGTAACAAGTAATCAAGTATTTTATTTTAATTTTTTGATGAATGAACATAAACTGAATGCAGTGACGACAGTGGATGCAACAGAGGTAGGAAGCAAAATAAATAAACAAAAGAGATTAATCACGAAATAGATCTTCAACACAAATGCATGTAACAAAAATAAGAATAAAAAAGATGTCAAAACTAATGAATTGCTCGGATGATGAATGGAGCGACACACACAAATGCAAAGTAAACAAGCTAGCTAGGCTAGATAAATGATTCACGAACTAAATAAAACAACTTACTAATTTTTTTTTTCTTTTTAATATACTTGACTTACAGTGATGAAACTAAAACAGAGATAGAACTGTTATGTTTATAATTGAGTTTCGTTTAACAATTTTATAAATAATTATGTTTTTTAAGTCAAAGAGTGTGTCTGTGTTAGAGTTGTGTCTTTTAAGTAAAAGTATTTATGTTTATTAAATAAAAGTGATGTCAAAGTCTATTTAATCTGTTTTTATTATGTCGAAAAACATGTCGTTGGTTTTCACTATGAATGTTTATGGCTCTGTTTCCAAGATTTTTTTATATGAATTTGATTCTAATTCCTTTAATCACAATTTTTTGTTATTTCAATTTCAAATATATCTAGGTTAATCTGCCAAACCCGTTGTTATAATGCAGAACGGATTAGAGTTATCAGTTTAGAATTATAATTTGGTGGATTAATCCACTAAAAACCGTAACTAAATCTAACCCGCCGTGAGACGGATTAACCTACTTTGAAACCCCTACATATATACGATTAATATTTTGTAAACTTTAATTTCATTCAAAATTTTAATCACTTTATAACGATCTACAAAAGTAAAAAAATCACCCGTTCGGGGACCGAACGGGTATTCTCCTCTAGTTTACCACTAAAAAGCAGGAAATTAAGGTGAGTTGTTATACATGTTTTTTATATTTTTCTAAGACAATGTGTATTACAAGATTTTGTTTATTCGGTTTGTGAACATTAGAGAGGAATCGACGATAGCTTCTTAGTCAAAGGGAAGGTTTGAGATTATGGTAATATTACATGTTCCTTCATGAGACTTTAGAATCTATCTATCTACTAAACTATTAAAAAATACTCAATCTTAGAGGATATTTCCAAACACTATAGAAGTTAAAAAAAAAAAAAAATTGTATCATTGTATCCAAACACAACTTTCCATCTTTTTTTTTCTTCTTCATCATTTATTTTCTTATTTAATATTGTAATATTAATGGATTTTTCAAAAATTACGATGGTGTGAAGACTTTTTTTGAAAGAAAACAACCTAATTTTAAAGCAAGACTACAAATGCCGTGTAGACAAATCAAGTAAGTTCACATCCATAGATGCTTGTAACAAAGTAAAGGTCAGTGAAATTTTTGAATTACAGTATTAGTGTATTTTTATATGAGATATTCTAATAATTATTACTCCTTATGTTATAAATTAATAGATGTTTTGGTTAAAAATATACATTTTAAAAAATCTACTTTTCTTTACAAAATTATCATTTAAATTTTTATTTAAAATTTATTTAACCAATCAAAATTTAAAATTTGTATAAAAACTAACAAAACATTTAATAAAATGGAACCGGAAAAAATGTTCAAAACTTCTATTAATTTAGAACAAAGAGAGTAGTATGTTTGATTTAGAAATCTAAGATTTTTTTTTTTTAATTTTCAGGGTAGCATTTTTTTCAAGATCTGAGAATTGATCATAGTAGAAGGAAGTGAAGTTAATGAAACACATGTTATTGATCTGTTGAATACACGCAGGCTTATTGTTGCTAAAATAGTGATACCTGAGATATATAAGAAAACAAAAAGGTTAGTACACTATATAAGTATTCAAATAACATTTTAAAATAAAGTAATTGGTCTTCCCTGAAGAATCGGACAAAGATAAAGAAAATCATCTGGTATTATTTGAATTTTTTTTTAAATGTGGTGTAACCTGAATCGAACTCGCGATCTTGGCAAAAGATCCAAGCATAATAGTGCCACTGGACTACAGCCTTCCATTATCTTTAGCTCTAACATTAAAATATATAAACATAAAGCCAGTTTTCTTTTTCGTCATCAGCAATTTTAATTCTACTATCAGTTTTAATATACTTTTTGGTCACTTTTAATTTTATGAATTAACATTGTCATTTTATTAACATAGTTAAACTAAAAAGAAACTTTAGATCGATAAGTATTTGTATATAACGAACAGTTTATACTGTTTATGTCATTTATTTGGTAATTATCTTTATAAAATTATTTTTTTAAAATATTAAAATCATAGTTGTTTAACTAGCCTTCTAATTAAATGAGTATTCAGATAAATTTTAGTTATTAATTCACATCATTTATGTTTATTTGTGTCCTAAATGAAAATGTATGCTAAATATGTCACAAAAACTTTATTTTGTGCTATTTAAGAGAATTGTCCTATATTTTATGATTTTAATTTAATTATATTAATTATCTATTTTATGATGTAATATTTAATTTTATTATATTAATTTAACTATATTAATTTTTCAGCATAAATGTTTCTATATTTAAGTTGTATACATATATATGAAAATAATTGGTGTAGATTTACTAATATATGTGTATATTTTCTATATTTAAATAATAATTTTCCTTATAAACGTATTAATATAAATATATAAGCAGCTGATTTATTTTTTTTAAGCGAAAAAATTATTCAACTTACTATTATATCTTAAAAGATCTTTCTAATATTTTGTTAGATATATATATATATATTGTAATATCGTTAGAGATTTTAAGAGTATATAGATACTTCTATTCTTAATTAATATTTTAAAATATTAAATTTGTCTAATTTAGTTCTAAACAACAACAACAAAATGAAAAATGGTTAGAAAAACAAATTATATGATAAACCAGTTTATGCTGTTATTACGCATATGCGAAAATAAAAAATAGGTTCTTTAGCCTCTTCTTGATATTTGATTTATAAGGAATAATGCGTGAATAATTTGATGATACGAATCCAATTTGTTTTTTTCTAATGTGTAGGGCATGTGAATATCTAGATCGATTTATGAAACTTGTGATTCACATTATGTAGAAAAATTATATTGTTATTGTATATAGAGAAAACTAATATATATATATGTAAAAATTATTAACTACACATAGCCGCTCTTAAAATTTGAAGAGAAGTTGTGGTTGCATCTTAGAATTAGATAATGTGCATGGCTAGTCCACATTTTTTTTTTTTATGTATAAAACTTCGATCCATTAATAATGACTCCAAGAAAGGAATGTTGGTGTTATTATTATGCTCTTTTATGCAAGTAGAAATCTTTCTGGACGTCTTGTAATTGCGAGTAGATTTGACCATCCCTTGTGTTTATCGGCACTTTATCGGTGAGTCTCATTGACCGAGTTGATTCTATGGGAGGACTCCAAAATTTGGAACATTTGCATAAGTTTTTAATCGACAATGTGATTATTTTAGAAGAAGATTGCAAGTGTCCTTAGCTAGCACTAGGGATAAAAAATGATAAATCTACACCTAATCTTTAAATTTGTACTGGAAAAAACAAAGCAAAGGTAAGGAATATTAGTCATTTGATTCTTTACTTATTTAGTATTTGTTTGTGGTGTTATATGAATATATATATATATATATATATTATTTTTATTGCAGCATGTACGCATGTTTAAGGTAGAGAATCTGATCATCATGGACCAAGTTAATGAACGTGAACTTATGCTTCTGGTTATTGAGGGACTTGTGGCTGTTGGTATCAATGGGTATTATGAATTTTGCATCATTTAAAGGGGTTAGTAAAATTTTGTTTCTTAAATGTTTTCATTATATTATTATACTCATTGTTTTTTTATTTTTTTTTATTAATAGGATGGAATCTACAAAGGACCTAAGAAAGGTAGCCTTATGACTGGCAAGCATTTGATTTTAGTGAGCGGCTACGGAACAAAATTGTTCGAGTGCATTCATTATTGGATCGTTCAAAATTTAGTATGAAAGATTTATGATTCCAAATCCTATTAGGGTTAACCGGGGCCTCTAGCTCTGGTGGTAAAGGACCCTCAGCTGAGGTACCCGCCATCACGAGTTCGAGTCCCGGCCACTGCGGTATTCACATGCGGACTGCAGCGTCCCAGGAGCCGACACGTGGAGTGCCATTTGGCCGTCCACGTGGCTAGTCTGAGCAAACCGATAGCTAACACGTGGACCCCTGCTCTGTCGGATATCCGATAGCTAACACGTGGACCCCTGCTCTGTCGGAGAGCGTTAGGATACCTGGGTTATCAAAAAAAAAAAAAAAAAAAAAAAAAAAAAAAAAAAAAAAAAAAAAAAAAAAAATCCTATTAGGGTTTTTTACTTTTGACTTACAAATACATTATATTTACTTTGTTTACGGCTACACATTTGTAAGTGTAAACATATTATTTTAATTATGGATTAAATTTATACTGATTTTTTTTACATTTTCAAAAATATAACTATTATATAGATATAAACTTACTTAGACGTCCTTGATCAATGACCGCCATCAAAGCAACTTTGTTATTTATTGAATCTCTCCAACACAGATTATATTTACAGTTTGGAGGTAGATCCTGACAATAAAAACAGACAGCAAGTTAAGTTAGAAAACTTATATAATATAAATAGCAAAAAGAAACAAATTTTGATTTAAAAATAGCAAAAAAAAAAATGTTAATAGAATACATTCGGACGCTCGGTAGGTGCTTCTTTGATTTTTCCTTTTCCTTTCCTTCGATCACCCATTTTTTCTTTCAAAAACCTACAAAACAAAAGAAATGACCAAAATATAAAGAAGAACTTTTATAGGAAAAAAAAAAGATGTTTACTCTAGAAAACAAAAACTTATGACAAAATGAATTTAAAAAGAAAATAACAAGTAAAAGATTGAAAAAGCTTTAGAGTGTTAGATATGAATCACTGAGTCAATGATAACATATATAACTTGGTAGAGACAACCTAAATAACTTTTAAGAAGCTTATATATAGGTTGAAAATAAATAATAGCTTAAAAATGCATAAACGAATCTTTATATATATTGTCTAACTCTCATGGATGTAAGAGATATGAGAAGAAGAGACATGATTGAACAAAAAAGATAAAACAAAAACCTTGATTTGAGTGATAAGAAGACAAAGAGAAAGCGAGAGGAGGAAGAAGAGAAAGAGAAAGCGAGAGGAAGAAGGAGAGAAAGAGAGAGTGAGGAAGAAGGAAATGTTGTCTAAGATAAATATATAGAGAAAGAGAGAGTGATATTCCATTTTCCTCCAAAATTTCTTCAAATGTGTCATGTTTGTAAGTCCTCATTTTTTATCAGTCTTGTCGTAGAAACCAACTAAGAGATGGATGGCCGAGAAGTGCATGACAAGTTTCGGGTCGATAGGAAGCTGAGATGATAAATTTCTAATAGAAGCAATCGACCAACAATGACCTTCACAATAGCAAAAATTATCAATATCAAATAGCCACAAAATATATATTTCATCAACAAAGACATCAAACTATGGACACTGAATTTGAGAGACTTTTCATCAAAAATATCAATATTCCTTCTTACTTTCACTTTTAATGGATCGAAGCGTTATACATAAAAAAAATGTGCTCTAGTCATGCACATTATCTAATTCTAAGATGCAAACGTAACTTCTCTTCAAATCTATAAGAGATATGTGTTGTTAATAGAGTTATATATATTTTTTCTTCTACATAAGCAGAATCATAAGATTCATAAATCAATCTAGATATTCACATGTCCTGCACTTTAGAAAAGACCAAGTTGGATTCATATCTTAAAATTATTCACGCATCGTCCTTACAAATCAAATATCAAGAAGATGCTAAAGAACATATTTTTATTTTCGCATCTCTGTAATAGAAGCATAAGCTGGTTTATCATATAATTTATGGTTGGTTTTCTGACCATTTTCCTTTTTTTTTTGTTGTTGTTGTTTAGAACCAAATCAAACTCTAAATCAAATTTTCTTTTACTATATATGTCTGAATAACCTAAAAAGTTTTATTTCCCATATGTTTGAAACAACAAAATATATCATGAAATTACGTAAATGAAAACTGGAATATTTTACGTAATATAAGTAAACCAACTACATCAAAAAAAAAAAAAAAAAATTAAACCAAATTATATATAAATTTCAATACTTTAATAAAACCATTAGGTACAGCTTCTAGATCCCTATGAATGGGAAAGAGAACACACATGAAAGAGTCGATCGAAAAGGAAGAGATATGAAATAATATGCTTCAAAGATGGTTTTCAATTATTTTTTTCAAATCTCCTCTTAATTAAGATGGATAACAACTTTCTCAATTCAAGAAACCCACAACGATGAAGTGCCAGCAAACAACAACCAAATAATTTTAAACCCAAAGAATGTAATCTTCTCAGCCCCAAACCCCTCCCTAAAATTTCTTTTTAACATAAACCGAATCCCAAACTACTTTAGCACTCGAATAGAAAAATTGTCCCAAATGAGACAATTTTAGGAAATTTTTGAAAAGATAAATTTAATTAGTTATACATTATGTGTCCCATGACCAATCTAATTCAACATTTAGGATGCAAATAGATAGAAAAGCAAAGTATCATCTCTAGGTTCTAACAGCTTGTTGCATATTAAAAGCTCCTACATCAATCTGTCAAGAAAACAAAATCAATGTAAAAATAACCATACAAGATTCTAATACCAAAGACACATGTAGATAGATTTTTCGTTAACTTTTTGTTTCTTGACATCCTTCTTGATAGTCCCAACGCGTTCCACTATCAAAACAATCCAAATACTATAAATCTCAATAAATAAAGATGGGAAGCTCATAAGCTATATCCATCAAACATGGTGAAAGAGGAAAAATATCTTCCACAAAATTCATAGAAACAATTACTTCTGGCAGATGGAGAAAAAAAGAAGCTTATATATGTACCTCCTTGATTCGCTTTCGGCCTACAGAAGACATACTCAGTTCCAATACCATCAGTGTGGCGTACCCTTGTTTGGAAGAGTTTAATCTTGTCATCATAAGGATCCTTAACTTTAAATATTATGAGAAACATAAACGCACCAGCAAAGTGAAAATTGGCTTTAACAGTTTTGACAAATTCATATTCCGTGCCCTGTTTTTAAATAAAGAAAATATAAACATATTCATAAATAAGCACATCTTTATATTATTGGAATTTGAAAGCACAAGGGATACATTTTCTATATTGTAGTCATCAATGGATGGATGAGCGAGCCTCTTGAGAAAATCCTCATCAGTGGTTTCTAAGTCGTCAGTAAAATTATGTGATCATCTTGAGTGATCTCTACGATCTTGTATATTTGAAGTCTTTGTTATCTCTGTGTTTGGACATCTTTTTATCTCCATCTAACTGACTCCTATGCTTGTTGGATCTTGGTTTGGACATCTTGTTATGTCCATCCATATATTTAACTTGTGTTAGATATATTATGGCAGAATTGTAATTCTTGTCTCCCAAATCCATCACTCGGAAGTTAATGACTGTTTTTAACCACACACACAAAAAAAAAAAAAAAAAGTTAGTTGACTGAACAAAATTATTTAATTATCAATTAGCTAAGAAATTATTCTTGGATGCTATTGTACTTTCTCTTTAATTTTTGGACGCTTTCTTTTGCAACCTTGTATCCGACGTTCTTGATGAATGAGTTTTGTTTAAAAGAGCCAATTTTCACAATCGAATTAAAGTAGCACCATAACTATTTGTTGTTCATTTACATAATTTAATCATCAATAAACTACATGAGCCAATTCGTAGGAGTAAGTTGTTAAATCTAAAAAATGTAACCATCAATAAAGATCATCGAGAAATTCGTAGGAGTAAGTTGTTATCATATTCTTGAATGGCAAGAAACAAACGGTTGACGGATATAATGGCTAAGTGTTTCTTGAGTGACAAGGAAAAAACTGTTGATGAATATAATGGCTTCACTTTTGATGGGATATTTGACTTCATATTCCCACTATTATTATTATTATATTTTTTTTAATGGAACTTATTAAATCACTCTATTGACCCTTTTAGAGGGGTATGAGTATCGAATTAAAACTAAGAGTAGCAAATACCAAGAAAAGAAACGTAGAGAAACTCGAATTAAATTAACGAGAAAACGTTAGGGTTTCGTCTATTATAACACAACAAGGTGTTATCTGATTTCGAGAGGAGCGATGGCGAATGATTTACCAGGTACCAATCCAAACTTAGGGATATACTATATACTATACATAATAACACAAAGTCCGTAATTTATCGATGTTGGTGGTGTCAGAGTGGATCTATTTGCTGGAAGATGTATATTTCAAATATGAAAATCCGGGTATGTTCCCTAGTCCCGAGCAGGAAGAAGAATATCTACGCATGGTGAAACAAGTCAAGGAGACCAAGGTAGGTTTTTCATGCTTTTTTTTTTTTTTTAATGTTGTTGAATTTGTAAATTCTTTTTTATAGGGTTTCGACATCGATTTCACCAAGTTCACCTATCGTTTTAATTACTCGCCCCTTGATTTCGATAACAACGAGATCGCCGTGGAACCAGAAACCACCAGAGAGTTAATCGACAGGCTGTCTCGAAAATCCCTTGATTATTACAATGAAGGAGAGGTCTAAATTATAATCTTCAATATGCTTTTACTTTTAATTTTAATATTCTGATTTTTTATGCCTTTTTGTTTAAGAAAATAGGGTACAAAAAATGAATATGTGAAGGTTATCAAGGCCAATTATCACGGGGCTGGTGCTGGTTATATGTTTTACATAACCTTTGAAGGTAAGGATCCTTGCGATGATGAGCCAAAGCCAAAACAGTTCCGAGCTAAGGTCTGCTATTTGTATTTTGACCCGCCCATGTTCATCTTCTGCGTTCTCAAACCTAAGAAAAAAGGTACTCTTTCTCTTTTCTTTCCAATTTTCAAGAACTTTTGGGTCGTTTATATTGTATTGTGCTTTACTTATTTGGCAGTTCACTCCATTGAAACGGAGGATAAAGATGATATCAAGAAACCAAGGTATATGAAATAAGGAGCTCTCTTGTGATGATAATTGAAGGAGTTTGGCTATTTGCCTTGGTCGTTTGGTGTTTTAGTCCCAAATTCATATGTGTTTGTTCAAACGTTAAGTAGAGTTCAGATTCTGTGTTAAAAAATTAAAGTTGGGTAAGATTTAAAGTTATTCCATATTCCCAAGTTTGGGCAATGCAAACTCATTACTTGTTACTTTAGTTGGTATATATACATTCTCAAGTAAGCTGATATAGTTTCACAAAAATTGGAGTTAGTTCATTTTCTGCTATATGTGGTCTCATTCTCACCTCGCCTTCTAATTGTCAAAAGAGGTATTTTATCTGCTGCACTGACGATTTAGTGACAAGCGCTTGGATATGTTTTCCTTTCAATACATTTGTTATTTTTATGCAAGTGTTTTGCTGCATAGGAGATCATGCTCATGTGCATGATGCTGATCGATGAATAAAGCTTGAGGACAAGAGTCCAAGTTGTGTTTTATTTGGGGTTAGTGCACAATCAATAGGGTCTAAAATGTATGATCTTTTATGTTAGAAAGTCGTAATTAGCAAAAAAAAAGAAAAAAAAAAACAAGAAACGGGAATAGGGTGAAAGTTGTGAGCATGATAAAATGAGCATAGAGAATGTAAAAACAACAAGAAGTGAAGAATTACAAGAAAGTGAGAAATGAGAATGTAGCAGGAAATACAAGTAGAGGATAAATAGTTGCCGGTACATTGGTCGTTTTGATTAAATGGAAGCAGAGACGTTTTAACTCTGTACATTTAATTATGAAGTCAACAAAAAATTAGACATTTAAACTATATTTAAAAAAAAATTAGGATATAAACATCAACAATTCGAAAGTTGAGAATTTTTAATAAAATTTGAAATGACGTAATTTTAATTTTATTTTTCATTCTACACATAATAATTTTAATAATATGGCACAAATTTAAATTTTAAATTACAGTAGATAAATTTTTATTATATCGTGGACCAATAAAATTTTATAAGTTTGTGTGGAAAATATAGTTCATATGATAAACAAAATATATGTATTAGGTTTATGGAAAATTTTTAAAAGATTATGGATAAATTATAAGTTACATGGTAAATCTAGTTCATGCTTAGTGAGTAGTAAAAATTAAATTTGTGGACAAAGTTGTATTCATATTGCAAACGACCACACGGCACCTTGTAATTAAATCACCAAATTATAAATTTAAGTAAATGTGTGCACATTATATCTTTATCTATTTATATACTAAAATTTGTGGTTGTGACAAAAAAATTAAAAAACTATATATAATAAAACATGTGTTTGTGACATGTCATTTATGTTATGTGTCATATCTCCAACCCCAAATTTAGGTATAAAAGATTTTAGCTTTTTTTTTTTGGTTTTATTCTCTTATTACAGAATTATCAATTATTCTTTTTGTTCTTTATTAATTCTATTTCTAGAAAAAAATTATTTCAAAAAGATATTGTTTCTCTATTTTCAATGCATTTTTATTAATTATTGATGTTGTATTATAAAATTCAAAAAGAAAATGAATATTACTAGTTTAAATTAAAAAAAAAAATTATTAATCACAAAAAATGATGTCTTTGTAATCAACTTTAATATATTTTACTTAAATTTGTAAAACTCCTATAAATAGGATTCACCCCAAATTTAGGTATAAAAGATTTTAGTTCTTTTTTTTTTATTATTCTCTAATTACATAATCATCAGTTATTCTTTTTGTTCTTTATTAATAACCTGTGTTTCATTAACTTCACTTCCTTCTACGATGATCAATTCTCGAATCTTGAAAACTTTTATACCCTGAAAATAAAAAGAAAATTTTAGATTTCTAAATCAAACATACCAATAATTATTAGAATATATACCCCATATAAAAAATATACTAATACTGTAATTACAAAATTTCACTGACCTTTACTTTGTTACATGCATCTGTGGATGTGAACTTACTTGATTGCACATGGCATTTGCAGTCTTGCTCTAAAATGAGGCCGTTTTCTTATAAAACAATCTTCACACCATTGTAATTCTAGAGAAATCCATTGGCAAATTTTTCATCAGTATTTGCATAAAGATGTTTTGCAGAAAATGCATAAAGTTGTCTAACTCTGTCGTGAAGATAAGGATGAGCTGCTACCATCCTATTAAACTGTAATATAAGTGATGCGATAAAACCCTTTTTTTTTGTAGTGTGTGCTTCTTCTGGAGAGATTGAACATCAAATGTTACATTACTAATGTTATCACCATTTGATTGTTTAGATTATTTGACATGTTACTTAAAAATATTATGATAATAGTTAAGATTAGTACATAACACCATATAACAAATAGATCAAGCACTGTTATAATATTATGAAAACATCTTTCTTTTTTTTTTTCAACAACATCTATTCCTAACTCTATTATTTATTTAATGTAAATCTTATCTGGTACACTCTATGTGCATATTCATGTTTATCAAATGTTTGAAAACTACAAATAGACAAAATTTTAATCGGAATGATTTGATCATCATAGTTAAGGTTAAGACTAATACCTTGTAATCAAATCACCAAATTATAAATTAAAGTAAATGTGTGCACATTATATCTTTATCTCTTTATATACTAATTAAAACTTATGGTTGTGACCAAAAAAACTAAATATATATATATATACACACTAAAACATGTGTTTGTGACATGTCATTTATGTTAGGTGTCATATCTCCAACCCCAAATTTAGGTATAAAAGATTTTAGTTCTTTTTTTTTTTGGTTTTATTCTCTAGTTACCAAATTATCAATTATTCTTTTTGTTCCTTATTAATTCTATTTCTAGAAAAAAAAATTATTTCAAAAAGATATTGTTTCTCTATTTTCAATGCATTTTTATTAGTTATTGATGTTGTATTATAAAATTCAAAAAAAAAAATGAATAGTACTAGCTTACAGTTATAAAAAATTATTAATCACAAAAAATCATGTCTTTGTAATCAACTTTAACATATTTTACTTAAATTTGTAAAAATCCTATAAATAGGATTAACCCCAAATTTAGGTATAAAAGATTTTAGTTATTTTTTTTGGTTTTATTCTCTAATTACAGAATCATCAATTATTCTTTTTGTTATTTATTAATTCTATTTCTAGAAAAAAATTATTTCAAAAAAAATATTGTTTCTTCATTTTCAAAAAATATTGTTTCAAAAAGGTGTGTTTGGATACAAAGATATAATTATTTCTTTTTTATTTTAACTTCAATAGTATTTGGAAACATCATTAAGTATATTTTAATAATTTAGTAGATAGATATTGTTATTGTATGGAAAGGAAAAGTGACTTGTTTCTCTCGGCCATACCACCAAACCAATAGAAACTAGATTATAAATTTCTCTTTTATTCAACTCCAATATATATCTAATTTCATGTAAGAGCTTCATTGTAGAATTCGGACCTCATTATGATAATTTGATTTTAAATGTTAAATTTGTGTAGTGTCTGAAATATTATATGCTATTATTTATTAAGAGGTACACCACTGGAACTAATTCTTCTTCCCAACTCGTTCATTCTATTGACATGATCATCCAAAACCACATCGTTTCTCTTTGCAAACACAACGCAAGCAAGTGTGGCGAGCTCTTCATCCGTTGGTTCATCCTCGCATGTAATTAATCAATTTTGTTCTGTTTTAGACAAGTTTTTACCAATTATTTCTTATCACTATTCTTTTGTTTTTGTTGAAAAATAAAGTTTATATATTTAAACAAAAACAAAATCATTTGAATAGTAAAGCGTAGTATCAAAAAGTCGAAAAAAATCATCACTATAAAATAAATTTAAACGCCGAGAAAATGAAATAATTGTTTTAAACAATACGTCTTATAACTATAATTATATCCGAGGGGAATTATTGTCTAGCTAAAAACTAGGAGGCGAAAAGGCAAAGAGAAAGAAACTTATCGGGACTTAAATGTAATAGGAGAATAGTTTAATAGAGAGTTGGAGATAAAAAGAGATCTAAAAATTTTCACTTTCCCAAAAGTTAGGGTTTTTCAAGTTTGACTCGAGAGGAACGATGCCTGAACAATTTGACGGTAAGAATCCAACTTGGCCTTTCTAAAGTTTTGGGGGGGGGTTGTGAATATTGTGGATCGATTGATGAAACTTGTGATAATGTGTACAAATAAGGTTGGACTTGGTATGTAGAAGATGCATTCGTGGTACATCCAGCTGATAAGCCTCGTGATTGGGATTTACCTAAATATATGACAAAAACAGCGGAAGATGAGCCTCACCTCACTACAGACGATGAAGTTGATCTCATGAACCAACAAATCGACGCTAGCGAGGTTTTTTTTTTATGTCTAACATAGATTTTATGTTTTTTTAATAATAATAATACATGTTTTAAAAAACATTTAGGGGTTCGATATCGATTTTTCCTTGTTCCGCTGCGTTTTCAACTACCATCCTGTTGATTTCGATGATTGTGAAATGGTTGAGAAGCCAGAAACCAATTTGGATTTACTCAAGAGGCTGTCTCAGAAATCCA
Source organism: Barbarea vulgaris (assembly GCA_963667165.1). Taxonomy (NCBI): domain Eukaryota; kingdom Viridiplantae; phylum Streptophyta; class Magnoliopsida; order Brassicales; family Brassicaceae; genus Barbarea; species Barbarea vulgaris. Next base: position 47,373,664 of record OY763887.1, read on the forward strand.
TTGATAACTACAATCAAGAACATGTGAGTGAAACTTATAAGTACTCTTAGTTAATTAATTTTTTATGTATGTCACTTTGCATTTTTACAATCTATATCATTATTGTTTTCAAACAGGAGACAAAACATGAGTTTGTCAAGGTTCTCTACGCCAACTATCACATGTCTGCTGGAGTAATGTTTCTCATAACATTTGAAGTCAAGGATCCTTGTGATAACAACATGCTCAAAAAGTTCCAAGCTAGGATTCGTTACTCCTTCGTTGACGAGAGCAACTTTGTCTTCTGCAGGCCCAGACCCGATCCAGAAGGTACTCTTTTCTTTTCCATAATAACTTTTCGAATGGATCATATGAAATGTTTTAACCTCTTACTCTTTCTTATCTTTTCTGTTCTGAAACTTTTAGTTCCTTGAGATTTATGGTATTTTTTTGGCAGATTCGACTGACGAAGATGACGACGAAGATGGCGATGGAGATGACAAGGAAGATGGCGATGGAGTTGCCAAGGTAGATGTCAAGAAACCAAGGTATATATCTATCGAACCTTGGATACATCTTTTTCTTAATGTTTGATGTGAGAATCTTAGATGTTTCTTTGGTATTCGCAGATTGGAGTAGAAGCTTTTTATGCACGAGAGTGTTCTTTTTTTGCTATCGATATGTGGCGAACTTAGTAGCACTAAGTTGTGAATTCCATTACAAAAGCAAAAATAGCATGGCATCTTATATAGTTGCACTTGACTATACTCAGTCAGTCATCATAATTTTTTTTTTTAAAGAAGCTCTTATAAATTGTTAAATAACATTTTTGGCTGAATTTTTTTTAAGATTTTAAATCTCTAAAGACAGTTCCAAATAAATAAACAAAATGTTGCAAGAAATGACCAGAAAATAAAAATAAAAGAGAAAATGAATAACTTGATAAAACATAAGACAACTTTTTTACAATGATAAAATCGATGGGTTAAGTTTAAAACGAAACTACAAGTACAAGGTCAAAAGACAAAATGATAAAGAAATAAAAGGGACTTGAATTAAATAATTAAATAGGACATTATATAGAGTTCCAAAGTTAGGGTTCTTCCATCAACGTTACGTTATAGGCAGCAATATTTGATTCGTGCATAATAAACTTGTGATTCGAGCGTAGCGATTGCTGATGATGTACCAGGTAACAAATCCAACTCTCAAACTTACGGATTTATACATAAATATAACGGATCGAGTCCCTAAATTTCGATTTTTTTGTTCTTGTCTCAGATTGGTGTTTTGTAATGGAATCGGTAGTTTTGGATCATGATCCTCGTTTTACTATGAGTGGTATTTCTAGTCCCAAGCGGGACGAAGAATATCAACTCATGAAGAAACAAGTCAGGGCGAGTGGGGTACTACTGATCCTTGTTCTTTATCTTTTTGTTTTGTTTTGTTTGTTTAATTTGTTTGATCTGTAAGTTCTTAGGGAAACTTGTGTTTGGTTTTATTAATATAGGGTTTCGACATCGATTTCACCAAGTTCACCTATGGTTTTAATTACACACCCCTTGATTTCGAAGACAATGATCTCCCCATGGAACCAGAAGAAGGAACCACTAGAGAGTTAATTGACAGGCTGGCTCATAAATCCCTTGAGGGTTACAATCAACATAAGGTTGACATTTTGCTTTCAAATTCACATTATCTTAACACTAAATACAATATGATGATGAATGATTTTTTGGCTTTAGGGTACAAAATATGAATTTGTCAAGGTTATCAAAGCCAATCGTCATGGGTATTCTGCGGGAGTTATGCTTTACATTACCTTGGCAGGTAAGGTTCCTTGTGATGATCAGCCAAGACAGTTCCAAGCTAAGGTCTGGTATAGGTTTTTTGAACCGCCCATGCACATCTTCTGCGAGCTAAAACCTGATAAAAATGGTACTCTTTTATAGCAATGATATACATTTTTGACTCGTACGTTCTCTATATTTATGATACTTATTTGGATCTTTTTGGCAGTTCACTCCATTGAAACGGAGGGTAAAGAAGATGTCAAGAAACCAAGGTACGTATATGAAATATATATCTCTATCTCTTAATTTTGTTTTATTCTATATAAAGGTTTGTCACTTTGATGAATGTTTATATCCTCAGAATGACGGAGAAGCTATCTACCATCTATAACACTACGAGACTAGATAATTGACCGAGTCTAGTTATTTTACTAGTTTGAATATTTGCCTTGCTCGTTTTGTGTTTTAAGAGTCCCAAATTCTGATATACATGTATACTTTGTTGTTCAAACTTTAACTTTTAAATGTTTATGAGGAAACACAGAATCTGAACTCTAGTTCAAGTTTGAACAACAAAGTTGTCAACCATAACTTGTTCAACCAAGTTGGAATCGATATTAATTTGGCTGCAAGCAAGCCCACGAATGGCCTATGAACATTGATCTGTTGGATGATACAAGAATACATCCCGAATCGTACAGTTTGCGCAAGAACTGGCAAAAGACGTTTATGCTCATGAAAGAGATGATGAGGATGATGCCATAGAGATGGCAATAGAGCATGTTAGAGATCAGCCAGCTTCTTTGAGAAAAAATGGTTCTTGATGAGTATTTGAGAAGCAAGAACCAAGAGAATAAGAAGGAAACTTATAGTCTTATCATGAGAGAACTAAGCTGTGGTTTTCAGAGCCATATATGTGTATTAGAAAGTGGATTACTTTGGGATTCTTCTTATCCAACAGTACTGGATGGGGAAAAAGGTGATCAAATTAAGATTTATAGCTACAATCGTTTTAAAAACTTCAATGTAAAATAAAGAAAAGAAAAAGCTATTGAAACCTTATTACTTAGGATATATATATATATATATATATATATATATATATATATATATTATTATTATTTTTTTGCCTTCTAGCATATACATCTACACAATTTATTTCTCAGAATATAATGAATATAATATTTTTAAAAATTTTTACTTTTCATCCATTTATCCTTATTATAATTAAACCAATCAAAATTTATGAAATTAAGAATTGGGAAAAAAAATTGAATGAAAAATTCGTATAGTTTGTCTTTTATAACATTTTATTAATTTTCATTGCAATATATGAAAATATATGTAACGTCACATTTAGAGATTATGTCATAAAGATTAGCTTGGTATTTCAAAGTCAATAATCAAAATGCTTTTCCTTCGTGAATAAGATATAAAATCATAAGATTATTATTGCTTCTATGTTGTTATTTAATACTCCTAGAAGAAGAAAAAAATAGTGCTAGAAGCCTAGAAGATGAAAGAAAATCTAATAAATCAAATTTTAGTAAAATAGATTAATTTGTAATTTCCCATGAGGAAAGAAAATTGTAACTCCTTAGTGCCACCTACTGAATAGATAAGACTGTAACAAAATGTCATAACTCATAAATTTTGAAAATATTTAGGTTTGACCAGAATTTGGAATTTTATTAAGCACCTAACAATTTTTTCAACAAAGAACACGTTTTTCATTACTATTACTATAATATAATAAAGGAAACGAGAAAGGGAAAAAGAGCTGTCACAGTGCGTAAGTTACACGCGCACACGCGCTAAAAGCGATGTCCTAAAATGCCCAATATATTTGTTGTACATTGTCGTGCTGAAAACGATCTCTAACAAATCAGACAAAGCCTCGCATCTCTCTTGGGATCTGAATCTTAACATTTTCTCTGAAAACCAAAAAAAAAAGATCAGAAGAGATGCCTCATGGAACTCTTGAAGTCGTTCTTGTCAGCGCCAAAGGTCTCGAGGACGTTGATTTTTTCAGTAAGCTTTCGTTTTTTTCTGAAATCATTAGAATCAATTTTACTTTTATTGATGTGGGTTTTGTCCCAAATGTATTGAATCTGCGAATGTATATATATACGTGTTTAAAAGTTTCGACTTTTGGATTAAAGATTCAAAATTGTTAGATTTTCTGAATTGTGGTGATAATAGGATGTTGACTAGAACGATCTGAACTTTTTATTGTGTGTTTAAAATGCGATTATGAATATGATTATGATTCATATCTCATAAAGTAAGATACCAGTGGAGATCCTAAATTATTATGTGAATCCGTTTTATGAAAATTTGATCACAGATTCACATTTTTTATTTTTATGTTTTATATAAATCTCGATCTTTGGCTAATCAGAAGTTGTTTTATTCTAATCATCTAGTCTAATTGTTGGTTATGGACAAGTAAATCTGGATTTTTTTCTAGATTAATATCAAAGATAAATACTTTTTTTTGTATTGTAACATAGCTTTGGTCATATGTAAAATTGATTTACATATTCGTTTGACTTATTGTATTGTTTATGAATAGATAACATGGATCCTTATGTGCTCCTCACTTGCCGAACTCAAGATCAAAAGAGCAGTGTTGCATCAGGTAATTTTTCAATCAAGATCAAAGGTTTTTTCTTGTTTTCTCAAAAAAAAAAGATCGATCTTTGTGTTTTCAAGAACTGAGAAGAAAAATCATGAATTGTTGCAGGACAGGGCACAACACCAGAATGGAATGAGACATTTATCTTCACTGTCTCTGAAGGAACTACAGAGTTGAAAGCTAAAATCTTTGACAAAGATGTTGGCACTGAGGATGATGCAGTTGGTGAAGCAACGTAAGATCATTATTTTGCTTAATTAGAATTAGTGTTTCCTAATTAGTAGATTTAGAGCTTTATTAAGGAGATATTTTTTGAAACAATGTAGTATTCCATTGGAGCCGGTTTTTGTTGAAGGAAGTATTCCACCAACTGCGTACAATGTGGTGAAAAATGAAGAGTATAAAGGCGAGATTTGGATCGCGGTCTCCTTCAAGCCCTCGGTATAAAACATTTTGTTCTTGATTCCGGTTTTAGTTAGATGTTTTAAGTATATAAAATGCAGAATCTGAAGAACAATGTGTGTGTGTTGTTTTTTTTTTGGATGATGTTTAATTAGGAAAACCGAAGCAGGGGTATGGATGAAGAGTCTTATGGAGGCTGGAAAAACTCTGAAGCATCATACTAAGAGAGAAGAAGAAACCAATGTGTGTTAACTGTTTTGATTTGAATAATAATGTCTTTTGTTCAAAGAGTTTCTTCTTCTTATTGTTATTAATATTCTTGTGTTGAGATTTGTTTTTAATGATTCAAAACTCTTGAGGATTTTGATTCTTTTTTTTGTCAACAACTTTGTTTTTGGTATGGACATTTTTCATTTCTTGAGTCTACAAAACTTGTTTTGGTATTTTTGTTGTCCTGAATGAGGTTCAAAGTTGAATGTATTTTCAACTCTTTATAATTTATCCATTTTGATTTTGTTTTCTGGAAATGTTTGGTTTTCTTAAAGAGTTGAGTAAAATTTGCAGATGAGATTATTGTGTTTGGCAATCTTGTGTTTAAAGCTCAAGTTCAGGTGATTAGGTAAATGCCAAGATTTAGAGCGTCTCTTGAGTGATATATATATATATATATACAGCTTCATTTTTCCATGCCATGCCACCATTAACATACAAACCAACTAAACTATTTTTTCCATGTTTATTACTTAATTAATTAAAAAAATTCACTTAAGTTTGAGCTAACTTTGAATCATTACACCCAATGGACTTTTGTTAAATTTCCTGGTATAGCTTATGTGCTCCTTTTGGTTAGGGATGAAACAAAACTGGAGGCTCGAGATTTAGTAAATATATTAGATAATGATAAATTTTATATTAATTACGAATTTCAAATCTATATAAATAAAAAATAGTAATATTCGATATATATTATAAAAAAATTAATTACGAATAGAATTTAAATTGAATTGTCTTAAAATAAATTATTAATTATCTCGATTTAAAAGAAAATAAAATCAACAGTTCAAAAAAAAGTCGACAATGTAAAAAAAAAAGATCAATTAACCAAAATACACAAGTCGAGTCTACCCAAAAAGCCTACAGAATAACATAAGTTTAAAGGGCCAAAGGCCCACTTAGAGCCCACAGAGGAAGAGAAGAAACGAGAAAACTAATCCACTCGATGAAGCTTTAGTTGAGGACTGTGCTTCTTCTTCTCCGACGCGACCGAAGATTAAAGCTCAAAAGGAGAAGACTCCGATCGATGAGGCTTCGACGAAGACCGAAACCAAAGTCGAGTGTTTACTTTTTAGTATAAGTCAATAGAGGAGAAAATTAAGCCGACAAAATAAAAAAATTGCGGATGAGATTTGGTGTGAGTGATGACTAAATTGATGAGCACGAGATTGCTTCATCATCGTCGTCTCACCAAGAAAGGTACACTTAGAAAGCGTTTACCTTCTTTGCATGTCCATTGCCAAAGAACTCTTGAAGGAGATGATCGTTTGAGTTTCAAATCGAGATTGAAATTGAGAAGTGAGTTTCGTTACATCAAAAGCTTAGATAATGCGATTGATTTGTTCGATGATATGCTTCGATCTCATCACTTGTATTCGGTGGTTGATTTCTGTAAATTAATGGGTGTCATCGTCAGAATGAATCGTCCTGAAAGTTGTCCTTTGCGTTATCTACATTTGGAAAGATCACTAAACTTGGTTTTCGTCCCGATGTTGTTACGTTTAGCACGCTGCTTCACGGTTTATGTCTCGAAGATAGGATCTCTGTAGCATTAGCTTTGTTTGATCATATGGGATGTAAACCTGATGTTGTAACATTCAACACACTGATGAATGGTCTTTGCCGCAAGGGTCGAGTTCTCGAAGCAGTAGCTCTTGTTGGTCAGATGGTTGAACAAGGTCATCAACCTAACTTGGTTACACACGGAACGATTGTAAGTGGAATGTGTAAGATGGGTAACACTGTGTCGGCCCTGAATCTGCTTAGGAAGATGGAGGAAAGCCACATTCAAGCCAATGCTCCGGTCTATATTGCCATCATTGATTCAAAAGATTTTGAGCAGAACCGCCTAGATGAGGCCAAAGAGATGTTTGATTCAATGCCTAGCAATGGCTGCTCTCCCGACGTAGTGACTTTTAGTACACTCATTAATGGCTACTGTAAGGATGAAAAGGTTTACGATGCGATGGAGCTGGCCTCCGAGATGTACAGAAGAGGAATAGTTGCTAGTTCAATTGTGTACAGCACTTTGATTCATGGGTTTTGTTTAGTGGGTGATCGTAGTGGCGCCCTAGACTTATTCCAGGAGATGATTTCTCATGGTGTGTGTCCTGATACCATAACTTTCTATAGAATGGTGGCTAGTTTATGTAGTAAGGAGGAACAACAAAAGGCATTGGCAATGTTCGAAGATCTGCAGAAGAGTTAGGTATATCCCCTACTGATTTTTGTCCACTTTTTTTTACTTTCCTTTTGGGTTTGGAGAAGACTGTAGCATCCGGAAAAGTTTGATGCTGAATGTTTAGTTCAAATTTAAGATACAGAATTCTAGATGAACCCTCTGATTGGTTTGGTGTGTTTGGTTTGCAGGATCATTAATTGGATTATGAATGAAAGAATGGAAGATCATTCACATTTTTATCTCTAGCAGCAGAGCTTCAATACCATTTTCGTTAGTTGCTGGACCTGTTCCCTACTAATATTTCTTCAAATTATTAACTTCTAAGATTTCATTTTATTTTATTTTCATGGTTGTTAGTTTAACAAGTGCTGTTAATCATTTGGATGTGTTTTCTTAATCATTTGGTTTGTTAATAGTCATACTTTATTCTGATGTCTCTATTGAAGATTGCTTCTGTCTTTCTTTGGGGCTTCTGCTGATTCAGGTAAATGTCTCTTTGCAAACACATGTAGATTGGATTGAATGATTGCAGATTTGGCCTATATATAAAACAATACTGTATGCTTCTTAACTTTTCTGGACAGGAATCTGAAACAGAGATTCCAAAGAACATGTAAGAATGCGGTTAATGAATCCTTGCTTGTTTACAGGGTCTGGTGTTTTCTTGTGATGAGGTCTTGATATTGTTTCTGCACGGCTGTGATTTTGTGATCTTCATGGTGTTTACATTGACAATGTATGTATTACCATCAAAAGAACCAAGTCTCAGCTCTGTTTTTTTATTGTAGATATCTCTATGGTCATTTATTTAACTGCAACCAGAGAAAGAAACATTATGATTTAGCTTAAAATAAGGAACGAATAACATCTCTTTATCCTTTAGACAACTCTATGCTTTTGTCACTTTTCACTACACACATTTCAGAGTCTTCTTTCTCTGTCTCTAGCTAGCCTGTAGAATCGAGGGTCAGACATCAGTTGTCTCAGTTTCTGAATTAACATCAACTTGTGTCCTCCGTCACCTGTGTCAGTTCCGGTAGCCTCACCTATTATCCCTTTACTCCTCTCGATTAAATATGTGGCTTTGTTAGATATACTAAGAATATTTTCTTGTTTTAACCTATATACAGTATGTAACTCTTACTATAGCAAGAACAGAATTGAGTGAATGCTACTTATTTGAGTCTCAAAATTTTCAATCACTTCAAATTCTCCTCATCAGCTTCTTATTTATGAACATAAGTTACAGTTTTTATGTACATACATGCACTTGTACTAATTCTTCTTAGATAAGGTCTTTGAACAGCTTAAGCTTGTCAAGCCTCTTTAGCTTCCTGCAACGGTCTGTTGCATACTAATTTACCCATGGAAACTGCAACTAGGTAAGCTTGATCTTGGAACCTGGACACATGAAGGACCAGAAAACTTCTTTCTCTTGGATTCAGGTTCTTCATTCAGTATAAAGGCGAGATTTGGATTGCGGTCTCCTTCAAGCCTTCGGTATAAAACATCTTGCATTTTGTTCTTGATTCCGGTTTGAATTAGATGTTAAGTATATAAAATGCAGAATCTGAAGAACAATGTGTGTGTGTTTTTTTGAATGATGTTTACTTAGGAAAACCGAAACAGGGGTTATGTGGAAGAAGAGTCTGATGGAGGCTGGAAAAACTCTGAAGCATCATACTAAGAGAAAGAAGAAACAAATGTGTTAATGTTTTGATTTGAACCTTGGGAATAAAATTGTTGAGTTTCTTCGTATTGTTATTAAGCATTGTTTTGGTATTATTGTTGTCAAATGTGTCAGTAACTCCACCTTGAAGTAGTTCAGATTGAGGTTCAAAGTTGAATGTATTTCAACTCATTATAATTTTATCCATTTTGATTTTGATTCAATCTGGAAATGTTTGGTTTTCTTAAAGAGTTGAGTAAAATTTGCATATGTGCATGTTACAGTTTTTAGTACATACATACACATACACATACACATATTCTAATTCTTCTTACGTTAGGGTCTTTGAACAGCTTCACCTAAAGAGCTTGTAGAGTCGCAGAGTCTCCTTAGTTTCCTGCAACTGTCTGTTGTATAGTAGTAGTATCCATTGAACTGCAACCAGGTAAGCTTGAACTTGCAACCTGTACACATGGAGGACCAGGAGACTTCTTTCTATTGGATTCAGGTTCTTCATTCATTGAGATTCTGATGTTGGAGAAGCTAGGCAATCCGAAATCGGGTAAAGATAGACTACTATCAGCACTCCCTGCAGCTGCAAAATGTTCCTCCAAGTACCTGCGTATTACCGAGTCATCCTCTATTCGAGATAAACTTGTGAGAGGCTCAAATGGGAAGTTTGGGCACGGTTCAGGCCAATCATCAGTTTTTTTCTCCATGAGTACACTCGAACTTCCCTTTTTGCGCCATCGTTTGCTTGGTGGTGTTTTGCCTTTCTGAAGTTTTTTGGTTGCTACTTCACTGTCTTTATTCTTGATGTTCTTCTTCCGCTTTTTAGTTCCACTGATGTTCTGTTCTTGCGGGTTTACACCAAGCTCAGTGGTATTGCTGAGATCCTCTGCAGATGATCTAGCATTAGAATTTTCAACAAGTACAGAATGTGATGGGGCTTCTCCCTGTGGTAAGAAGACCGATCTTCTCGACTCATTAGCAGTTTCTTCCTGTGCAGCTTGAGCTTTAAGAGGCTCTTCACTTTTATCTCCTGGTTCCTGAGTCACTTCACCAACCTTTGATGAGGCACTTATGTGCATCATGTCACTCTCTAGGTCAATGATCTCAATGTTTCTTGTTCCAATTACTTCTGTCTCACTTTTATTCCAATCCTTCTCTACCAAACTATCACTTGCAGGTTCACAGTCCAGGTTGATTTCAATAGTAAATGATCCAGTCAAACCTTGCATCTCCCTCGCCTCACCATCACATTCAACCACAACATCATGGAAGTTTTTCTCTTCAAAAGACTCGACTAGGTTAGATACAACACAAGCCTCTCCCAAAGCATTTTCTTCTTTTGAGCCAGTCAAATCCGGGATCTCCGTCGCCTTATCGTCACATTCAACCACAAAGTCAAGAAAGTTTTTCTCTTCAAAAGACTCAACTAGGTTAGACAAAACACTAGCCTCTCCTGAAACATTTTCTTCTTTTGAGGTCTCAGCTTCTGGAAGCTTGTTGTCACTGTCACTACTCATATCCTCATCTGCAGATACAAAAACTATGTTTCTTCAGTCTTTACTACCCAACAAATTTCTCTGTATTTATATACCTTGGTTCCTTTTCTCCACTTACCTTCAAACACACATTGCGTCTTTGCTCGAGATTCCGTTTTCTGTAATCTTTCTGGCTGTGAGCGTAGCTACGATAAACAAAACATACATTCCCATCAATACATGTTAGTGAAGAAACATACGAAAACTGAGAACAAAATTCACTTACTGAAGTAGAGGTTATGTAAGACAATATTTCCACATCTTCCCGCGGCGAACCTTTGTCTGCGAAATATTCACTCTCCGAGATATCTTCTTCATCCTCCTCGATTACATACGACTTGCAAAACACAAAGAAAAATGTAACTATCAGTTACTACAACCTCTTTTCAAGATTCTAAACTTTCAAATAAAAAATCATTCATCTTACAATCTGATTACACTCGATTCCGTCTTCTTCACTCGATGAAGCTTCAGATTCCATAGTGTTCTCATACAAGAATGCACTCTCCTTTGATGTGTTCACATACATCTACAAAAAAAAAAAAAAAAATCTCTCACTCTCAATCACAAAAAATGTTCACCAAAGATTTAACCATTTATACATTGTATTGGTTTCCACTAACAGAACCAATCCTCATCTCTGCTTTCCAATCATCGGGAAGACACGAAGGCCTTTCGTTTCCGGTTTGTCTATCTTGAAAGGCGTTTAACTGCATCAAGAAGAAAGAAACATTATATTATATAAACACAAAACAAACAACTTGAGAAAGTAAAGAACTTCAAAAGTCTTTGACTCATACATTTGCTTTCTTTCTCTCCATTCCAGATTCTCTTTTTTCTCGAATTTTCTCCATTTCTGCGTATTCAAGAACATGATCCCTGGTTGAGAACTTCTTACCAGTTCTCAGTTGCGTATATGTCTACCAAAAACATGGAAAAAATAAGTTTCCATCACCATGCATACAACAAGCAACAAAATATCAACAATGAAATGTCCAATTTTTCAATTTAATGACGAAATTTTCATAAACTTTCTCAATGAAAGATCGGTTTTTTTATTTTCTCAATTTCATGACGAAATTTTCAATTAAAGGTTGAATTCTCAAATTGATGATGGATTTTTTTTTGTAGATTTTCACTGCATTGAGATTGAAACATCGAAAATAACAAAACTTGCGCATCAAAAAAGCTAAGAATCAGTGTGAACTGAAAAATGAAAGAACACAAAAACACAAAAAAAGTTTCTAAATTTAGAGAGTTAAGAGTGAAGTAGAAGTACTCTAGTTTGGCGACCGCGTTTCAGAACTGTAGAGTGAACAATCCAACCGGCGGGAAGCCAATCCGGTGTAGCATCCGCCGTAATAGTTGGTGGAAGCTGACGCAACATTTTCCGGTGAGAAGATTCTGATTGCAACAGAGTTTTTTTTTTTTTTTTTTTTTTCTGGTGATTAAGTTTTGTCACTGTGTGTGTGTCTGAGAAACGACAGAAGAAACTCAACAGATAAAAATATTGCTGACGTGGTTTTTGATTTAGGAGACACGTGACAATAATATCTGAAAGATTTACATGTTAATCCCTATAGAATGTTTATTATCTATATTCACCCCAAAGCTTTGTTGTTAGATGTCAAGGTCACAAGCTTTTGACCTTTGAGTTTGACAGAAGGTGGCCAAAAAAATTTAGCCACAAAACAAATATAATATTTTGAAAAATGAAAAATCAAATTGACAAGATTGTGCCGGCTAATCAGAAAATATATAAATGTTAGATTGGTATCAAACAAACACTATCAGCTTGTTAAGTTGAATTTTCTTTCTTTTGTTAATGGGTATTAAGTTGAATTTGTTATATACTTTTTTTTTTTTTTGTCTCTTGAATGTCTATGTTATCTATCTTCGAAATATGTATAAAAATCAAAAACTCTCTTTCAAATTTATATTAAACAAAATATGTTTTTTACAAAGAACAAAATGTAGCATTAGTTGTCAACATTTGTTATCTTCCTCTTTGTTAATGATAGCACTAATTTTTATTCTTACTCTTTCACACTCAAGCTTTTAATGAAAAAACAAAAACTTAAATCTGTATATCTTTATTTTGAAAGTGGATTCGGATAAAATTTATTCACATTTTATGTAGAGATGTGTTTTCTAATTTTGTCAACGAATGTAGAGATGTGTTTATATTGTCTTTAAGTAGTATAGTTTGAAATCAAATGTATTGAACAAAAAAGAGGGTCAAACGCATGGCCGGCCGTGCGTACCCATTTTGTTGACTCGGAAACTCATGATCATATCACTTTATTATTGTAAATATAGAATTGGTTTACAAGATCTTGACTTATTTTCCATCTTTTGTTGAATGGATGACCTATTTATTTTTTTGCTTATTTTGCTCATATATATAAACATGTTGATTGACGTAAGTATATTGTTCACCGATCGATTTATTTGAAAAAGAAAATTTATATTAATGTATTGGATACACATTCAATACAGTCTAGTTTTGTTTGAAAGATTTGGTCCAAAGACTCATATATAGCAAGAAAATACAAAAAAATTAGGTCATGTTCAGGTTTGGAACGAAAGCTGCGGAAATACTTAAATGATCGGAATTTAAAAATTACGAAGCTCTGTCAAACTAACATGACAAATCAATAATCAAAATTATTAATAATCACACTCCTTATTTAAAATAACAAAAATAAAGCAAATTTGGTCGTTTTCTTATTATTCAATCTCAGCTCTCATTCAAATTATTAAGACAACAAGAAAATCAGCTGATACATATTTTCCACATCGTATACAAAAAATGTAAATATATGAAGAAAAAAAACAAAGTCTCTGTACGTATATATATCTATCATACATCATATACAAAATAAAAGAAACTAAAGAACAAGAAATAAGAGAATTTGTTGATACATTGGAAAAAAAAATCTGAATAAAACACTAAAAGCAAATTTGATATCATATAATAGGGCCAAAAAAGTTCAACTATAATAATATATAAATATATATATCATTTGTTGTGAAGCGGGTTAGGACCGTCGGGAACTTCTCTGGCGGAGACTCCGTATCTCCGATCGTACTTCTCGCTGGCGCTCACCTCCGATAACATTCTCTCGCCGTCAAAACTTAACCGCCGGAACTCCTCCATCGCCGTCGTACTAGGGAGCTTACGGCTGCCCGAAGAGAAATGGATCCCGGAGAAAAGGAAGATCATGAAGATTATAAACGATAATCTTTGGCTCCAAAGTTTCATTTCTTGTTTTCTCTGCGTAAGATTTTTTTTTTTTTTTCGTTTGTTTTGTTTGCTTGACTAATCTTCTTATTTGGTGTCGATGAGTTAAGCTTATAATTTATATTAATTACGGGATCGTGACATATAGACTTGTAAGAGAAGGAAACAAACGAAATTCTTATAGAGTCCATTTAATATTGGTAGGTTTATCTTATGGAAAGACGAAACTAACCTTTCGTTTGACTAAAAGAGAGTTTAAACGTATTATATTTGTTATGTAGATAATTGATGTAACAGTGTGAAGGTATTTAGAAAATATACGCCATCATCAAATATAAATATTACTTTAAAATTTCAAGAAGATTCTTAAGTTACAGTTTTGGATTTTGGAATACATGTTTATTTATAAGTTGAAAATTGGTTTAGCTTTGACTTTATCTGCATACAACATTACAAATGGAGTATAATATATACCATGATCTTTTTTAGTTTTTCCTTGATGGGTTTTTCTTTATTTGGTATGGTGTTTTTAGGCTATTATTTTAGTAAATCGCAATGCAATTGTAACGAGTTTTAAGAAAAATTTAAATTTATATTCAGTTTTAGTTTCACCGTCATCGTGGAGCACGTTTTGTGGTTTGGTAAACTGAGAAACAGAAGTATAGACGTTTTCACAGATGGGAACTGGATCCAAGGGTATTTTTGTAAAGTGATCATTTAGCTCCGGTGGAGTGCTCGCGTGGGTCACTCCGATCCGTCAATGATCACACCGTTGACTTTTGATTAAGTATTTGTTTTTGGGTTGGCTCCTCAAAATAATTATTTATATGTAACAAGTCTTGACATGTACAATTATTTACGCGTTAACATATTAGTATATTGCCGATAAAAAAAAACATATTAGTATATCAGTTTTAGATAATATTCATTGAATTTTTTCCGACGAATGACTTTTCTCATGAAAATTCAAGCCTATGTCAAAATTATAATTAACATAATTAAAATATATATCACTCAATTAAGTAGATATTAATACATGTTAAAAAGTTTATATTTAAAAAATATATATATATATATATATATATATATATGTAGACTAATTAATATGTGAAATTTTTTTAAGTATTTTGTTTATAAATAATATACAACTAATTTGAAACACAATTTGACTTCTAAAACAAAATCAATTTGAAACCAGAGGAAATATATGTTTCTACAATTTAAGCTCGTTAGCTCATCCTCCCAAGTCCTTTGCATCTTTTTCTACAATTTTGTTTTACGATCAAGCATAATGGGATATTTTGTAAAAGAAATTACCACAGAATTTGCATAATTTTTATTTCGAAAATATGGTTTATCGTATATATATATATAGCTTATATACAACCGATGGTAGTTTAGAAATATTTAAACTGAATTTTCTTAGAATTTGTAAGCCCTTTTGGATGAAGGGACACGTAAAGGATATTGACGATGTTCATGTGTCAATGACGACGATCGAAGACTCTTCATTACTTTTATAATAAATGCACAGCTCAACGAATATGTGACATTCATTGATACAACAACACATGCCAGCACTCTAATGTTTAGCTTGTCAATTAAATTCCTATCTCGATACTCAATAGTAACCATATAGTAGTAATTTTGTAAGATTGCATATTAGATTAAATAGTTAAAAATATATTCTTCCTGTATTTGTGATTTGATCGGAGAAAATATTAAATATCGTCTCTTTTTTAAAAATATAAAATATTGACCGCGAGGAAATATAAAATACAAAAATTATGTATTTATCAGAATTTCGTTGGAAAATATAACCGTTTAAATTTTAAAAAAATTTGATGAAATTATATTATCGGTAATCCGCCGAATTATCGTTAGAAATTTTATTCGAAAATTCCGTCATTTTTTCCGTAATTATTTTGTAGTAAATTTTATGATGAAAAATACGCGGGATATAGTTTCAAAATTTAAAATATTAGTAAAAATAGTTTAAAAGTTTAAAGTGGTAATGAAATACTTTTGAATACTTTGGAAGTTTTAAAGTATTTGCATATGACATTTTCAAAATAAATAAAAATGTGATTTTTCTATAAAAAAAATATGGCATCATTGATTCATTGACTTTCACAATCACAAATGTTACTAGTAAACTGATATTAATGCATTCATGTTGCTTCTTTGATGCGTGTCATGTCAATTGCCAAAAAATATTTGTATATTTGTATATTGATTAATACTAATATTCATCCACTTTTCTAGCAATTATTTGTAAATTGCAACTATATTTCGATTTATTTGTTTGCAACGTGTCATCTTTCACAATCATCATGTGTCTGTATTTTTACTTCCAATTAAGAAAAAACGATCCATCTTTCACAAACAATGTTGATACATTTTCTCTTCACGATAATATAAAATGTATTAATCATCAAAACCTGGTTCGGTTTATTTCCGAATTGGAATACCAGAAATACCTTTGAGACCCATCTTAACCGCGGTTCTACGAAACAAAGGAGGAGGTTTCTCTAAACCAATAGAATGGCAAAACCGGTTAGCTAACTCGGCCAATGTAGTTTTGTCTCTACCGGTTTCTCGAACCGAGTTGTAATAACCAAGCCAAGCATGGTACGCTGCTTCTTTAATACTTGTATCAATCTTAGCCATTGACTGATCAACCTGGTCACAAACACAACAGTCATCAATGTCGTCACTAAGCAATAAAACTCTGGTTAGAGGTATATATATAACAGTAAATTCAAACAAACCTGAAGTATAACTCTTGAATCAAGATCTGGAATTGGAATTGGTTCAAGAGGCAAATCTTTAAGTTCATCAAGAAAATATCTCTCCCATGGCGCAATCAAAATCAATCCTTTGCCTTCTTTGCCTTCTCTTCCGGTTCTACCAAGCCGATGTATATACTGTTCTCTATCACTCGGTATACCGACCTACGAACGATATGATACCAAGTCCTATCCGTTAAATACCGATAAGGGATTGTTCTTGGTATGGAAAATGTTTGCTTTTGTGCTTTACCTGAATAACCAAAGTAACATCTGGATAGTTCATTCCACGAGCAGATACATCAGATGTTACAAGAATCAGTCTTTTCGATTCTTTAAACTCGTCTGATACACGTGTTCTATGGAGCTGAGGCTTTCTAGCGTGAATCTCTCTAACGTTCAATTTCATTTCCCGGAGAAGAGTATACATCAGTGATGTTACCATACCGGTTGAGCAGAAGACTATTATCTACGAGAATGAAATTGGATAGTTATGATAATTATAAAGGTTAGCAAAAAAAAAAAGAAGCGCTTGTTTACAAGATTTGTTTTACCTTATAATCAGGCGTGTTGTTGATGTGCTCTTTTAGAAGATGAGGTACTAAGTGGAAATGAGATTCGTGTGGAGCAACAATACAAGATTGCTTCACCTAAAAGTTACCAAAGCAAGATATTCAATAACCAGATTCAAGAAACAAGCTTGTGAAACAAAAAGAAGAGCTTAAGTTTTTACCTTGTCATGAGTCTCTACACATCCAAGACCTATTGTGTCGATATAAGAGTGATCCCTTTTCAAAACAAGCTGCGAGACTCGACGGACCTGAATAAACCCAAGATAAAGCTTTGTGTTTTGGCATTGGATTTTGTGATAAAGGTTCAAAAATAAGAAGTTAGTTTAACGATTGTACCTCTTTTGGAATGGTAGCGGAAAAGAGAAGAGATTGTCTCTGACGAGGCAAACAATCTATGATTTTTTCGACATCTCTCCTGAATCCTAAGTCTAGCAAAAGATCAGCCTCGTCAAGTATAAACAATTTAAGCGCCATCAAACGCGATGTTATGCCAGACTTATTCTCTATATGATCCAAAAGTCTTCCCGGAGTTGCAATTAGTATCTGCAACAAGGTGCAGAAAGAAAAGAAGATTTACCACAACTAGAAATATAAACAATTCCTGTAACGCAGAGAATCACGGTTGGTCAAACCTGGCAGGGGTCAGATTCTAGGCGTTGCTGATCAAGTTTGAAGCGGGTACCTCCAATTAGAGTCTGAACACCGATCCCGTCGTAGTATTTGAGCAGAGCCTTGCCCTCTGCAGCGATCTGGCTTGCAAGTTCTCTTGTGGGACAGAGGATAAGGGCAAAAATCGGGGGAACTTTGTGAACGTTTTTACCACTGTTCATAGCTTTAAGAACTGTTTCAATTGCAGGAAGCTGTTTTTTCAATTTAACAGCGTTATCTAAAGAAACAACAAAAGCTAATGCCCATGATATTGGGGTTAGGGATTGTAAAATACCAAAAAGGCCATGCTTTTTCCCGTCCCGGTTTTGGCTTTGACTAATGCATCTTTACCTGCTTCACATAAACCATAATCCTTTGTCAAATGCTAATTCTTCGAACACTTGAGAGAAGAAACTAAAACAAAAGCAGACTAATCAGAAAAGAACCAAGATAAGAAACGAACAAGAAGAATACACACCGTCGAGGCACTCAGAGAGAGTGGCATCTTGTACTCTAGTCATCTTAACAATGCCAGCCGCGGAAAGCGCCTTTAGAGTCAAAGGAGATATACTAGACTCATCAAATCTGCAAACATTACAGAAGGAGAAAAAAAGCTCATCATCAAGATCCAAACTTGACAGATCAAAAGCCTTATCAAACAATGGTTTTAACATACCTTTTCGCACTGTAAATCGAATCACTAGGCTCTCGAGTCTCCTCCATTACATTATCCACAGATTTTCTTCTACTTAAATCTTCTCTGACTGTACTAATATCCAACGGAGGATAAAGCTCTTCATCAGTGACATTACGGTTAACTCTTTTCGTCAGTCTGATATCGTGGTTTCCTAACGAAGCACTGCTTCCCGTTTTCCTCAAATCCATCCAACCTTTCATCTTTCCTTCTTCACCTTCTTCCTCAGAATCCTCTTCAGTTGAGCTATCATTCTTCCTAAACTTCCTTGGGCTAAACAAACCTTTGTTCCTTATAACTCCAACAACATTACTCGAGCTCTTCACTTTCTCCTTCTTACCAGCAAAATTAGGAGCAAAAGGACTCAAAGTATCAAACTTTTTCGCATCAAAGTCATCTCCTTCATCACAAGAACTCTCATTTCTCTTAAACCTACCTCTACTCATACTCGAAAAACCTCTACTACTACGACCAAAAACTCGATTATTACCCATTGAACCACATACCTCAGAAACAAATCCCCTCACACCAATTGGAGAATTAGAACCAGAATCATTCGAATTCGAACCTTGATACGATTTCTTAACCGGCCCATCATCTTCATTCCACAAATCCTCTGCTCCAGCTTTCATAAACCTATCAGCCAAGGTTTTGATATGTTCTTTGGGACTCATTGGTCCATGACTATGATGACTCGGCTTCGTCGTTTTCTCACTGGAATCAGAATTTCCCCAGATTTTGGCTCGGATCTCGGTTCGGATTCGAGCTTCGTAAAGCTGTTTCTCTTGATCTAAGAGCTTGTTCTCTTTCTCTCTAGCTTTCTTCTCGTGCATTCGTTTCCATTGCCACTTGTTCAATCCTCCAGGGAAGGTTCTCGGACCACCACCCATGTTTCGGATGAGGATTCGACTCCATAAAGACCCGGTGAATGATCCAGATCGTTCCCGGAGAACTGATGAGTACATTTTCCGGTGACTCTGTTTTTTTTTTTGTTTTAGGGTTTAAGCTAAAAAGAATTTATCGAAATGCCTTTCTCTTCTGAGGTTTTAGGTTTTGAGGCAGTCCGGTCCGATTTTTATATAATCTCGGTATGAAATTGGACCGGTAATCCCATCAAAATCTCGCTTTTGTAAAGATCATAAAAGTACCACATTTTGATATCATTTCCGGTTTGATTAGTCTTTGAAATCTGGTCTGATTTCCATGAGAAATAGGTATACAATTAAAAAGTGTGAGTGTTGTCGGTTGTTTGACGTATATACTTATTTAAATTTTTTGTCGGTAGTTTAATATTGAAGATATATACACATATACGTAAATTCGTTATGTCTTATATCCATCAGAAACTTCTCATGCAATAATCAATCCATGTTATATAATTATGTTCTGGTTGATTATTTTAGTTAATTTGTATTAAAAATAAATTTGAATAGGTAAAATTTAATTATTATAAATAAGTAGTTCTAAAAATATATTATATTATATTATATTTTTTATTCTATATTATAAAATTAGTTATCTAACATTCATCTTATTCTGTAACAGAAACCTGTCATATCTCATATCCATCAGTAGTTTTTATCTTGTAACCGATCACGTTTATATAATTACTTGTTTGGGATTGATTATTTATAATTATATAAAAGTTATTTTTGGAAACTTTTAATAAGATAATAAGAAAATATTTTATTTTAAAATTAATGTTAAAAAATTATTGTCTTTGGTTGTTAGGATTGTAGTCTTGTAGACAATTACAATCTGAATATTTTTAAAATATCTTTTTATTTTTATTGCTAACAATAATTGTATTTTTAAAATATATAATTTGGGCCAATTTAAAAATTTGCATTTAAATGATCTTTATTTTATATATTTTTTTATTTTTATAGAGTTTAAATATTAGTAATACTTTAAATTTTTTATAGAGTTTAAATATCATTAATATTTTACTAGAGTTAAACCGACTATTTTTTAAATATTATTTTAAATTAATTTAACTAAAGAACCGTATTAAATCGAATAGATTTTTTATATTTGGATGTCTGATAAGTTAAGTTTTCTGTTCATTCGTATTTAAAATCATTTGTCTGGTTATGGTAACAACCACCAATAATACTACGATAGACATGAAGATTAGCTCATATATATATATATAATTCTGAAGCATTATCCAAAAATGTTAGTCGATGTGGAATATTGAACACACATTTTTTCATTATTAATTGAGTAATATATGTCTGTTTTTAAAATTTTGAATCACAATATATGCAGAAAAAATATAAAATTTTATTAATTTATACGTATTATATAATTATTCAAAATAATTTGAAAATAAGAACAAACAAATGTGATAAGAGAATCATAATTCATAATATTAATATTGTAATATTAGATAAGAAAATAAATGTGTTTAGTTACAACTGTTATAGTAATTATGGTTTAAATTTATTTAAAGAAGTGTGTTTGGAAACACTTATAAATCACCTCTTTTTTAATAGTGTAAGTACATAGATAGATTGTCCATGGAAATCTCATTACCAAAGATAAAAAGACCAGATTTTGATAACAATCCGGTATGTTTTAGCCTCTAATATCGGTCTGATTTTTAAGACCAATTGAACTGGTAAAATCCAAAATAATTTTTTTTTATTATATTTAAGCATTAGCCCATCAAAATCCCATTTTTGAAGATAAAACATCAGAATTTTGATATCGACTCTGTTTCTTTTAGAAGTTTATTAAACTCACTTTCAAGAAATTTCAGAGAAGAGAACAATAATACAGAGTTTGATGAAGAAGGAAAAGCTCAATTTTTGTAAAAATCCATCATCATATTTTCTCTGTTACTTCTGTTTCAACAACTCATTGATTACAGAGTAAAAAGAATGAAGACAAGTTGTTGCTCTTTCTTGTGTCTCTCTTGAAAGCATTCACCAACATAGAGTAGGATTCTTCTGCAACTTCAGAGAATCTTGCCATGAATTTTTCTATATCATGGCTTCAATTTCTAAGCTTTGGATCGGTAACTAGCGGCATTCCTTCTCGCGCAGCATCCAACAAAGTAAACCATTGACTGTTTGAGTGTTTTAGCATAGAAAACAAAGTATATCAATCAGTTCTCACAAGAAGATAACCTCCACAAATCGAACAATTCAAGATCCGCAAAAGTCGAAAAAATTGTCTTTCAAAAGCTTTTGTAGTTTGCATATCACCCTTTAAAAGACCTAAACTTTACAAATCTCAGAAGAGAAAGCTTTGATCTTACCAAGACAACAAACAGAACCACGTTGAAAATCGCAACAAGTCGCCACTCGGTTTTCATGTACTGAGCTACTCCAGCTCTGCGGTTTATTAATAAAATGAAAATAATAATTAGTTTCATCTGAAAATGAATGACATAATTGTAACAAAAGATCTTAAAGGGGGAAGTTGATAAGCTCTACTTGCAAGAATCACAATTGTAGCACTTGATGGTCCTCAAATTCTTGTAAAGCTTACAGTCTTTGTTAGAACTTATTGAATGAAAGCTCAAGTCATAGTAAGAAGCATTCACCGCAGGATAACCACACCTTTGCATAAAAACAACATTGAGACAATTAAATATTTTGCAGTAAATTCAAAACATCATCAAATAACAAGAAGAGGCATATATATATACATACTCAGATGGTGGTCGACAACATCCAGCTTCTATCGGGGTTAATTCTGCGGATTTCAATTGTTTGATAGTCTGAAATCATAACATAAAAAAAATCAAGAACATTTCAAAGTTTATCAGGGTTGAATATTTGGTGATAATAATATAAGGCATTTTGTTGGTGGAAAGGTACTAAACCTTGTATTTCTTGGAAAGCTTCCTACATTGCTCGGATTTAACAAGACAACTCTTTAGTTTTTTCCAGTTCTCGGTGTTGTTAAGCTGAAACATGGACGGAGTTAGATGAAAAGAGAAGAAAGCATTCTTGTTTGAATGATACTTTCGTGCTACGATGAATTATAATACCTGTTTTAGAAACCAGGAGCTGTAATCATTCAGCTTATACTCCTTGTACCTAATTAGAGACAAAAAAAAAATATACAAGATTTATACATCAGAATTAGGTATGTGACCATGGAGGAACAGATTACACTCACCTTAAACCAGGATTAGTATGCCCGGACCCGTTGTTTGTTACAATGAACCTGTAAAAAAATCCCACAAAAGAGAACAATGCATGAGAATTCTTCAAGGAGATCTTCAATGATTCAACTGATGCATTTTCTTGAATAATCTTTAGGACAATGAGACTTACGCTAATACGGTAAAGACAAGAATCGCAATCAAAACGATCAGGAGCACAAAAAGATACTTTAAAAGGAGAATCATCATGTCATGGAAGATCCAAATCCAATTTTTTTTGTAACAAAAGAAACAGAAAACAGAACATTTTAAGTGAAGGATACAATCCAAAGAAGTGCCACACTTCTCTTGCACGCACCAAGAAACCCGATTATGGATCTGAAAGAAACATCAAATCAGATACATTTCATGAACAACAAGCAAGCAAACAAAAAGTAACATAAGCACGAACAATTGTTGTATTGTATAAATTGTGAAAGTAGTGTAAACTCACATCAAGAAGATGAAACCACCAAGAGCTATGACTGGAAATGTAAGTGACCTTCTACATCCATCATTGTGTGTACTCATCCACACCCCAAATATTATCACTGCCACAGCCAATAGCTTCACCAAAAATTTAACACACAGACATTATTACAAAGTTGTAGAGACAAAAACACTAAAAGGTTTAAGCTTTCACGTTTCACTACTCAAGCAGTTGAACCATAACCTAAGTAGTACGGAAACCCAAAATCTAATTCGACAAACCAAATTCGTTAAAGAGAATCAAATGAAGATCAAATGCGGCTCTGAGAAATAGAAAATAAATGAAGAAGAAGAAGAAGAAGAAGAAGAGATTTAAGCTCACCATTGTAAGAAGATTAACCCATCTTATAACGAAAGTGCTTGTGCCCATACCCATTTTTTCAAAGCTTCTTGATTTTTTTTAAAAAGAATTAAAGAAAGACACAAATTGAAAGATAAAGATGCAAACTTTTTGTTAAGGGTTCTTCTACAAAAGATTGCAAGAAAAACAAAATGGGTCAGTGAGAATTTAAACTCGGAACTGAAGAACGAAAAATGGCTTGAGGGTGTTTTCGTCAATAAAAGAAAAAACAGCTCACGCTTTAGTTTCAGTTATCGATGATGGGGTTTAAGAACAGACACGACACGCGACATAGGAATAAGAACAATAAGAGAAAGGTCAATGTCCAAACGTATACGTTTGACTCGTGCGTGCCTAATCCTAAAGAGCAACCGCTATTTTCTATTCGGTGTTTCATTCTTTTCATAAAGGTCTGATTCGAAATATTATTATTATTGTTTTAAAATTTTGCAGTGATTATTAAATTGGAATGCGTAATACTTTTTCAGGCTATAAATTTATCAAAGTTAAGTTATACTACAATATTAGGATAAGTTTAAGTTATGAAATCTCCTAATTAATGACCTCATAGCATTCCAACGGTAATTTGATTTTTTTTTTTTCATTTGTAAAACATATATGAATATGAATTGCATATTTACCATTTTTCCAAAGAAACAAAATAACATTCAATTAATTTGGACTTTAAGATTTTACAAGCCTCAACCCCAAAAAAAAACAATACTTGAATCACAATACTAACATTTCCATACATAAGGGACAAAATAAAACAATCCCAAATAATAAAACACTCTTTGATTCTAACTAAGAAATGTCAGCACGATCAAGCATATCAATCAAAGTCATTTTCCTTGGAAATCTAGGAGGAAGCCTCAAGATCGTAGCATCTTCAATATCAATCGGAAGATGAGTTGCAACAATCACAATCCCTCCTTTTTTCCTATGCTCTGCGATAATATACTCAAGCAATCTAACTCCTTCATCATCCAAAGCAACTGATGGTTCGTCCAAAAGCCATATCGGTCTATCGATAGCGAGGAGCCTAGCAAGTTGCAATCTTTTCCTCTGACCCATCGATAACATTCTCGATTTCTCTTTCACCAATCTTCCTAAACCCATTAGTTCCAATGCAGGTTGAGCTTTGCCTATTTTGTTTTCGAGGAGCTCAAACCATTGGACATTGTCGAGTACCGTGAATCTCTCTTTGATAGCGTCTTTTAAAGAGATCCAATTGAGTTGGAGTTTGTACTGCTGGAAGATTCCTGATTGTGTGATGTCGTGACCGTTCCAAAGTATTTCTCCTGCAGAGGGTTTTGAGAATCCAGCTAACATTCTCAAGAATGTTGATTTACCGGATCCGTTAGTTCCAGTTAAGACAAGTGCACCACCGTCGTGGAGAGATACATTCACATGTCTTAGAATCTGTTGAGCGTTTCTCATACAAGAGACGTTTTGAAGAAGAAGCCGAGGAATTTGAGGCCTCCGGATAGACATTTTGGGACAAGCTTTTCACCCGGATATCTGAAATAAATAGAGCAGCCACTAAAGAGGATGAGTGATCTATGAATTGTATAGAATAAGTTCAGAAACAGAACATAGAGTTATAAATCAATCTAAGAAATTGATACAACAACCTGAATTATTGAGAAAGAAGATAAACTATTCTTCTGCATCCATAAAGAAAATGTAGTTATAAATTATGATGACCAATTTGTCATTTAGAATTTTGACAAAGAGAAAAGATCAAATCCAAGGCATAGGCATAACAAAAACACATTCTTTAATGATCCCAGAAACTCAAAATTGGAGAAGATAAAAACCCATATTCCTAAATTGATGAAATCACATACTGAAGACCTGTAGGCATGCTAAAGAGAAGAGAAGCAAAAAATCAATGATGCATTTAATCTACATAAAACATAAAAATCCAAACTTTTTGAGTTTAAGGTAATCCGAAATTTGGAGAGCAGATGATAAAATCAGAGACAAGAATCCCAATTTAACAATGAAACAGTAAACTCCGAAATACCCCCAATTCTAATGAACAAAATCTGCAACGCAAAGAATGGGGATAATCTTAAAGATCTGAAGCCCTAACAAATGCGATTGAAAAATCAAAAACGTAATCAACTGAGAAAAGCTAGTTGCTTACCGAGAAGCGTCGAAGAAGATGACTGAGAGAGCGAGAGAGAGCGAGAGAGAGAGAGACTCCACAGTCTCAATTCAGGGAGATGATACAGAAGACGAAAGTTGAGAAGAGAAGAGAGAGCTAATAATAAATATTAATGTTTTTTTTTTTAATCATTAAATACCGATTTTTTGCTTTAAACCAAGTGGGAACCAACCGGATTGGGTCAAAACCGAACCGAACAACTATTAAATTTCATAGCTATTTTTATAAAAATTGATAAAAATTTCGAGATTCGGTAAGGTTTTGATCCTATAGCTTTGACTTACAATGATCAAGCATATTATTAAAACAGACCCAATTATAATTTAGATTTTGATGAAAACACAAAGTGAACAAGTAAAATACAAAAAAAAAAACTACAATCAGCAAAAGACTTTGTAAAGGCTTCGGCTATATATTGTCTTGTACACTCTTTAAGTGGTGGCTTGAGCTTTCTCAACACTGGCCCTCAAAAGGGATATGACTTCCCCTGGCTCCGGAGCTCCAAACACTGAACTTCCAGCAACTATACAGTTAGCTCCAGCTGCAGCCGCTACATCGATTGTTGAAGGGCCTAAGCCACCATCCACCTGATCCATAGATAGATAAATAGGATTTAGTTTAAGGAAAAAGATCAAACGATGTGCTCTCTGTAAAACGAGAGGCCTTACCTCAATATCAAGTGTTGGGTACTTTTGCCTCAATGCTCGGACCTATCCCAAGAATATCAAAAACTAAGGTTACAAGGCGATTTCAATAAGTAAATGACACTAATGGTTTCCAAAAAAAAGTGTTAAGAATCAACATAACCTTGTCCATTGTGTTAGGCATAAACTTCTGACCTCCAAATCCAGGCTCCACAGTCATCACAAGAACCATTTCAACCGGAGTTGTTCCTTCGACCTATCATACATACGCCAAGCAAAGCAATGATAACACACCCGATCGCACTTTGAAACAGAACACAAGATTAAAATTCATACCAAAGGATAAACTTGTTCAACAGGTGTTCCAGGCTTTAAAGCCACACCTGGCCTCATCCCAGCAGACTTAATCTTCCTCACAAGTTCTTGCCAATTCTCTTCAAATAACCCAATAACACAACTTGTCAAAAATCAATCATTTAAAACGACACAAAAAAAACTGAAAGCTGAAAGATGTTTCTTATACCTTTGGCCACCTCAATGTGGAATGTGAAACCAGACGCGCCAGCTTTAGCCATTTGTTCAACGTAATCCATTGGGTTCGTCACCATTAAGTGACAATCAAGATATGCACTGTGATTGAAAGGGAAGGATCAGTTAAGTTCTAACTTGAACAATGTCAGATATATAAATTCAAAAGGAAGGAATGTGTTACATTACTTTGTGTGTTTTCTCAAACTCTCAATGACAGGAGCACCAATTGTTAAATTCGGAACAAAATGCCTACTCAAAGTAACATAGAATTATACCAAAGCCGGATGATAAATAATTCATATGTTAATACACAATAAAGCAATAAAATTTACCCATCCTGCAAAAAAATGAAATAACAGAGTTATAATAAGTAGACATATACAAGTTTCATTGTCCTTAACAGATTATTAATTCAACAAGGCTGTTACATTCTAATACCAGTAATTAGGAAAATTAACTCTAAGACTTAAGATGATATAAAGGTGAAGACTTTAAAATCACCAAGAAGTAACTGATTGAGTGAAATTAAAGAAATTTAGATTTGGTTCGTTACCATGATGTCCATGTGAAGCCAGTTGGCGCCCAAATCGATCATCCGATTAGCCTCCGCCGCTAGATTAGCGAAGTCTGAAGATAACATCGACGGAGCTATTTTTGGCGATACACTCATCTTCTTCAGCTGATTTCAAGGATTATGGTAAGAGAATGGATCTGTGTTAGGTGAGCACTGGGGAGAAGAGAAATAAAGAAAAAGCGAACAATGGCAGATGGGTCAACCCGTTAACCCGAATTAATCCACAGTTTGATTCGATTTGACCAGTGCTTGATGACGTGGCATCAAACACTATAGGATCAAAGTTTAATGAAACAAAGCAAAAAAATTAATAACAAACACTTCTAAAAAATTCACTTAAGACATTTTCTCGAACACCTAAGCTACAATGCAAAATTAGTTTTTTTTTTTTTGACTCAAGTGTTTGTGTTACATTAGAAGAAGCAATTTCTGAATTTTAATCACCATATTACCATTTAAGTCTAAATCGAAACTAAAAGTTTATAACTTAGGGCTTGATTGGTTCTCCAGCAACCACCCGCAAACGCTGCATTTGCGGGCGGTTGCGATTGTTAGCGTTTAAAAAAGTTCATACAAATCGCTTTCTACCGCTTTGAACCACTCAAAATCCCTCGATTTCAAAAGTACCTATCCGCAAGCGTTTGCGGTTGCGGGCGGTTGCGGCTAGTTAAAAAAACAATAATTAATCAGTTCTATATAAATTTATGACGTTACCCTAATCATTATTTAACCTAATTTTATTTTTCTCCATCTACATCATTACTTCCAACCAAAGTGAAGAGAGTCCTGAAACCAGAGTAAAAATCTTAAAATCTTCTCTCCATCGTCATGATTAAACTGCATAATAAGCCCTAATTTTTCAATAATTAAAGTTCTCATATAGAACTATGCCTTCATTATATCTTTGTTTTGTGTGTTGTTTCTTTTTCTTGGTCAACTATATATGTTGTTATTCATTCGTTAAGTAGATTATATGTTTCTAAATACTATTATTAATTGAGATTCATGGCTTCACAAAATGATCGTTCTGCTTCTACTTCTAAAATTGTAAGTTATTGTATGTGTTTATATAATTTATAATTTCGTCCATTAAAATTAGATAATTTAAATATAATTTTATATTTTACATGATCAAATGAGATGACTTGTGCACTACTTCAATGGGTGATTGTGGAAAAACAAATGGAGGACAAAGGAAAAAAAATTCTAAGTAGTCCTCATAGAGAAAATGTTGTTAAGAATATTAACAACCAGTTTGATATTGATTTGAGCTGGCCTCAAGTAAAAAACCGCTTGGATTCATTGAAGAGAGTTAATCATATTTATAGAGTCAATCCAGAAGATCTACGCGTTCAAGCAATCATTTTGCAGTTTGTCACACTACTTGATACAATTTTTGGTGATGAACTTAATGCATGAAATAATCAACATTTTAGTATGAAATTTATTTGTTTTTTAATAATTATTTAGTGCTTTTTATGCTTTTTCTTTATTATTCGTGATGAATAATTTATATTTTATAATAATAGTATGTTTTGGTGTTTTTTTATAGTTTTATTAATATACATTGCATTTATTTTGATGATTTTTTGTTTAACCGTTATTTTACCCGCTGAGCAACCAGTCACGAATTTTTCGCAAACGCTCCAATTTTTAACCGTTAAACCAGTCGTTCAAACCGCTTAATAACGCTTAAAACCGTAACCGCCCGCTTTCGCAAACTCCCGCACCCGCAACCGCAACCACTGCGTTTAAACCAGTCGAGCCCTTATACGAGAAATTGAGCATATGATTACATGAGTTATAAAGTCATATTTACATACACATAAATGATACACCTATGCTTAGAATTCCATTATGTCGTTAGGATTATATAATTTTCCTTGTCACTTTACTTTAACAAGCGAAAGCCCAATAGATGGTTTTGATGGGCCGAGGATTGACCCATGAAAGGAAGACAAATGTACATTAGAAACAACCACATGTTTTGGTATTAGGTGGATAAGCATTTGGAGTTGCACTTAGCTTCTCACTCATTTTGTCCACTTTGATAGATTCTTGTCCCTTTTGTTTCTCTATTTTTTCTCTTTTCGCTTCTGCAATCTTCTCAATTTCCGGTATTTTTTTCTTGAGTTTATTTGAATATTCAGCTTTCTCCACTTCCAAATTCTCCTGATAAAAATAAAGAATATATATATATTAAAAAAAAAAACTGTTTTTTGTGAGCTGGAATCCTGAAAAGTATTCAATTTTGTAATGAGTTTGGTTATATTTAACCATAAACAACGTAAATAATACTATTGAATAGCTAAAAGACTTTTAAAAAACATTGAATAGCTAAAATTTTCTATATAATACTAATATACCTCCATTTTTGTCAAGTCTAACTCTAGAGCTGTCTTCATGTTGTTCTCCCATGCTTCAATGGAGCAAAGTTCTTTGTAAGCCCTGCTTATATTGATTGAGTATTCAAAGAACCACATGTAAATAGTATACACGATATTCTACAAAAAAAATGGTAATTTCGCATATCATGCAAATATATAGAAAGTATATGTTTGAATATAATTTTCACGTCAATATTTATTTGAGAAATTTGCCATTAATTTGATTGCAAAACAATGTTGATCTTATGATTCTTACCCTTATAACAAAGGATTATGTGTGTATATAATATATGGTAAATCTTACTTGGTTTGAGCTTTTGCTTTCTCGTTCTCTTCCCATGCATTTATCAACGCAAGTCTCTTCTCTTTCTCTACCTCAACAAGTTTTTCATCTACATACCAAATAATTTTATAAAATCGAAAATGATTAAATCGTAATATAACTGAACGAAATGGATACTAAATAGGTTCTTGAGTGATGACGCCTTTCATGTTTACTTGTTCACAAAAATCGTTCTTAATTTTTCTAGTATAAAATTTGGATACAAGAAAAAACTTGTTTATAAATGTGTTTGTACTTTGCTCATCTAATGGAGAATCTTTCTTGACTTGTTTATCGTGTCCCATGTTGGGTTTCTCTTCTCGTTCTTTTTCCTTTGAACCTTTGTGAAATTTTTACATAGATTTAGATTGAAACTAAAAACTGTTAGTTAAAACTAAAAACTAGTTACACAAATAATTAAAAGAGCACAAAATGATAGATATAGTTATTAGTACCTCTTAAAGATTAATTAAAGACGAGGACGAAGTACTGGATCACATATAATGATGACTTCGAGTTAGGTGTGGGAGTTTTATGTTCGAATCCCATCAATATATACATGCCAAATATATTACGTATATAAAATATATGTATATCATCGATATTTTTTACTCCAAGAAATCAATTAACTGTTTGGGTTATGGTTGGTAGGTGAAAGAAAACATTTCAAAAACATTTCCGATTAATTAATGTATTCACAAAAAGATACTTAAAGGAAGCTCCAAATATTGAGTAAATGACTTAATTAGTAATGTATAAAAGAATCTAAGTTTTGTATATAAACTGGATTAAGATTCTAAATAGAAAATTTGAGGTAATATATATGTAAAATATGTTTTACCAAATAATAGCCAAATTTAAACTGATATCAGTATATTATCCAGTAGAACCAGCTAAACAATAATAGAGACAAAATCCAGTACGACTAATCTTGTTATCACTTTCAAAATAAGAAATAGAAAGTGTAAGAAAATCCAACATATTAAATATCAAAATAAAATAAAAGATATATATGTTTGGATCTTTAGCGCATGTACAATATGTATCTATACAAATCTTTGAATACATGAACTCAATTTCACATCTCGCAAAAAAAATGGAAAAAATGGACCGGTAGATCCGTTGACAAAAATTTATTATAAAAATTATATATATGCGTATATCTACAATTTAAATTTTTTATGATCTATAAAATATTAGAATCAAGGGATTTTTTGCTAATTCTCTCGTCTTCTTCTTTTGGTTGTAAAATACACTTTGTATGTTAAGAAATTAGTAACTAGTCTATGTTTGATTTAATGAAAACCATTGTTTCGTATAATAATAAATTTTTTTTTTGTTTTTATTAGTATTTTACCCACCACTTTCCTGTACATGAGAGTATATGTTTACCACTGATGAAAATGTGTATGCGCTTTATCTTGATGAGTTTTCTCTTGGTATGAATTATATAACATCTTGATCTCATAATATAACGTAAGTCGAATAAGAAAAATTACTACATAGGTCAATAAAAGGTGTTTTCCCCGTAAACAAAAACAATTTACTTGCTATCACAGTATCACTATCACTTATCAAAACCTTAAATAAGCCAGGCTTAAATTCCAAACTTTTTTACCAAATATATTGAATCCTTTAAAGATCCAAAACTAAATTTAGTAAGAAAATATGGGAATATTAGTTCTATTTTTTATATATTTTAATTTGCCGTAATTTAATATGAGCGGACTACACATCAAATGATCAACTATATATCAACAAAAAGAATCAAAATCTAGACAATAGCAGAGGTAAAGTAATTTGGATGAAAGATAAACGTGGTGATATTAATTATTCTTAGTGACTTTTGGCCATCCAATTACAATCAACAGGCAGAGACAATTGTACCATAATCACATCCTAGAATCAATTCTATATTCTAACTTTATGATACAATATATGATAAATAATCCAAAAGGGAATTCCCATTATTTTAACTATTATCATAGTATTGTAATCCATGGAATCAATTCGGTTATCTATCAAAATTTAGATATCCATCAAAATAATACCAACTTTTTCTTTTTCTTTTTGGCAGCAGATTGAATTTGTTAATAGTCTTAAAATTCTAGAAACAAACTGATCGTCCAAAAGGACGTAAACTAATTTCTACATTATATGCATATAAAAGAAAACACACCGATGACCGACCATCTTAAATAAACACACATGCGATATAAATTTATTTTTAAGGATAAAAAAAAAACTAATCGGTAATTAGCACGAGTACAATAATATGA
The DNA here is from genome assembly GCA_963667165.1 of Barbarea vulgaris. Lineage (NCBI taxonomy): Eukaryota > Viridiplantae > Streptophyta > Magnoliopsida > Brassicales > Brassicaceae > Barbarea > Barbarea vulgaris. The sequence continues at coordinate 47,405,992 of OY763887.1, forward strand.
AAGAATATAGTGTTTTGGAGATTATTTTATTTCGATAAAATAAAATAAATGTGTACCGTTGTTTATGCTTAAATTTAGGGCCTAAGTGCTCTTGTCTATAAATATGCACTACAAAGATTTAAAGAACTGCAAACTGCTAAATGCAAATGTAAAGCATTTTCACTTCTAGAAATACTTCCTCGATCCAAAAGCTTTATTTTTTCAGAGTTCTACAAAAATGGATGTGTTTATATCTGAAGAGTACGTCCTTCGGCGGAGAATGGAGAAAAAAGCAATTGCTTCTATCACCACAAAAAAATCAAAAATAGGTTCTAGTTCAAGTACAAGACCTGCAAATGGGAATAAGATGCCTCGGCGGCCGCCAGATTTTCTATCGGAAAACGAATTCCGAGTCACCGATCATGATAATGTACATGAGAATTTTGTGTTCAATTTCTTTTCAGCATAACAAAATAAAATTAAGAGTTTGCATTTTGCTAGTAAGGTGTTGTTCTGCGACTATCAACTATTCGTTTAATAGTCGCTGCAATCAGCGATTAGAAATTTTGATTGCTGCGGTTTTTTAGCGATTATTTTTAAAATGTAGCGATTATATTTCGATCGATGCAGTCGTTGCGACAGAAAAAACAAACATTGACAGTGACCAATCGCATCGACTCCTAAACGAACAACAACTTTATCACTAGTTGCTGGCAACAGCGGCTGACAAACGAATGATCTAATATTATTGAAATTTTAGAGACTCTACTTTGTATAACTTATGCGGAAATTAAACAAGTTATGAAAGTTAAGGAGACGACACGATCGAGTTAACGAGGTATCGGTTAGTTCTTTAAACCAACCACTAGTCCTCGGCTGCAAACACGTTTATTAGATTACTTCAAATGGTACAAGCAAGATAAACTAAGAAACACCCTATTTCTATTCCATTTATCTTAACACATCATGATCTAAGGAAACACAAGTAAAACACATTTACTCCCCCTTAATCATGGCCGTCCATTTCTTGGCGAAGTCCTTGCCCTGTGATCCTCACAGCTCCATCAACCTCTTCCCAAGGTAATCTCTCTTAAACACCACAGCAAGCAAACTCGGATGAACTCTGTTTTTGTTTCTCTGTTTTAACAGACTTATTCAGCATAAGAGTTAACATAGAAATAGAGCAACTCTGCTCTATATAAAGAAGTCTTTGACTTCACTTCAAGTAGTCGTTGCTTTACCACCTAGAGAGTGTGAACCAACATCTGACTACTACCAGAGGCGTGCCTCAAGTGTGTGTGGAAATCTTTGCTTAAAACAAGAAGGTATGGGTTAATGCAAACATAAATTTAATTATTAATAAAAGCACCATACCTTGATTTAATTAGTTTAAACTCCACACAACAATATTAAACATTAATCTGACAAGTCCATAACACATAATATTAAATACCAAAGTTTAATATTCTTCAATTATAAACGCAATCATAATGTGTGGATCGGTCCACCGATTTGATGTAGTTTTTTTTCTTCTCTTTTTTTGTTTTTGATAAAGATGATTTGATGTAGTTGTTAATTAAATAGTTGTAGCACTTGGAATAGCTTGGTACTTCATAGTTATTTTTCTTAACACTTAATTGGCTTTATATATATCTAGATGGAATTGTGAAAGTGTGTCTTAAAAACCTCACATAATTAATCCTCATTGTCGTTCTCAATAATAGATTAAGTTTTGATTAACCTTTAATATCCACGTCTATTCATTAACTTGAAGTTTTAATATTGGAGTCATCGCAATCATATTAACAAAGTACGTGAGAAAAATGTATATATGAAACATAGAATCTGTTCCACTTTGAAAGAAAAGAAAAACAAATATTGTTAGGTTTTAGTGTATTTTCTTTAGATTCCATAATGTGGGAGTAACTTGGGCCCGTCATTAGGTTTTGTTTTTGTTTTTTTATAACCAGGTAGGAGTTTTACGCTTTCGGCCCATAATCTTCTCCCTAGACTCAGGATTAGCCGTTGACTATACCAAATAAATGGCGCTGTCATCCCTCGCAAGGAGACTCAAATTTGTGACCTCCTTATCAGTGGTCTAATCTCGTCAAAAGAAGCTATTAGAGCAAAAGCTACTAGGTAAAATTAAGTAACCGGGCGTTAGGTTTCATGGAAGTTTCAGCATAGGTCTATTTTCTGCTTTGGTAATTGGTATTAGAATCATAAAATTGAAATCCGTTGGAAACTTATGGAAGCTTTCTTTCTTGGTAGTTGATACTTCAGAAAAAAAAAAAGGAAAATTAATTTAGAGATTTGACATTTATGTATAGAATAATATTTGTATTTTTTTAAATAAAAAAACTTGATTTTCTTTGTACTATTTTCTCGTTGAATTCCTTTATTTTTTTCGTTTTAAATTTTCAACTCGCTTGATTGGTAACCATCAAAGCATTATATTTTTAAATCTATAATGGTATGGTTAGATCTAACAAAATATGTTTTACACTGTATATACAAACATTTTTATGTTAAATAGATGATGTTCTTAATGGAATTATGTGTAACAAAATTCTTAAACATTTTTAAAATTTCTCTTTATTGTGTGTTCTTTTCTTATATGTAACCGTCTCTGTTTTTCTTTATCAAATTATTAAACAAAGGTAAAAAGGTACCCACGTTGTCTTCTTTAATTTTCTTGATATGATATGATGAGATTATACATCTTTATTTTTCCAAGATGCCAAGATGATATGATAATGTAGAACATTGTAAAAACAAAACTGTCAAAGCAGAAAAGCGAAAAAAAAAAAGAAAAAAAAAAGAAGAAGAAAAGAAACTCACTTTCATGTGACCAGCGACACTAAAAAAATAGCTTAAAAAATTGGTTATCCATATATTTCTGTTGATCAAAATCTTCAATTTATGTTGGGCTTATTTTACTATGAAATGTAGATAATTTTTTCAAATATGTTCTTTTATAGTTAATTACTAATTAATTATACATGTAATACTCATGATTTTTTCGTGAATAGTCCCCGGCCAAATAATATATATTATGCTTTAACAAAAAAAAAAAAATATATATATATATATATATATATATTATGTGGGGTTGAACCTAGGTGGTAAATATATCAACAACACAGAACAAATTATGAATACAACACATGGCACCTAGGCTATATATCATCATCGCCGTCGCATTTAGATTATGAATTATGGATGGAAATCATATTTTAGATTTTAGAATCTTCGTAATAAGAACAAAAAAAAAAAACAAATCTTAACGAAGGAAAAAATGTATAGAGTACAAAATGGATGTCCAAATATGTTTAAAGATTTCCTACACATTTTCGTCCGGATCTACACATTTTTGGTGTGTGCTTGTTATGATATAATTTTCTGATTTTAACTGTGCATGCAGTACATATATATGTCAAAAACCCCTCCCAAAAGAAGTTAATACTATATATAGATATATATATTGGTAATTTGAGTAATGAGAAAATTATACATACATCAGTGCGTAATATTGATCACTTGAGCTTATAAAGCGAAAAGGTCTCACTCATACGATCACATGTTGAAAGGGAGACAAGCATAAAAAGAATTTTAAAAATAATCTTATGAGACTAAAATTTATACTTATCTTATTTCTCAAGCTATCACCTAAAGATATAATTTAGGTATTTTTCTTTTGATATAATATAATCAGGCCTTTATATATATTTGCTTTTCCTTTTTAATCTTTTTTTCTTCATGCATCTTTTTATTTATTTTACCTTATTATAGTGGACATATAAAGATTAGACACTATGTTAACATTCAAATTGATTAGATTAAGACAGACTATCAAATTGACAATTGTATAACTCAGTAATCGGTCACTCCATTCTTGATGTAAACTCCAAGAGATAAACAAAATGCACGTCTTTTCAAAAAATGATTCTGATTCGATAGTTAATATAAATACCCAAATTTTATGAATTAAATCAAATATCGAAACACGAAAATTTTCCAACCTCAAATCTTTACATTTATCTTTTCTTCTTCTCATTTTACCCTTCTTGATTCATTGTCAAAATATTGGAAAGCACGCATGCGTGATCACGTAATCATGCATTAACAAACAAAAAAATGATCATGTAATCATAAACCTAAAAAATGACTATACTTAATAATATACCAAGTTTTGTCTATACGTGACAGTTAGCGATTATTTAGATAATATGACTATGTATATGTATATCTCTATACGCATCACTTTTACATTGATGATGACTCTAATATACAGGATCTCATTAAACCAGAAAGAAAAATGATGATGTGATTTAAAGGAGGATAAAGGGTATCTATTATTAGTAGTAGATAATAAAAATTATTGTTGAGATTATGACGACTAATTAGGTGTTAGGATCATTCTCACGCCTATATATATTATGCAATTTATATTATGTGTGTATTCGTGTAATTAATCATCCACATGTTGTCTTAATAGTAAAAAACGTATCCACATCTTTTTTGGTTCATACTTCTTAGTTGATTGATGTCTCTCTCCAAATCTATCAAAAATAAATTAAAGTAATGCCTTAACATTTTTTTTTTTTTTTTGAGGAAAATGCAATTTATTTTAAGAAATAGCCCTAAACTAAATTATGTTTTGGTCTATTTATTTTATGGGTAAAATGTAGTCATTGATTAATCATATGCTAAATTCACTAACAAAATGGTGCTATATATGAATCATATATACATTTAAGTAATTAACATGCAATATCTCGGTGACACGTATGATTTTATGCATAACATATAGTATTTGCGAATTACTTTTAAAACTTAGTGAGAAAGTTAAAATGTACGATTTTTGTTACATTCCAAAATGAATAAAACGACTCAAAATGGATCATCTTGTTCATGAAATGGTGTTTTTGTGATTCGTTTTGTGCATTAATGCTTCTGGGACCTCTCCACACGACTACCCCATTTTCTTCAGAGCTTTGTTTAACTAGTAAAAATCATTTTTGGTAATGTGACCCCATCACACATGTGCTTCTTGTTCTTAATTCTTATACAGAGTAACAGAGCTATCATACATAAAAAAATTCTTTAAAGATCTGAAAACTTAAATAAAATGTAATCTGACATTTTAGCATATTATTCAATTGCATTTGGTTTAGTCTGGTTATTTTTTATACATATTGGTTTGATTATTTTGGTTTAGCAGTACTAGTTTTGTATTTAAACAATTTATCTTCTACATTATATTTGAGATTAATTATGAAGGAAGACTCTCTTCTGAATTCATCTCTTCTTTGATTTCAGTTTTGGAACCAAAATCTTTTAAAGACGGGTAAAACCAAAATAAAATGGTTAATAATATTTTTGTAAACAAACTTTATATACATAATCTTATGCAACATATCTTAAGATAGATAAAAGTAGAAAATGTGGAGGATATAAATTGTTAGAATTCATAGAACCTTTTCTCACTAGGAGCATGGGACTTTAATTTGACTGCACATTTTTCGATCTGTAATGTTATGGTGGTACTAAATTCTTTCTTTTATTACTTTCTGCAAAAGAACATTAAATGTTATTAAATTTTAATTACTACGCAACTAAAGTTAAAATAATTTAAAGAGAAGAAAAAGGTGTGGCGTCAACTAAACTTGTGACCTAGGAATGTCAGACTCACAGCGGGGAGAGGGCGGGACATATTAGAGATATTTGTACTTTTGCAGAAGTTAGGTCGGAGGTTGAGACAGCTTACGTGACTTTATTTAACCTAAAAATGGAAATATTACGACAAAATAGAAAGTTAAAACAAATCATTGTTGGAAAATGTATGCTGTAAAAGTGTTACCGCAATTTCTCAAAATTATAAATTACTACTATCTATAAGATTAAAAACATTATAATTTATAGAAATTTGCTCGTTTTGCAAATTTATTCCTAACAGTTAATTAATAAATGTTTTTTGTTTCTCCTTTATTAACCCAAGTGATAAAATTTATAAATTAACAAAGAAATATATTTTCAAGGTCATTTTTTTTTTTTTTTTGACGTCCTTTTTTTTTTTTTTTTTGACGGTCATTTTGATATATATTTTCCTTTGATTCATCATTTTTAATTTGGTTAGCGTTCCCTTGGAGACGATTGAATCGCATCAAATGGCGAATAGGTCAACACATCACACCATTTTGATTTATTTATTCATTTGACGTTGTTTTACGTATATTACGCATTATATGTTTTTTAAATTTTGTTTTATTATTTGCTTTCTTTGACTATTAGGTTTTATAGAAAAAATTCCGTAATATATGTTTTTATGGTAGTATCTCAATTCAATTATTTATCGTAAAAATGAGACTTTATGATTTTTTCTGAGTTTTGTTGTTTAATTTGTACAACTCCAAAATCTGTTATCCCAAAATAGAAGAATCAGTTTTATACACCTATTTTGCAATGTTTGTGTTTCTCTTATACGGGCTTAGTATATATTTTCGGATTTATAATTTTTTCCTCTAGATTGGTTGCATCTCTTACAGATTAATTCTTTGATCTAGTTGGCATGTAAATATAAATATTAATAGTAAGGCAAATGAAAAAAAAAAGGAATTTATGAGTAGGCACGCATGAGTGGCACGTGTGAAGTTCTGTATAAAGAACAAATAAAGCAATGGCTAAATTTCAAAGCCAAGTAAGCTCAGAACAAACAATCACAATGTGTCAAAGAACCATTACTTTATATACCGTCAAAGGACCATTTTGCAATTACACAAATTCCTGCTAAAACAATAAATACCAATAATAAATACATATATCTATGTGTATCGACATAGACACATGCCATGTAGTATATTCGTATTCAAATTCTTTTAGAATGCATCAAAAAAATAAAAGTTCACATAAACAAAAAAAAAAAAAAAATTTAGAATGACTTTTCTTATATACGGGCGCCACATTGTCATTTGGAAGCAGTCCATAAGTTATGTATAAAAATGGACAAGTAAGTACTACTAAACTTAATGATTGATTTTCGATAATGTACTTAGTACTATTGGAATGACAAAAAAAAAAGTACTTAGTAGTATATTTTATCATTTTGAATGGAATTACAAATCAATTAAATTAATGTGATGTATGTTTGGTATATTGATATCATTGTATTTTACCTCATATTTACTTTAGCTTTCATTTGTTTTCCTTTGTTTTTCACTTCATTTAGATGATAAGTGTTTGTTTTAAGAGTTCATTCGCATTCATTAGGTTCTAGGATCATGAAGTAGTGTTTTTGGTCTTTTTGTTGTGTCTTGAGTCTTTTCTAGGTGAATATGAAGATCGGGACATGAAGGAGAAAGCTCGGGATGATCAAAGGATGCTAAAGTCGAGTTTCGGGAACTTGCAGAGAACGTAGCGGTACCCCATCGCTACAACCCTACCGCCAGAACCAACGTAGCGGTACCCCATCGCTACAACCCTACCGCCACGGCCAGAAACCAAGACGAAGCAATCTGGAGTAAGTTCTAGCGGTCATCTGACCGCTAGGATAGGACCGCTAGGATTCCTGGCGGTACCCTACCGCCATAGGACTACCGCTACCGTCGCCAGCCGACTACTTTCACTATTTTACCTGCTCCAATCCTCTTTTATGTATAAAAGAAAGACCTATGTAATAAAAATGGATGAGCACTGACTTTTGCAGAAAAACACTCTGAAACAACTCTTTCTTTCATCCTTTTAGTGTCAAGATCTTGTTTGATTTAATAAAGTTTGCTTAAATCTTTTTACATATTTGTATTCCTCATGTTCATAGCTTCAATTTGTATGGTTTATTTTTGTCATATAGTTATGTGTGAGTAGTCACATAGAATCTTTGGGTGAAGTTAGATTAGGGTGATTATAGTTCAGTTCTAGGTGATTTAGATGCTAAGTTATTGATTATCCTTTCTTATTAAGTGGTCTTAATGCTAGATTAGCCAAGGAATTGGTAATTTAGAGCTTAGGAATTTCATTACCCGGAAGGTGTTCGATGAAATTCCCGAATGAATTTAAGAAAGAACTTTTCATTTCTTATCTAACGGAAGTTGTTATAGTGGTGAATTGTGGCCTAATAGATTTGGTCCCATTGCTTGTTAGTTATGAAATCACTAACGGAAGTTATTGTCGGTTGATAACTAGCAAAGGGGTTAATACCATGGAAGTGGATTAATCTTTAGAAGTGATCTAGGTCCTAAGGATGTTAATAGCCGAATGTTTAGTTCATCTAGATTAAAGATTAGAAATCACCCGAGTCAAATACTTCACCCGAGGATTCGTTTGTTTAAATTTCGATAAAAGCTTTAAGTTTCTTTGATTGTCATTACGAATTGTTGCGTTTGATAGCTGTTGAATTCTGTATTGTGACTAGTTTACTCAATAGCCTTTATAATCATAAGTTCAGTTCGTATGCATTGTTTGATTTTCGGTTTTTGATTGTTCTAAGTTAGTAATCTTCCAAAATCACAATTTGGGTATAGCTTAGATTAGATAGAGTTCTGTATTCTTGGTGAGTCATTGTTCTCCCTGTGGATCGATCCCTAAGTACACAATGTACAAAGGGTTATTTGGTAACCCCGAGATTTAAAACGAATCTCGCACTACCAAATTGGCGCCGTTGCCGGGGAAGCGACAATAGCCATTAGGATTTGGACTCTGTTTGAGACTAAGTCTTATTTTTCTTGTTATCTAATCATTTGCTTGTTTATTCTCTTTCTTATAGGTGCATGAACTTGAGGAGTGGAGGACATCTAAATCTACTTCCTCTGGTTCCAGACATAAGACGTTTAGAAAGAGAAAACACGAGAGCAAGAAGGGACAGAAACAGAACGGATCAACCAGATCAATTTGAAATGGATGATCGTGCGCCACCAGCTGAGGGCAGAGAAGGAGAAATCAGAGGAGTAGGAGTGGGAGTGATTCCTCAACATCCTCCAAGGCAACCTAGAGCCATCGGAGCGTTTGATGCACCAAATGTACAGGGACATCGAGCTGGAATATATCCACCAGCTGTGGAAAACAATAATTTCGAGATCAAGGCGAGCTTGATTTCCATGGTGCAAGGAAACAAGTTTCATGGGCTGCCTATGGAAGACCCTTTGGATCATCTAGACCAGTTCGATCAAGTATGTGATATGGTGAAGATGAATGGCATCTCCGAAGATGCCTTGAAGCTGAGATTGTTCCCTTTCTCATTGGGGGACAAGGCAAGACAATGGGAGAAGAGTCTACCACAAGGTTCTGTGACTTCATGGGACCAATGCAAGAAAGCGTTCTTGACTAAGTTCTTCTCTACAACAAGGACAGCGCGTTTAAGAAATGAGATCTCGAGCTTCACCCAAAAGAACCACGAGAGTTTTAACGAAGCATGGGAAAGATTTAAAGGATACACTACGCAATGCCCGCATCATGGATTCTCCGATGAATCATTGCTTAGTACTCTATACCGTGGTGTTCTACCCAAGTACCGAATGCTTCTCGACACAGCAAGTAACGGGAATTTCTTAGGAAAAGATGTCAATGATGGAAAAGAGTTAGTGGAGAACTTGGCTCTGAGTGATGGGAACTACGGCGAGGATTATGACAGATCTTCAAGAGGAGAAAGTGATTATGATGATCACACTAAAAGGCAGATCAAGGCTTTGAATGAGAAGATGGATAAGCTTCTTAACGCCTCACACAAGACTGTTAGTTTTGTTGGAAATGCTGAAGAGAATCAGAATTTTAGGCATGAAGGAGAAGAGGATAGTGCACAAGAAATGGTGAATTATGTGGGAAACCAAGGAGGATTTCAAAAGGGATTCAATCCAAACTACCGGAACCATCCTAATTTCTCCTACCGAAACCCGAATGTCGAGAATCCACAGGACCAAGTCTATCCCAACACAAACTCACAGAACCAAGGACTACAACAAAAAGTTTACGGACAGTCCAACCAAGCTCAAGGCTCGAACTATCAACATCAAGGTTACATTCCCAAGAACAACTTCCAAGGTCAAGGGAATAACTTTCAGAGAAATCAAGGAGGGTTCCAAACCAAGCAACCATTCTCACCACCTGGATTTGCGCAGCAAAGACAACCAATGAATCAACCGCCTCAAGATAATGAGATGAAAAACATGCTCCAACAAATCATCGAAAGTCAAGCTAAGAATTCGCTGGAAATGAATTCAAGGATGGAAGGACTAAGCTCGAAGATGGATGGAGCTTACAATGAATTAAATACAAAGTTTGAGAATCTAGCCTCTCAAGTGAAGATATTGGATAACCAAGTGTCATCTTCATCTAAACGACCGATGGGGTCACTTCCCGGGAAGCCGGAACCAAACCCCAAGGAATACATTCAAGCTATCACGCTGAGAAGTGGGAAAGAACTACCAAGTGGAGAAACAAAAACGGGTGATGGACCTACAAAAAAAAAAAAGGAAGCTGAAACTAATGGTAGTGAAACAATGGATGATATGCTCAATGATGAAAAATCGGAAATTGAGAAGGGTATACTAGACAAAGGCAAGGGAAGGGTTGGCGAAGACAATGTCCAAGACAAGGTCAAAGAATGCGATCCAACGAAGACTCAAGGTTTTTCGAAGAAAAAGACCCTCTTTGCACCACCACCCTTAGAGCCCAAACTTCCTTTTCCGGGGCGTTTCAAGAAGCAGCTCATAGAGAAATATCGGGCTATGTTTGACAAACAAATGAGTGAGGTAACAATTACAATGCCAATTCTTGATGCATTTGTCTTATCTCCTCATTACAACAAATTCCTCAAAGACGCGGTGAAAGAAAAGCAAAAAGCGCTGGAAAGTGTAGTAGTCTTAACTCATGAGTGTAGCGCCATAATTCAAAAGAAGGTGGTTGCTAAGAAGAAAGAAGATCCGGGTAGCTTCACCCTCCCCTGCTCTGTTGGACCCTTATCATTTAACCGTTGCTTATGCGATTTAGGGGCTAGTGTTAGTCTGATGCCTCTATCGGTTGCAGAACGGTTAGGATTCACGAGATATAAGGACTGTCGAATCTCGCTTGTCCTTGCGGACAGATCAATCAGAACACCAATTGGTTTGCTTGAAAATATTCCGGTAATGATTGGACATTTTGAGATACCTACAGATTTTGTTGTGCTTGAGATGGATGAAGAACCGAAGGATCCCCTCATCTTAGGGCGTCCGTTTTTGCGCACAGCTGGGTCAATGATCGATGTGAAACAAGGAATGATAAATCTACACTTGGGGGATGAAGTTCTGACTTTTGATATCAATAAAGTGATGAAGAAACCCACCATTGAGGGTCAAATGTTTTACATTGAGGAAATGGAAGCATTGGCGGATGAGTTATTGGAAGAGATTGCCTTAGAAGACTCACTCCAAAGCACTCTAATGATAAAGCAGGGAGAGTTTGGTTTACTTGATGAAGAAAGTGTAGAATATGAGAAGTTATTAGACTCAAACAATCTGGTTGAAGCCGAGGGAAACTTTCTTGAACTAAAACAAGGTTATCATGAGATGAATAATGGTGAAGAGGAAAATGAGGCAAATAAAGACAGCGCTAGCAATGGTAAGCCTAGCATTGATGGAGACTGGAGCGAACTCATGGCACCAAAAGTCGAACTCAAACCTCTTCCGAAAGGGCTAAGGTACGCATTCCTTGGAACTAACTCTACCTATCCCGTTATAATCAATGATGAACTTACTGAAATTCAGACCGCCACCCTTTTAGGAGAATTGAAAAGGTTTAGAAAAGCCATAGGATACTCTCTTGATGACATAAAAGGAATATCGGAAACGCTTTGTGTGCATAGGATCCACCTTGAGAATGAATCTATGACTTCCGTTGAACACCAAAGAAGGTTAAATCCTAACCTTAGAGAAGTTGTTCGGAAAGAGATTCTCAAACTTTTAGATGCAGGAATAATCTATCCCATTTCGGATAGCACATGGGTTTCACCGGTACACGTAGTACCAAAGAAGGGTGGAGTCACAGTAGTGAAAAACGATAAAGAGGAATTGATCCCGACTAGGACCATTACTGGACATAGAATGTGTATAGACTACCGTAAATTGAATGCATCAACTAGAAAAGATCATTTCCCATTACCGTTCATAGACCAAATGCTTGAAAGGCTAGCCAACCACACTCATTATTGTTTTCTTGATGGGTATTCGGGATTCTTTCAAATTCCAATTCACCCCAATGATCAAGAAAAAACGACATTTACATGTCCTTATGGTACCTTTGCATATCGAAGGATGCCGTTTGGGCTATGTAACGCACCAGCAACCTTTCAAAGGTGCATGATGTCGATATTTTCTGATTTGATTGAAAATGTGGTTGAAGTTTTTATGGATGACTTCTCCGTCTATGGAGATTCTTTTGTTTCTTGTCTTTCCAATCTTTGCAGGGTCCTGAAGCGATGTGAAGAAACGAACCTCGTGTTAAACTGGGAAAAGTGTCACTTCATGGTAAAAGAAGGCATCGTCTTAGGACACAAGATTTCTGAAAAAGGGATTGAGGTAGATAAGGCAAAGATAGACGTGATGCTTAGCTTGGCGCCCCCAAATTCTGTAAGGGGAATAAGAAGCTTCTTGGGACATGCCGGTTTTTACCGGAGATTCATCAAGGATTTTTCTAAAATCGCAAGACCACTCACTCGGCTTCTGTGCAAAGAGGTGGATTTTGTGTTTGACAAAGAATGTCTGGAAGCTTTTGATAAGATCAAGAATGAACTGGTTAGCGCTCCTATTGTACAAGCACCGGATTGGGACTTACCGTTTGAGATAATGTGTGATGCAAGCGATTATGCGGTGGGTGCAGTACTTGGTCAGCGAAAAGATAAGAAACTCCATGTGATATACTACGCAAGCAGAACTCTAGATGATGCACAAGTAAGATATGCCACAACGGAAAAGGAGTTACTTGCCATCGTTTTCGCGTTTGAAAAGTTTAGATCATACTTGGTTGGTTCGAAGGTAATTGTTCATACAGATCATGCAGCATTGAGGCATCTAATGGCGAAGAAAGATGCTAAACCAAGGCTATTGAGATGGATTTTGCTACTCCAAGAGTTTGATTTAGAGATAAAGGACAAGAAAGGGGTAGAGAATGGTGTAGCGGATCATCTATCTCGAATGAGGATCGTGGAGAATGTGCCTATCGACGACTCTCTTCCCGAGGAACAGATCATGGCAATCCAACTTTTGAAATCGACCCATGAAACTCATGAAAAGCTTGAAGAAGCCAAAGGGCTGAGTGAAAATCTGCCTTGGTATGTGGACTTTGTGAATTACTTAGCTTGTGGTGCAGAGCCTCCTAATCTCGAGAGCTACCAAAGAAAGAAATTTTTCAGAGATGTAACACGGTACTACTGGGACGAACCGTATCTCTACACCCTTTGCAAAGATAAGATTTACCGAAGGTGTATTCCAGAGGAAGAGGTAAATGATATTCTAATGCATTGCCACGGGTCTGCATATGGAGGGCATTTCGCTACTTTTAAGACGGCTACCAAAGTCTTACAAGCTGGTTTTTGGTGGCCAACATTGTTCAAAGACGCGAATAATTTCATCTCAAGATGTGATTCTTGCCAACGCAAAGGCAATATAAGTAGACGAAATGAGATGCCACAGAACCCAATATTTGAAGTCGAGGTTTTTGATGTATGGGGTATAGACTTTATGGGACCTTTCCCTTCGTCTTACGGGAATTGTTATATTCTCGTCGCGGTGGACTATGTATCAAAATGGGTTGAGGCGATTGCTAGTCCCACAAATGATGCAAAGGTGGTGTTGAAGTTGTTCAAGGCGATAATTTTTCCCAGATTTGGTGTTCCACGGGTCGTGATAAGCGATGGAGGCAAACATTTCATCAACAAAATCTTCGAGAGCTTACTAAAGAAGAATGGAGTGAAGCATAAGGTTGCTACTCCTTACCACCCGCAGACAAGTGGTCAAGTAGAAGTCTCTAACCGGGAAATCAAAGCTATCTTGGAAAAGACGGTTAGTACAACAAGGAAAGATTGGTCAATGAAACTTGATGACGCTCTTTGGGCATATAGGACAGCTTTCAAAACTCCTATTGGTACAACTCCGTTCAACCTACTCTATGGAAAATCTTGTCACTTGCCGGTTGAGCTCGAATACAAGGCTATGTGGGCGACAAAGCTTCTGAACTTTGATATCAAGACAGCTCAAGAAAAGAGACTAATACAATTGAATGAGCTAGACGAGATTCGCCTGGAAGCATATGAGAACTCAAATATCTACAAAGAGAAGACCAAGGCCTTTCACGACAAGAAGATCATACCAAGAGATTTCAAAGTGGGTGATGATGTGTTATTGTTCAATTCTCGATTAAGGCTTTTTCCCGGAAAACTCAAGTCAAGATGGTCAGGTCCTTACAAAATCCAAGAAGTGAGACCTTACGGTGCATTTGTGCTTAAGAACAAGGCCGGAGGAGATTTTGTGGTAAATGGTCAAAGGCTGAAGCCATACTTGGCAAATGACTCGATTGGGGAGAGAACAACGGTTTCTCTTTCAGACCCCGTAACTGCATAAGAACGGGAAAGTCGAGCTCAAGACGTTAAACGAGCGCACTTGGGAGGCAATCCCATGGTATCCTTTGTACATATTTGTTCAAATTTCTTCCTTAATTTCTCTTTATGTTCTAATTTATGTTATATATGTATGAATATTATGTATGTAAAAAAAAAAAAAAAAAAAAAAAAAAAAAAAAAAAAAAAAGGGGTTTCTAGCGGTACCCCTCCGCTATAACACATCCGCCACAACGTCCAACACGTTCATAGCGGTAGGGGGTCGCCAGGAAGGTGCCGTCACAAACAACCCGAGAAACTCCCAATCTGGAAATGACCCTAGCGGTCATTTGGCCGCCACGAAGGTGCCGCCACAACATCCAGCACGATCCTAGCGGTAGGGGGTCGCTACGAGCCTGCCGCCAGACGAGGTAAGTTTCCCAAACCCGGTTTAATCCGGTTTAAGCTCGAATTTTGAAACACAAAAACCCCAAACTCTCTTCTTCCTTCTTCACTCGAAAACTCACTCTCTTCTACCTATCTCTCCCGAAAATTCATCAAGAAACACTCAATCAATTCAATCAATTTTTGGTACAAATTCTCACTAGTTACTTTCAAAATCATCCACATCTCATTTCTTCATCGAAAATCCCAAAGGTATGAACTTCTTCTCTCCATCTTTCTATTTTCGTTTTGGGGGAACATTTGATGATTACATTGTAGTAATGATAGTTTGGTGAGAAATTAGGCTTAGATTATGCTTTCAATCGGTGTATATAGGAATATTTGTGCCAAAACAACAAGATTTGATGAGAAATTCAAGAATCTATAAACCCTAGAATTTCAATGAATAGTGACGAAAATTCAAAATTGGGGAAAACATTAGATTCTTGTCAAAAGTCATAGAATTAAGCCACACATTGATGAATTGCTTGAAAATTGTACAATCATTTGCAAAATTTTCGAAAATTCTATTGCATTCATCCAATTAGCAATGGTAAGTCTAATTAATGTGTTTTTGATTCATATTGATGTTCTTGTTGGAGTTTGATTTCTTAAATAAATTGATTAATGTTTTGGAGATGAATTACATTGTAAAATCTTTGCACCACCTTGAAGATCTTTGTGCATTGTTCTCATATGTTTTCAAACTCTTGTAGGAAACATGACAAACGAACGAGCTAAACGCGTAACGAGAGCAAACACTAACAAAGGAGGCACATCCAAAGCTCCTACTGCCAAAGACAAGGGCAAAGGAAAAGTAACAGGAGAAGGTTCGAGGAAACCAACAAAAAGAGCTCAAGCGGAAACCGCTCAATCCAAAAAGAAGTTACATATACAAGAAGAACCGCCAGCTCCAACTTCTGACGAGTTTGAAAGAGGGACAGTTGAGTATACGGGACGGCAGATCACGGACTACAAAAAGCTCAGGGAAATAACTTTCGTCCCGACACGGTTCATCTCGAATAGCTTCCTCACAAAGACAGGTCTGGCTGAAGACGTGAAGAAGCTCATTGCGTGTATGGGACTAACAAAATTTTCAGAAACAAGAGATTTTGTCCATCCCGAGTTAGCTAGGGAGTTCTTCGCCACCGTCGAGCTGAAATACAAGAAGAAAACTCCGGCACCGGATGAAGGGGTTCTCAGCTTCGTCTGTTGGGGGCGACAATATAATCTGACCATCACAGAGCTCTGTGAGATCTACGGGTTTCCTAATGGCATCAAGACGAAGTTCCCCGATTTCCCAGAAATACATTCGTTTTGGGACATGATAGCGGAGGGAAACGCGTCTGGCAACCCTAAGGCTACGCTTATTCGAAACCCCGCACTACGTTTTGCTCATAAATTCCTCGCCAACACATTCTTTGCGAGGAAACAATCTGGAGCGGTTAGAAAGGAGGAGGTGTGTTTGTTGTTCAAAGGGGTGAGACGTTACATGGTTGACGAAGATGGTGCGATGTTTAACGATGTTGAAGAAGACGATGTCAACCTCGGATGTATATTCGCTAAAGAGTTGACAAGGGTGCGTGCTTGGGGTAGGAACACACAAGAGAGGCAATGCTTGATGGGAGGTTTACTCACAGCAATTTTTCGTTGGGTTGGAATGGACCTCGCCTCCATTTATCAAGACCCGGGACGTTCATTTCTCGACCGAGAGTACTTCATCTTTTGCAAATTCCTTGAAGACACAGCCGACTTGGAATCATTTCGCTACATGTACTCTACGCGTCAACGCGAGTGGCGCAGCATACCACTCCCGAACCCCACCCTGACTACCATCGATGACATCCAGAATATTTACTTTGAGTACCCCGGAGAGCCACTTACCGTGCTAGGTCCGAGAAGGAAGAGAGATAACAAGGGAGAGACTCATGTAGGAAGTGCTGAAGCACCAGAGATCCCCATTGACGAGCAACAACACGAAGCGGATCCTTGGGAGCTACCAGAGCTGAAGATCAAACCAACAACAGCAAGAGAAAAGCTCCTATACAACGCCTACAAAGTTCAACAGAGGATCAACAAGATGGCGAAGAAGAAGTTCGACTGGATTAAGTCTAAGCTCAGAAAAGTTCCAGGTTATGTCTCGGACGAGGAGGAGTACGAGCACGGCGCAGAAACGGCTGCGAGCATTCAAGACGACGAAGAAGACGCGCCAATAGGCGATGAAGCCGGTTATGGCCCGGAGACTTCTTTCCAGCCAGGATTTGATCAAGGAGGATCGAGCCACATATGAGAAATAAGGTAGTCAATTCACCTAGTTTATTCTCGTTTATCAGTTTTATTTATCTTCTTTATGTCTTTTTATTGTACAACAATTCACATCTTAGTTCTCACCGAGACGGTGAGATTTAAGTTTGGGGGACTTGTCGTTACTAATGTTATTTGGACTTGTTTTGTTTCATTTTATTTTTCAATTGCATCGTATTTTTACATAAAAAAAAAAAAAAAAAAAAAAAAAAAAAAAAAAAAAAAATCGAAAAAAAAAAAGAGTCTAGAATCATTTTAGATTTGCATTCATTTGCATTAAGGAGCAATGATGATTTTTCCTTGTAGAGTATCAATCTAAAGGGTGTAGTGATTTTGAAATTAAGGACTCATCATGTTTTGAACTTATGCTTCATTGTTCTTGTCCTAGCTGAATCAAGTTGTGAATTAAATTCAACCCTATCAATAAGAACCTTAATTTGATTTATAATTATCATAATCATGCTTTGAAAAATAGACTCATGGATCACCATATACATATTTGGGTCTTCTTTTACCTTTTTACCACTCTCTGTTGACCCAAATAGCCATATCCCATTGTTGGAATGGTTTCCGCACCTAGAACATTACGTCTTTTCAAGCCAAATCCTTTAGTGAGAGATTGTGAGGCCTTATTTCTGAGCAAACTTGGCAAAAAGTGTTAAGTTTAGGGCGACAAGGATAGGTTTTCATGTAGATGTAGTTCCATCATCAAGGAACTATTTTTAGGATAGGCTAGATAGGTCGGGAAACCCTGGGATATTTGGTGTGAATAATTCAATAAAAGAAAGATGAAGCAAAAAGAAAATTTTTGGGAAAAGGATTAGGGGATTACAAAGTTTTACAAATCATTGGTGTCCATATCAAGTATAGCCTCTAAGTGTTTAAAGTGAAATGATTAAAAGTCCAAGAGATGGCTAAAGCATCCAATTGATGAGGTTAGAGGCGAGATAAAAAAAAAAAACACTAAACCAATGTGAGAATAGAAAGATTTCCCCTAAGTGAGAATAAATTTGAGTGATGAAGGCTACATTGCCTTTAGAAAAATGGTGGTCTAGGGTGTAATTTCATTGGGTTTAGAAGCTAGAAGTTAAGTGCATTCAAAGCATTGGGTAGATGGAAATTTATCCTTGTATGCATCAGTTGCCTTTTACTTTTAGCATTTTGTCGAAGTTTGTTCGTTCATCGAGAGATCCCTAGCATTTGGAGCACCCCATGCGTATGTTGAGATCATCTTTATCTCAAGACCTTGTCCCTTAACCAAATGAGTTTGTTTGATTTGCATGAGCATGATTCACTATATAGTTTAATGAACGTTAAAGGGTTGGATGCTAAGAATTCTTGTGCAGGTTGAGGCTTGAACTTGAATCATATAGGAATAGACATGATTGACTCCTTTTGACTCCTTGTTGATACTTGTGGATCTGAGCTCCTATTTTATTTTAAATCTCTCTTTCTTCTCTTGTTCTTTATTGTTTGCTTGCGGACAAGCAAAGGACAAGTTTGGGGGAGTTGATATCATTGTATTTTACCTCATATTTACTTTAGCTTTCATTTGTTTTCCTTTGTTTTTCACTTCATTTAGATGATAAGTGTTTGTTTTAAGAGTTCATTCGCATTCATTAGGTTCTAGGATCATGAAGTAGTGTTTTTGGTCTTTTTGTTGTGTCTTGAGTCTTTTCTAGGTGAATATGAAGATCGGGACATGAAGGAGAAAGCTCGGGATGATCAAAGGATGCTAAAGTCGAGTTTCGGGAACTTGCAGAGAACGTAGCGGTACCCCATCGCTACAACCCTACCGCCAGAACCAACGTAGCGGTACCCCATCGCTACAACCCTACCGCCACGGCCAGAAACCAAGACGAAGCAATCTGGAGTAAGTTCTAGCGGTCATCTGACCGCTAGGATAGGACCGCTAGGATTCCTGGCGGTACCCTACCGCCATAGGACTACCGCTACCGTCGCCAGCCGACTACTTTCACTATTTTACCTGCTCCAATCCTCTTTTATGTATAAAAGAAAGACCTATGTAATAAAAATGGATGAGCACTGACTTTTGCAGAAAAACACTCTGAAACAACTCTTTCTTTCATCCTTTTAGTGTCAAGATCTTGTTTGATTTAATAAAGTTTGCTTAAATCTTTTTACATATTTGTATTCCTCATGTTCATAGCTTCAATTTGTATGGTTTATTTTTGTCATATAGTTATGTGTGAGTAGTCACATAGAATCTTTGGGTGAAGTTAGATTAGGGTGATTATAGTTCAGTTCTAGGTGATTTAGATGCTAAGTTATTGATTATCCTTTCTTATTAAGTGGTCTTAATGCTAGATTAGCCAAGGAATTGGTAATTTAGAGCTTAGGAATTTCATTACCCGGAAGGTGTTCGATGAAATTCCCGAATGAATTTAAGAAAGAACTTTTCATTTCTTATCTAACGGAAGTTGTTATAGTGGTGAATTGTGGCCTAATAGATTTGGTCCCATTGCTTGTTAGTTATGAAATCACTAACGGAAGTTATTGTCGGTTGATAACTAGCAAAGGGGTTAATACCATGGAAGTGGATTAATCTTTAGAAGTGATCTAGGTCCTAAGGATGTTAATAGCCGAATGTTTAGTTCATCTAGATTAAAGATTAGAAATCACCCGAGTCAAATACTTCACCCGAGGATTCGTTTGTTTAAATTTCGATAAAAGCTTTAAGTTTCTTTGATTGTCATTACGAATTGTTGCGTTTGATAGCTGTTGAATTCTGTATTGTGACTAGTTTACTCAATAGCCTTTATAATCATAAGTTCAGTTCGTATGCATTGTTTGATTTTCGGTTTTTGATTGTTCTAAGTTAGTAATCTTCCAAAATCACAATTTGGGTATAGCTTAGATTAGATAGAGTTCTGTATTCTTGGTGAGTCATTGTTCTCCCTGTGGATCGATCCCTAAGTACACAACGTACAAAGGGTTATTTGGTAACCCCGAGATTTAAAACGAATCTCGCACTACCATATATGATGGGGGTTGGCCTTCGGCGTATATAAAGTTAGGCGGATATTTACGTATTATAGTTGTTAGTTTTATTTCAAATACATTCGACCAAACCACCATTTCGTTGCGAGACTACCCAATTTGGTTTTGTATATGTGTTATTGCGTGTGATGTACGCATACATGTTACTTATACACATAGATACTACATACTGTACATACATATAAATATAATGTGCATGCTTATTATGTACATGTATACCTTACGTTTAATTTCTAGTTCCCTAACAAGAGAAGACTAATTAATAAAATTGGAAAACAAGAAATAAGAATATACGGATAAATTTAAGAAATTATTTAACAATAATACATTTTTGGAATGAGATTAAACTACATAGGATACCTTATTAATTTGCAGAATCTCAATGGACCTACATTACAAAAGGAAAATAGAAAAGCGAATATGTTTTGTTTTTCTTAGAAGCTTACAAAATATAACAGCTTGCTTAAATATTACCCGCAATTAATAGACCTACAATACAATGTTAACGGGACTGTACAACACAGATTCATTGTGTGGGTGTTTGATGTCCCAACACCTTATGATGAAACTCGCATGTTCCATGTCCGAGGGTGAACTATTTATTTATTTTTGGTCAAAATGTAAAATTTATTTCGTTTTTTTTTTTTTGCTGAAATTTTTATGGGTTTATTGTAACTTTCTCATAAATGTGGTTGATTTGGTTTTGTTCTGTTTCCTTTATTTTGTAGACACTTTATTTTTAATGCAAGAAAATCTTACCATTCTTGTTTTTTTTTTATCTTCTGATTTTTGTGTAAAGAAACATTAAGATATCATTATTAACTGAAAGAATAGAATATAAGAATAAAATGACCAATGCTAGGTTTTAAGTGTAATGTACTATATACAGTAGAACCTCTATAAATTAATACTCTATAAATTAATAACTTCTATAAATTAATAAATTTTCCCGGTCCTGAGTTGGGCCGGTGTAAAAAATGACACAATTCGATAAAATAATAAGATAATAATTTATTTTATACCCCTATGTAAATATATGGTCCCATTAATAACATAAATTAATAATCATATAACATTAAAAATATAATTAAGATAATTTAGTAAAATATGACTCTAGTGTTGTTTGTTTATTCCTAAACATGCATTCTTGTTGGAGCTCATCTCTAATCTTTCTTATTGCATCAAAAACTTTTGGAATTTTAGATAAGGTAAAAGGAATTTTAGATAAAATAAATTTATAATAATGTGAAATTGTCAAAAAAAAATCTTATTTTAAATAGATTTTTATAGAATTTGTGAAAATTGGAAAATCTCTCTATAAATTAATAATTATTAATTTATCGATAAATTAATACCCTCTCTAAATTAATAAAATATCTTGGTCCCAATAGTATTAATTTATAGAGGTTTTACTGTATCATAAAAAAAAATTCATATTATTATTCATGTAATTATTTACCTTTGCATTATACGTATTTTTGTGTGTTAAGGAATTGACTATGGATTACTATTAAAAGTTTGATTGCATAGTTAACTAATAATATTTTGAGCGAAATGTATCAACTATTGCATCAGTATAATATAACGATGTATTATATTATTGTATTCATGTTCTTTACGTTTTTACAGCAAAACAGAAAGATAAATAAACTAGTTTTTAACATATAGTTGAAATCTGATATATTAATGTATACTCAAAAATGGTATCTAAGTTTCCACATATTTATCTTTGATGTAAAGAATAAGGCCATTTACTGATTCGTTGAGAAATAACTCTTGCTAAGCAATACATTTTATGGTTAAAACATCATTTTCTGACTCTCAGTTATATTTATAAGTGAATTAATGTTTTAGAGTACTCCATTAACTCAAATATAGGATACTAGAACTTTTATATCTACGTCAAACTTAACCGTTGGATACCTTTTTATATAATGATTTATCTTTAGTTTCTCGGGACCAAGCTTTGTAAGTTGTAATTTATTGACTATAATGCCCATAAAGAGGTCGAGTATTAGTAACTAAAGGAGGACAGAGATGTAGTTTCCATTGCGTATCGATCACTGTTCCCTAACCCAAAACAAACATTTTTATTAAATAAGATCATGTTTCCAAATCTGTCGGTCTATTTTTTATAATTTTTGTTTCTGAGGTAGATTTATAAGAGTTTTCATTTTTTCTTCTTCCATGTATGATCATGTAGGTAGTTTAAATCTTTTTGCAATTTGAATGGTTCAGTTTTTAAAAATTTATTAAAATTTTGAATGGTTAGAGGGGACGGAACAAAGTAATTTATTTACGAATTAGATCGTTATTTTTAAATAGCTAATAAATTAATGCAAATTTTTTACAACAACAACATACTTTGATAAAACTATTGTTATTATACATTTTGTTTTTACATTACTTCGAACTAAAATTGATGAACGATAAACAAAAAATGTAAAATTGGATCTTCTTCTTTAATCTACTCTTATTTTCTTTTAGTCAAAAAAGAACAATATCGAACACTAATAAATGAATTATGAATTCTTTTTTTTTTTTTGTTAAATGAGTTACGGATTTTCTTAACATGAAATAAATTATGGACCTAATATTTGTATTGCCACAAAATTTAAACGTAAAGCTTTTCCTATACGATAACAGAAAACAAAATAAAAAATTAGTTGAAGAAAATGTGAACTACTAATTTAATATAGAACAAAAAAAAACGTATCGTCCTTTAACTTTTGTTAAATGTTTTATTTATCTCGGCTCTCTTTAGATCTACTAACTTTTTTGTTTTGTTCCATTTATATAAAATCCACCGCTCAAGCTTAACGTTCGCGTCTTCTTCTTCTTCTTCTTCTTCTTGGCCTTCATCTCTGGAACTCGTTCCGATCGACTGAGCCAACTCGCTCGGAGGATCAACTTTGAAGATCTCTGAGTTGATCATTTCCTCTACATTGGACTAAATGAGTGTTGTAATGGCGCCTAGTTCGGAGCAACGATAAGTAACTCTATTTCTCCGGCGATCAACACTCGGAGGTGAAGATGTTTAGGTCATCGAGATGGCGAAGCGAGAAGAATAGGATCAAAGTTGTTTTCAGATTGAAGTTTCACGCAACTCAGGTACTAAAACTTTTTTTTTTTTCTTCATCAATATTTTTTTTTTTTTTTGTCTCCGTTAGAAATTTCTCAGTGAGTCGGAGATTTTTTCCCATTTGTATACTAAAAATATTATTGGAGATTTTCTTTATATTCGATTTAGGGATAGATTTTTGTTACATTGCTTATTTTCAAGAAATGGAAAAAAAAAAATTCAAGAAATCTCAATTTGGTAGAATGTGACAGATTTCGAATTTTGGATTTTACATTATGACAGATTTCGAATTTTGGATTTTACATTAGGTTTAATAAATCATTATAATCATCATTTTGATTAGAGGAATTAAAATGAATTTATTTGATTTGTTAACGCAGGCGTATGAGTTGAATACAGAGGGATTAACACTATCACTTGTTCCCGGAGATGTTGGAAAACCAACGGCGAGATCAGAGAAAGCTGTGGTTAACGATGGACATTGCCGGTGGGATATTCCGGTTTACGAGACTGTGAAATTTCTCAAAGATGTTAAAACTGGCAAAGTTAATCAGAGAATTTACCATCTCATTGTCTCAACTACTGTGAGTTAAAAAAAAATTAAAAAATACAAGTCATAGAGATTGATCAAAGATCTGATATGGTAACAATTTTTTGTTTTTATGATTTTTTTTTTGTTTTTTTGCAGGGATCAACAAGAAGTGGTTTGGTTGGAGAAACTTCAATTGATTTTGCAGATTATGCAGATGCAACTAAAACGTGTAACGTTTGTCTTCCATTACAGAACTCAAATTCAAAAGCATTGTTGCATGTTAGCTTTCTTCTTCTCTTTTTTTTTTTTTTTCTCGTCTTTTCTCATTAATGTTTTGGAGTGAAGAGACATTAAAAGCTCATAAGATCTCAGCTTTTTTGTCTTTTTTTTTTTTTTTTTTTTTTTCTTGTTGTGTTTTTGTAACCTTCGAGTCTGTAGTTAATGATGTTGTGATACTGACCTCAGAACTGTTTTTTTTTTTTTTTTTTTTTTTTTTTTGGATTTTAAAATTTATTTTCAGGTATCAATACAAAGGCAATTAGAATTTGATGATCCTCAAAGGTGCAGAACACCTTAGACTCACTTTTTTTTTTTTTTTTTTTTTTTTCATTGCAAGTTTTTTTGTTTTGGATTCTTGATGGAAGTTGTCTTTTCTATTTCTGAGTTCTTGTAGAGAGGTGGATGAATGTGAGAATCTGGAGAAAATGTCACAAGGTCAAGATTTGAAGTCATATTTCAATGTTAATGATGCAGATGAAACTCGTAAAAGCGATTCGCATGAGGTATTTAGTTAGATTTCTTTGCTCATAATCCAATGTGATGGATTTTTATTTTGTTTTGTTAGTGCAAGAGTTGGATTTTCTCTATCTTCTATTGTCTATGGTTATGTAGGAAGGTCCCTTTGGTAAAGCTGCGCGGTTTGCGGAACTAAGACGAAGAGCATCGATTGAATCTGATAGTACAATGTCAAGCTCTGAAAGTGTCATTGAGCCAAATACTCCTGAAGAAGTTGCCAAGTCTTTGAGCCGCCCGACTAAGCAACTTCATTCAGCTAAAAGTTTATTTGAAGAGCCGCGTATATCAGAATCCGAGTGGTCGGGAAGTTCTGATCATTTTATCAGTACTGATGACTCGACCAATAGTTCGAATGATACAATCGCGAGAAGCTCTTTGAATGAGGACGAGACAGAGAAGCTTAAAAACGAGCTTGCTGGTTTAACAAGGCAAGCAGATCTTTCAGAGCTAGAGTTGCAAAGTCTGCGGAAACAGATTGTTAAAGAGACCAAAAGAAGTCAAGATCTTCTCAGAGAAGTGAATAGCTTAAAGCAAGAGAGAGATTCTTTGAAGGAAGATTGTGAGAGACATAAACAGAAAGGAGAGACTAAAATGAAGAAGAGGTTACAGTTTGAAGGAAGAGATCCATGGATTCTTTTGGAGGAAACAAGAGAAGAACTTGATTACGAGAAGGATCGGAATTTTAATATCCGGTTACAGCTTCAGAAGACGCAGGAATCAAACTCCGAGCTGATTCTTGCTGTTCAAGATCTTGAAGCAATGCTAGAGGAAAAGAGTAAGGAAGGAGCTGATCTTAACATTAAGGAATCAACGAGAAGGTCTTGTAGAAGTGAGACGGACGAAGATGAGGATCAAAAGGCACTTGAGGATCTTGTGAAGGGACATGACGATGCGAAAGATACACATGTTTTGGAGCAGAAGATTACAGATCTCTATAATGAGATTGAGATCTATAAACGTGATAAAGATGAGCTTGAGACACAGATGGAACAACTTGCTTTGGATTATGAGATACTCAAACAGGAAAATCATGATATCTCATACAAGCTAGAGCAGAGCCAATTTCAAGAACAGTTGAAGATGCAATACGAATGTTCATCTTCGCTTGTGGATGTGACAGAGCTTGAAAACCAAGTGGAGAGTCTTGAATCTGAGCTCAAGAAGCAGTCTGAAGAGTTTTCCGAGTCTTTGTGCCGGATTAAGGATCTTGAAACACAAATAGAGAACTTGGAAGAAGAGATGGAGAAACAAGCTCAGGTGTTTGAGGCAGACATCGATGCTGTCACAGGAGGTAAAGTGGAGCAAGAACAAAGAGCTATCCAAGCCGAAGAAGCCTTGAGGAAGACGCGGTGGAAAAATGCTAGCGTAGCTGGAAAACTTCAGGATGAATTCAAGAGACTGTCTGAGCAGATGGATTCAATGTTTGCATCAAATGAGAAAATGGCTATGAAAGCGATGACAGAAGCTAACGAATTACGAATGCAGAAACGTCAACTTGAAGAAATGCTCAAGAACGCTAACGACGAGCTGCGAGCAAACCAAGTTGAATACGAGGCAAAGCTCAACGAGCTTTCCGAAAAGCTGAGTTTCAAAACAAGTCAGATGGAGGAAATTTCAGAGAATCTTGATGAGAGATCCAATGATATAGAGAATCAGAAGAGGCGTGAAGAAGATGTTACTGCAAAGTTAAACCAAGAGATAACAATCCTGAAGGATGAGATTGAGAGCCTGAAGAGAGACAAAAATAGTCTTGTCTTACAAGAACAGAACCTAAGAGTTGAGTTAGACGAGACTAGAAAATCACTTAAGGAAGCCGAGGCTTCAGGGAACACGAAGAAAAGCGAGCTAGCGAGCATGATTGCATCGATGAGGAAAGAATCAGAGTGTTTAGCAGAGGAGTTGCAAGCGGTGAAGCTTGTCAAGGATGAAAAAGAAACAGCAATGACAATCTTACAAACAGAGCTAGAAACCGTAAGATCCCAGCGCGATGATCTAAAGCATTCTTTATCAGAGAATGATTCAGAGATAGAGAATCACAAGAAGCAAGTGGCACAAGTAAAAGGTGAATTGAAGAGGAAAGAAGAAGCAATGACTAATCTTGAGAAGAAGCTGAAAGAAAGCAAAACCGCGATTAACAACTTAACGAAAACCGGGCAAAGAAACAACAACAAAGGAAGTCCAGTAGGAGCTTCTAAAGAAGTTGTGGTTATGAAAGATAGAATAAAACTTCTTGAGGTATATATGCATCTAAAACATTCGGTATTCGTTTTCGTAATTAATATCTTTGAATCGATGATAAGCTTGTAATCTTCTTTTTTGTGATCTAGGGGCAAATCAAACTGAAGGAAACGGCTCTTGAAGCTTCATCAAATATGTTTATAGAAAAGGAAAAGAACCTGAAGAACAGAATCGAGGAATTGGAAACTAAACTCGACCAACTCGATCAAAATAGCCAAAAGGTTGTTAAAAAGGAAAATAACATTGGCATGCAGAGATAATCTTACAAACATTAGAAACTTTAACTCTCTCTTTTATCTTCCTGGTGAAACAGATGAGTAACAATGAGGCTCTAAATGGTCAAGAAAAAGAAGAAATCCGAGTTCTTGAAGCGGAAATCGCGTATTTGCGAGAATGTAATGAATCAATGGAGATGGAGTTGAAGGAGATGCAAGAGAGATACTCAGAGATAAGTTTGAGATTTGCAGAAGTGGAAGGTGAGAGACAACAGCTTGTTATGACAGTACGTAATCTTAAAAACGCCAAGAGGAGCTAAACATGTGATAAATCATAATCAACACATTTCTCTGCTTTTCAATATACAATTATGTTTTAGAGATTTTACATATTTCTTTTTTGTAATATTGTGAAAAAAAACTTCAGATGTAATTACTATGTTTTTCTTTAAGTAACATTTGTATAAGTTTCAATCTTCTTGTGTTAGTGATATGAGCCAAACCCTTAGCTTGATTCCTTGTTATGGGAGCCGTGATTAATCAAAGAAAATATGAATACAGTAGAACGTCTATAAATTAATACTCGATAAATTAATAACCTCTCTAAATTAATAAATTATTCCGGTCACGAGTTGGGGCAGTATAATAATTAACACATTTCGATAAGATAATAAGATAATATTTTTTTTTTAAATCTCTATGTAAATATATGGTCCCATTAATAACATAAATTAATAATCATATAAATTTATTGTATATATATAAGATATTTTACTGAAATATGATTCTAATGTTGTTTATCTATTCGTAAATTTATTATTTTGTTAGAGTTTATCTCTATTTTTCTTTAAATAAAAAAAATATATGATATCATCTTCATCAAAAATTATTAAAAAAAATTATATATGCAATATGTGTAAATGCATTAAAACACAACGAAGTATTGTCTTTATTTTTATACTTTTTATATAACATTTTTTAAAATTCGGAAAAACTCTCTATAAATTATTAATTTATCGATAAATTAATAACTACTATAAATTATTAAATTCCATGGTCCCAACATTATTAATTTATAGAGGTTTTACTGTAGCTTAAAGCAAGCTTCTTTTTAACCCAAGTCTCTCTTAGAGAATTAGGTTAATTGTTGGAAGTTGAATTCTTATTGATTATAAGAGATCCCTTATATAGATCCTCATACAAACCGACTTAACATAATTAAAAAGAAAAATACCAAAATCTTAATCTAATGTTAAAAGGAAAACTCTCAAAACCCAATACTAATAGGAAACCCATTAAACCAAAATAAAACCAAAACACAAAACTCTTAATCTTATCTCATGTTCAAAAAATCGGTCTAGGCGGCCGATTAATCGCCGCCTAGGCGTTGGGCGGCAGGTTACCGCCGAGATTTTTCTTAATCGCCAACAAAATCGGATTTTTTTTTTTTTTTTTTTTTTAAAAAGAAAAAAAAACTTAATAACTCAGTTTTTAGTGGTTATTAAGTTCAAAATCATAGTTTCTGATGTAGATCTGTTATGACAGAGCAAAAAATATGAACAAATCATGTCAAAACGAATAAAAACGTGAAGAAAAAAATAGAGGCTTCAAAAATTAGGTTATATTGTCATAGAAAAGAGGAAGAAGACAAGAGTGGATTAGTCTTTTCCATTCATTAAAGCTAAAATCTAAGGGGAAAAGCAAAACTGGTGCTCGAACCCATGACATGGGACTCCATACCAACGACTTAAACCACCAGACTAAGTTCTATTTACGGTTTTGTTATACATAATTAATATATATAGATGTTTACATATAAAATTACGTAAAACTAATCCCCGATTAATCCCCGTTTAATCTCCGATTATTTGATTAGGCGCTAGGCCCCCATCGACCGCCCGACTAGCGCCTAACGAATTTTAAAACATGGATCTTATCAGTTAGTTGTACGGTTATAAACTTTAACCGCCAAAAAGTATTCGCAATTCTCGCATACGTTTCACTTTTTTTTTTTTCTTTTTTTTTTTTTTTCTGAAATTTCGTTTTACTTTTGAAAGATGAAGTGATTAAGGAAAAGGATCTAGAAACTTCATATCTCTTTCTTTAAAGTGTAAAGAAACACTCAACAGTGATGAATACGCGTTTCTTCATCTTTTTCCTCCATAAGTTTTTTTGAAACTATGTCCTTGAATGACCCAAGATCACGATCCTTTCTCATGGCTTCTTCTTCGAATAGCACCAGGAAAGACCGAGTCTTCACGAGCTTCCATGGACCAGATGTACGTAAAACATTTCTCAGTCATTTACGAAAACAGTTTAACTTCAGTGGTATTACTATGTTTAATGATCAATGGATCGAGAGAAGCCAAACCATCGCATCTGCACTTACGCAAGCGATTAGAGAATCGAGGATTGCGATCGTCGTGCTCTCCAAGAACTATGCTTCATCGAGCTGGTGTTTGGATGAGCTGTTAGAGATTTTGAAGTGTAAGGAAGATATCGGACAGATAGTGATGACTGTTTTCTACGGAGTAGATCCTTCCGATGTAAGGAAACAGATCGGAGAATTTGGGATTGCTTTCAATGAAACTTGTGCTGGTAAAACAGAGGAGGAGAGACGAAAATGGAGCCAAGCTTTGGACTATGTGGGTAACATAGCCGGAGAACACTTCTTAAACTGGTTTGTCTCTAATTAATTATAGGTTTTTTTTGTTTCTTGTGTTCTAAGTAAACTAGTAGCCACGAGATTTTTTCTTTTTAAATGGTATTTTATAACAATTACGAAGAGTTTTTGTTAGAGTTGAATTGGAATGATTATTTTTTCTTATTCTTTTTCTATATGTTAGGGAAAATGAAGCGATAATGATTGAGAAAATTGCAAAAGATGTTTTAGATAAACTGAATGCGACAGCGTCTAGGGATTTTGATGGCATGGTGAGACTTGAGGCTCATTTGCTAGAATTAGATTATGTTGGAGTTAAGATGGTTGCAATCTCCGGTTCTGCAGGCATTGGTAAGACTAACATTGCCAGAGCTTTACAAAGCCGGCTCTAACATGTTTTAGCTTACTTGTTCTGTGGGCAAACCATAGGAGAAGCTTTCATCATGGTTTTGATGAGTATGATTTGAAGCTGCGTTTACAAGAACAGTTGATATTTCAAAGGTTTTGAACCAAAGAGGAATAAGGAATATTCCATTTAGGTGCAATAGAAGAAAGTCTAATTAAGCAACAAGAAAATGCTTATTATTCTTGATGATGTGAACAATCTAAAGCAATTTTAGAGGCTTTGGCAAATGAAAATTACATGACCTTGTGGTCAATGAAGTAGGATTACTAGAAGAAATTCCATGCTCTTGTTACTATTGGAGTTCTTGAAGTCGTTCCAAGTCAAAACAACTTTCTCTGATAAAGACAGAGGTTGAAGATGTGCGTTCATCAATTAGACTTACGTTGAAGTTATTCTCTGTTTCATTTCATCTAAGATATCTTTGATATCTCTGGTGGTTTGGTTTGTCAGCAAAATCAAAAGGTTTTGAGCCAATCAGAGATGTTGATGTGTCTTGTCGTTTGTAACTCTAGTTAATTGCCGGGAAAGATATGTTTTTTGTAGTCTCTGGTGAGGGTGAGAGACAAAGATGTAACCTTTACCAATTGATTAGTTGATTCCGGGACACAGTTCCCGGCGAGATGTAGGCTTAACCTCATTGGTGGCTGAACTCGTTAAATCGTTTGTGTGCTCCCATTTTTCTTCTTCTTCATCATCTCATCTTGTAGGTTCTGGTTTAATTTCTCCTCACAATATTTTACATTGGAGGAGTTCAAGGCTTATGTGGCAGAAATTAGAGTGGATTAGAAAACTTGTTCTTGCAATATGAAATTATTTTCTAAGTTAGATCATGCTTAATGTTTTGTATAAATCTTTTGATTACGAGTTCTCACCTTCAAAAAAAGAAAAACCCTTTTTCTTTGAGGGAAGCAAAAAAAAAAAAAAAAAAAAGTCTTAAGCTTGCAAGAAAATCACAAACTTTGCAAGAATTGCCAAAACAAACACAAACTTTGCAAGAATTGCCAAAACAAACACAAACTTTTGCCCTGACCAAAAAAACACTAAACTTACGGTTGACTGGCCAAAATAGCACACCGTTATCTTTTTAACGGAAAAATTAAACGATGTTAATTGTTTCCGTTAAGTCGAAACGACGTCGTTTTGGAATTGCAGAATATCTTCATAATTGCACCAGCCGGGAATCGAACCCCGGTCTCTACCGTGGCAAGGTACAATTCTACCACTAGACCACTCGTGCTTTCTCGTTAATGTTTTTCATTTATATCTATTTATACTACATTATTAAAATTAATAAAATTAATTAATAAAATTTGAAATTTGAAATTTAAAATTAATAAAGTAATAAAATTAATAAAAAAATTAAAATTAATAAAATTAATTAATAAATTTTGAAATTTGAAATTTAAAATAAAAAAGTAATAAAATTAATAATTTTTTGAAATTAATAAAATTTGAAATTTGAAATTTAAAATTAATAAAAGTAATAAAATTAATAATTTTTTTGAAATTTAAAATTAACAAACGTCGTGTCGTCTATCAGTTTGGTTGAAGATTAAATGTCAATACGACGTCGTTTTGGATGAATTTGTTATCAAAAACTAGTATTTAAGTGGACTCGAACTCATGTAGTGGGGACTTAACTGAGGGGTTTATAGCCACTGAGCTAGAGACACTTTCGAGTGTATACCGAGCACAATGTCTTCTGTGTATTTGAAGCCGAACATTTGGATCCGCATTCAGATCAAATGTTTTTTTAAAATAAAATTTGAAATTTGAAATTAATCAAAAACAATTTTATTAATTTCAAATTTCAAATTTTATTATTTTTATTAATTTCAAATTTCAAATTTTATTAATTTTATTAATTTCAAATTTTATTAATTTTATTATTTTCAAATTTTTTTATTAATTTTATTACTTTTATTAATTTTAAATTTGAAATTTGAAATTTTATTAATTTTATTAATTAATTTATTAATTAATGTTATTAATTAATGTTATTAATTAAATTTATTAATTTCATTAATTTTATTAATGTAGTATAAATAGATATAAATGAAAAACATTAACCAAAAAGCTTCAGTGGTCTAGTGGTAGAACAGTACCTTCCCACGGTACAGACCCGGGTTCGATTCCTGGTTGGTTCAATTATGAGGATTTTCTGCAATTCCAAAACGACGTCGTTTTGACTTAACGGCAACAATTAACATCGTTTAATTTTTCTGTTAAAAAAGATAACGGTTTGCTATTTTGGCAAGTCAATCGTAAGTTTTCGAATAAATTTGGCAAGTCAACCGTAAGTTTAGTGTTTTTTTGGTCAGGACAAAGTTTGTGTTTGTTTTGGCAATTCCTGCAAAGTTTGTGTTTTTTTTGGTCGAATTCCCGAATTTTTTTTGGGGTCAAATTGTAAATATAAAGAATGAAAGTGATGTTTTACAAGAGTAGCTTAACCTAAGAATGATGCCTTGTCAAAAAAAACAAAAAAAAAAAACAAAAACAAAAACAAAACAAAACAAGGGAACAAAATTGTTGAGTTTCTATTTAAAAGGGTATTTTGTTCAGAGTGATTCTTCTTCGTATTGTTGTTATTAATATTCTTGTGTTGAGATTGTTTTTAATGATTCAAAATTCCTGAGGATTTTGATTCTTACAAACAGAATTGGTTTATTTTGACAACACAAAACCGGTAATATCCCAAATAACAAAATCGGTTCAATACAAAGCCGGTAATTTACAAATAAACAAAGTGACTAAACCGGTTTCAGGAGTCACTCTTCTTCTCCTTGCTCTCTCAGGGATACGTTGTTGAAGTTTACAGAGCGATTAGTCAGATAAAATAGAGAAGCCAAATCGGAAAGATGACGAGATCGTTTGCGATTGGGTTTACGGCGAAGAGATTTGTTCATCGGAGTCTTATGGAGAAAGTAAATCCTGCAACTCTGTCTCTTTCGTTTTCCTTTTGCTGGAGACGAGACTTTTCTGGACTCAGTGATGATTACAGAGAGGTATTGAGAAATGGGCTGAGTGATATTAAGTTAGACGATGCTGTTGCTTTGTTCAGTGAAATGGTAAAGTCTCGTCCTTTACCTTCAATTATTGAGTTCAGTAAATTGTTGAGTGCTATAGCCAAAATGAAGAAGTTTGATGTTGTGATATCTCTGGGTGAAAAGATGCAAAATTTGGGAATTTCACATAATATCTATACTTACAATATTTTGCTCAACTGTTTTTGCCGTCGCTCTCAACTCTCTCTTGCGTTAGCTATTCTTGGTAAGATGATGAAACTCGGCTATGAGCCTACCAATGTTACACTTTCTTCGCTTCTCAATGGATACTGTCATGGTAATAGGATTTCTGATGCTATAGCTTTGGTTGATCAAATGGTGAGAATGGGATATCAACCTGATACAGTCACATTTACTACTCTGATTCATGGACTTTTTCTTCACAACAAACCTTCAGAAGCTGTGGCTTTAGTTGACCAAATGGTGAGTAAAGGCATTCCACCGAGCCTAGTTACATTCGGTGTGGTAGTAAACGGAATATGTAAGAGAGGTGATACCGATTTGGCTTTGAATCTGCTCAAGAAGATGGAGGAAGGGAAAGTAAAGGCTGATGTTGTAATCTACAACACAATCATTGATGGTCTTTGCAAACACAGACATGTCGATGATGCACTCAACCTGTTCAATCAAATGGAGGACAAAGAAATTAGACCGGACGTTTTTACTTACAACTCACTCATAAGTTGCCTTTGTAATTACGGTAGATGGAATGACGCTGCTGGATTACTAAGTGATCTGATTGAGAGGGAAATCAACCCCAATGTGGTAACTTTCAATACATTGATCGATGCGTTTGCGAAAGAAGGGAAGCTTTTAGAGGCTGAAAAACTGTACGCGGAGATGATCAACAGGTCTATAGATCCGGATATTGTCACTTACAATTCACTGATCTATGGGTTTTGTATGCACAATCGCTTGGACAAGGCCAAGCATATGTTTGATTTCATGGCTAGTAAGGACTGCCTTCCAAATGTAGTGACATATAGCACTCTCATTAATGGATTTTGTAAGTCTAAGAGAGTAGAAGATGGTATGGAACTTTTCCGCGAGATGTCTCAAAGAGGATTGGTTGGCAACACAGTCACTTACACCACTCTTATCCAAGGGTTATTTCAAGCTGGGGATGTTGATATGGCTCGAGAAGTTTTCAAACAGATGGAATCTGATGGTGTGCCTCCCAGCATTGTGACATACAACATTTTGTTAGATGGACTTTGTAATAATGGGAAGCTAGAGAAAGCATTGGTGACATTCGAGCATGTGCAAAAGAGTGAAATGGAACTTGATATCGTCACATATAATATTATGATTGAAGGGATGTGTAAGGCTGGGAAGGTGGAAGATGGTTGGGATGTATTTTGTAGCCTCAGCCATAAAGGAGTGAAGCCTGATGTTGTAACCTACAATACAATGATCTCAGGCTTGTGTTGGAAAGGTTTAAAGGAGGAAGCAGATGCCTTGTTCAGAAAAATGATAGAAGACGGGCCTCTCCCAGATAGTGGTACATATAATACACTGATCAGAGCACACCTTAGAGATGGTGACAAAGCAGCATCAGCTAAACTCATCAAAGATATGAGGAGTTGCCAGTTTGCTGGAGATGCTTCAACCATTGGCTTGGTGACTAATATGTTACATGATGGGAGATTGGACAAAGGCTTTCTCCATATGCTTTCATAAACAGTTTCATGTGTGGTAAATCAACTCTTTTGCTGCTTTTATGATGATAACATCTACTTTTCTGTTGCCGTTTGGTCTGTTTTTCATGTTTTCTGGAAATGTAGCTTGCTTTCTTTGGACAAGGTATGACTTCTAAGGGGATCGACTACACTCTGCTTCATATGCACAGAGCACAGTTTCAAGATTTAGGAGCAGGTATATTTCTATAATGTGATTAATCACTTTATTTATATTGAGAATTGACTATATATAAAACGTGTTAAAATGATAAGCGCAAGCGAAAACAACAACCTCGAAGAGAAAGTAAAGTGCTTTGGTATGCACACACTTCTCTGATTATTTAGAGAAAGGCAAAGACAAGAAATAAAAAAGAGAATAAATTCAGAAGCCAAATCATTCTGTGTGTTCAGATTCTCGACGGTCACTTCTAGCAGGGTTTTTACCTTTCTTTCCCTTTGAATCTCTAGCAGGTACTTTCATCGAAGGTTTCTCCACATCGCCAGATATGTCAAGATGAACACCAGGATCATGAGTCTCGTACTTAGCCCCTATCATTATCGAGTTGTTAACAGCTTGGAAGTTGCTATTAACAAAGGTGCTCAGGAAATCAAGCTCGTTTTCGCCTTTTTTGTGGCCATCTCCATGATTGTTGTCAAGCTCGGTCTTCATGGTGGCTCCAAGGTTAGATCCAGAAAGCGTAATGACTCTGATACCATCCTCATCTTCTTCGTATTGGCTCGGTCCTGCCTTCTCTCCTCCCATGTGAGTTAATGATGAAATCATGTTTTTAAGGTCGTGATCGAAATGTTGTTGTTGTCGCTTATGCTTCTCTGCGTCACCACCTCTTGACTCGCTTAGCTTCATTCTAACACCAGAAGAAGGGATGTGAAGACAATGCAAATGCAAATATACATATATATATATATATATACAAGCTATGGGAATAAAGGATGAGAACATTATTATTGCCTTGTGTTGCAATTCAAGAATTGGATTTTTTTTGTCTGTTAT
This sequence comes from Barbarea vulgaris, assembly GCA_963667165.1. Lineage (NCBI taxonomy): Eukaryota > Viridiplantae > Streptophyta > Magnoliopsida > Brassicales > Brassicaceae > Barbarea > Barbarea vulgaris. The sequence continues at coordinate 47,441,986 of OY763887.1, forward strand.
AAAGGTTATAGAATGACTTTCAATTGAGTTCAAGAATAATTTTAAGCCAATTGACAAAAATTGTTAATTATATCAATTTGTAGAAGATGTCTGATTTAATTCGATGTTATTTGTTTTGTTAAGATTAAAAATGAAACTAATTTTCAAGTTTTGGTAACAGAATTTTCCAAAACAATTATTACTAGTTATCAGCGGCTACGTGTAAAAACCAAACCAGCTTGGTAATAACATTAAACCGAAACTGTACCGGTTTTGGTAACATTTGCAGAGAGCGAAAGGAGCCAAATTGAGAAGATGATGAGATTGAATTCGATCGCAATTGCATCAACGGCAAAGATACTTCTTCATAGGAATCTCCTGGAGAAAGGTAATCTTCGAGCTGTTCCTTCCTCGATCTTCATTTCTGGACGATCCTTTTCTGATTACAGAGAGAAATTGAGTAGAAATGGGAAACTCGAGGATATGAAGTTAGATGATGCAATTGGTTTGTTCGATGAAATGATAAAGTCTCGTCCTTTACCTTCCATTGTTGATTTCAGTAAATTGTTGAGTGCTATTACGAAGATGAAGAAGTTTGATGTTGTGATATCTCTGGGTGAGCAGATGCAAATGTTGGGGCTTTCACATGATCTTTATACTTACAGTATTTTCGTAAACTGTTTTTGCCGCTCCTCTCAGCTCTCTCTTGCTTTAGCTATTCTTGGTAAGATGATGAAACGTGGCTACGAGCCTACCATTGTTACGCTTTCTTCGCTTCTCAATGGATATTGTCACGGTAAGAGGATTTCTGAGGCAGTAGCTTTGGTTGACCAAATGGTGGAAATGGGATTCCAACCTAATACAGTCACATTTACAACTCTCATCCATGGACTTTTTCTCAACAACAGAGCTTCAGAAGCTGTGTCTTTAGTTGATCGAATGGTGCTAAAAGGATGTCTACCAAGCTTAGTTACTTATGGTGTTGTAATAAATGGAATATGTAAGAGAGGTGATACTGATTTGGCTTTAAATCTGCTCAACAAGATGGATCAAGGGAAGATAAAGGCTGGTGTTGTGATCTACAACACAATCATTGATGCTCTTTGCAAATACAGAGATGTGAATGATGCACTCAACCTGTTCAATGAACTGGAGAACAAAGGAATTAGACCGGATGTTTTTACTTACAGCTCCCTCATAAGTTGCCTTTGTAATTATGGAAGATGGAGTGATGCCTCTCGATTACTTAGTGATATGATTGGGAGGGAAATCAACCCCAATGTCGTTACTTTCAGTGCATTAATCGATGGGTTTGTGAAGGAGGGAAAGCTTTTAGAGGCTGAAAAATTGTACGAGGAGATGATCCGAAGGTCTATTGATCCTGATATTTTCACTTACAATTCACTGATCAATGGGTTTTGTATGCATGATCGCGTAGATGAGGCCAAACAGAAGTTTGAGTTTATGGTTAGCAAGAGTTGTCTCCCAGACGTAGTGACTTATAATACTCTTATAAATGGATTTTGTAAGTCTAAGAGAGTAGAGGAAGGTATGGCACTCTTCCTTGAGATGTCTCAAAGAGGATTGGTTGGCAACACAGTCACTTACAACACTCTTATCCAAGGGTTTTTCCAAGCTGGAGATTGTGAGAATGCCCAAGAAGTTTTCAAAAAGATGGTTTCTAGTGGTGTGCCTCCAGACATTATGACATACAACATTTTGTTAGATGGACTTTGTAATAGTGGGAAGCTAGAGAAAGCATTGGTGGTATTCGAGTATATGCAAAACAGTAAAATGGAACATGCAAGGCTGGGAAGGTGGAAGATGGTTGGGATTTATTTTGTAGTCTCAACTTTAAAGGAGTGAAGCCAAATGTTGTAACCTACACTACAATGATCTCAGGATTTTGTAGGAAAGGTTTAAAGGAGGAAGCAGATGCCTTGTTCAGAAAAATGAAAGAAGACAGGATTCTCCCAAATGACCGTACATATAATACACTGATCAGAGCACGCCTTAGAGATGGAGACAAAGCAGCATCAGCTGAACTCATCAAAGAAATGAGGAGTTGCGGGTTTGAAGGAGATGCTTCAACCATTGGCTTGATGACTAATATGTTACATGATGGGAGATTGGACAAAAGCTTTCTCAATTTGCTTTCTTAAAAATTGGTTATTTCTCAAGGCAGTCCTTATGTTCTCAAGTTACATTGTGGATCATATAGATATGTATAATCGGTAGATGTCGTGTCTAAGCTTCATGAACATGACTGAGACTGGTCTTTGTTACTACCCTGCTACTGCTAGGTTGCAAACATGAGTTGATCAAAATACTTGTTGATCCAAGTTCAAGATTCAACGTGAGTTTACACTTATCCCTTCTAGAAATTATAAGTTTCCTTTGTTCATTGGATTCTGAATCTACAAAGTATCTGTGAGGCGAATTTATGTTTGCATTTCTAGTGATTTCATGCTCTAATATATGATTGAGCTTCATGAAGATGACTGATACTGTGGTGCTTGTGTATTTCATTGTTAGGTTAACACAAGATTCAGAAGCTGCTCTTCTCTTCAAGAAGATCTCAGACTTGGTTTGGCATTACTTTGATTTTACTTTTAGATTTGGTTTTTAACCAAACTTATTTTACAGTTTTTTAATTTGAATGTTTGTTTAGACTAATTTCTAGTTTGGTTCGAATCAAATAAATATTTTGGTAATAAAACCGGTTATCTGTCTAATTTTGCTAGAGGAAATCTACTTCTACTCTAAACTATTAAAAAAGACTCAATCTTATAAGGTGTTTCCAAACACTCTATAAGTATAAAATTAAAAAGTTTATAGCTAATCCTATATCCAAACACCCATAAAAGGAAATATTAATGATTTAATTCCACCAAAATTAAATTAAACATTTTATTTGCATCTTTTTCTTTCTCCTCTTTATCATTTATTTCCATATCTAATGTTGCAATATTAATACTATAAATTATAATTCTCCTATCATATTTGTTAGATCTTATTTTCAAATTATTTAAAATTATTATATCATACATATAATTAATAAAAAATTAAATTTTTTTCTCTATATATTATGATTCAAAATTTTAAAAACAGACATATATTACTCAATTAAAGAAAACAAATGTGTTCAACATCTCACATTGATTAAAATTTTGGTGGATGGTTCGGAATAATATTATAAAACACACAAAAATGATTAATGAGCAAGAAACTTGATTTATCGTGCGTCCAAATTTTTTTAAAAAACTTATTCAGTTTTATCCGGTTCATTAGTTGAAATAATTAAAAAAGTCCCACATCGATTAATTTTCTTGTGCAACAGTTCAAAGTCATATTATAAAAAAAAAAAAAACTAAAATTATTTTAAATACAAATGTTTTTAAAAATGTTCGGTTTAATTTAGTACTTATTGAAATAATTTAAAATAATATTTAAAATTTAAAATATTTATTCGGTTTAACTCTATTAAAATAATCAACACTATAATAACACAAGTGCCTCTCCACAAGATGACACATCAGATTTTTTTATGAATTGTGGAGGTGACACATCAATTAATGAAAAAACTTTTTAATCCAATAAAATCATTTCAATTGTACACATCATTTGAATTAACTAACCAATCAAATTAAAACAACTAATAAAAATCAGGCTAAATAATAATAATAATAATAATAATAATAATAATAATAATAATAATAATAATAATAATAATAATAATAATAATGTGTTAAAATAATAATAATAATAATAGTAATAATAATAATAATAATAATAATAATAATAATAATAATAATACTAATAATAATAATAATAATACTAATAGTAATAATACTAATACTACTACTAATAATACTAATACTACTAATAATACTAATAATAATAATAGTAATAATACTAATACTAATAATAATAATAATAATAATAGTAATAATACTAATAATAATAATAATAATAATAATAATAATAATAATAATAATAATAATAATAATAATAATAATAATAATAAGAATAATAATAATAAGAATAATAATAATAATAATAATAATAATAATAATAATAATAATAAGAATAATAATAATAGTAAGAATAATAATAATAATAATAACAATAATAATAATAATAATAGTAATAATAATAATAGTAATAATAATAGTAATAATAATAATAATAATAATAATAATAGTAATAATAATAATAATAATAATAATAATAATAATAATAATAATAATAATAATAATAATAATAATAATAATAAAACAAAAAATGAAAAAAATGAAAAAAGGAAAAAAGGGAAAGAAGCAACATGAAAAGATGGACAAACTACTTAATATGATTATTTTCACAAAAAAAAAAACGAGTTTGACAAACAAACAAAAAAACTAAAAGAATAACAAAAAAGTTAATGATGACCCAATGAATCAATCTCCCAATCTCGAAACTCGAGTGATTCCCTCTCCAACTCGAGTTCTGGATTCTGTGGCTGAAGTGGAATATTTTGTTAAGCTGATCGTTTAGGTCAATTGAGCTTAGTCTGGATGAATCTGAGGCAGTAAAAGAGATGATGAAGAATCGTAGAAAAAACGGCTGATGGGTTCTAAAGGTGGATGATGAAAGCTGTAATATAATGGTCCTGCATTATTTGGAGAAGTGGAGAATGATAAAGAGATTGGTGGAAGCAGTGGGGGTGGTGGTAAGGGTAGTAAAAAGTTGTCAGGCGGTGATAGAGAAGAAGGGAATGTCTCTGACAGAGAGGATGAAGATGAAGAGGAAGAGGAATCACAGAAAAGTATGCTCGGGCTTAATAAAAAGAGTAATGATGATGATGAAGAAAAGCCAATGGGTGGTGATCTTGACATGAATGATGATGACAAAAAAAAAAAAAAACCAGTTTGACAAATAAACAAAAAAAACCAAAAAAATAAAAAAAATATTAACATCAGAAATTTAAAAGCAATTATTTTATAATTAATTAATATAAATATACCAAATATAAAACACCAAATTCATGAAAATGAATAAAAAATTCTTTAAATTGATTACAATATTAAAATAAAATAAAATAAAAACAAACAAAAAGAAAAACAAATAAAAAACAAAAATTAAAAATTAAAAAAAATAATAATAACAAAATATCCCGCGGCGTAGCGCGGGTACAAATCTAGTAATAATAATAATAAATTATTTAGTAAAAGTTATTTTAAATATAAATAGTAACTCTACTTATTTATAATAATAATAAATTATTTACTAAAAGTTATTTTAAATATAAATAGACTAAAAATTTTAAAATAATCAATCTGAAATGGAATTGAAAGTTTCCGACAACTATGAGACAATACGGGTTTTTGTCCCAAAATGAGCAGGTTTAAGATAAAGAGAACTGATCATAAAATATATAATAAGTATAATTAATATTTTCAATATTAAAACTAATTACCAAATATTAAAATAGGTTTAGATATAACTGACAATTACATATGATTTACAATTGTATTTTTTTTTTGTTCAGATTAATTTAATATTTAATTCGGTACGATTTGGTATAAATTGTTTCAATGAGAGTATATAACATCATTCATTTGGCCTATGTTTGATTCAAATAACAGAAATTTGCTATTGTTACAGAGAAATAAAACAACTTGATGTTGAAAACACGTTAGATATATTGTAAAAAATAAATAAATAAAAACTACAAATATTAACAGAAAGAAAAATATTTATAAACATTATAAAAAAATCAAATTAAAATTATACAAACAAAATAAAAATATTTATTAAAAATAGAAATAAAAACAAATATAATTTATATTCAAATAATTGATCTGCTGTATACCGCGGGTACAAATCTAGTACACATTACACAGTACACACTCACGTATTATATTCAGAACCGACATTTATCGGTTTTAAATCTGAAACCGAACATTGAACCGGTTTTAAGTAACTGATTCAAGAAAGGCTTCTCGAATTCAGTAGAGAACTCAGAGTGAACCGGTCGGTTAAGTAAAATTAGAAATGACAGCAGATGAAATCTTGACCTCTCTGTTTTCTCTAAAGTTTCATCCTTTAGGGTTTATAGAAAGTTTACAGAGTGCCGGAAAAAAAAAAAAAAAAGTTTACAGAGCAATCAGCTGAAGAAGATGAAGAGATCTTTTACGATTGCGTTGACGGCAAAGACATTTGTTCATCGGAGTTTTCTCGAAAAAGGTAAACTTGGAACTCTTCCTCCTCCTTCGTTTAGCCATTGCAGTTTCTCTTGTTGCTGGGAACGAGCTTTTTCTGGCGTTAGTGATGATTACAGAGAGATATTGAGAAATGGGCTGAGTGATATTAAGTTAGATGATGCTATTAGATTGTTCAGTGAAATGGTAAAGTCTCGTCCTTTACCTTCAATTATTGAGTTCAGTAAATTGTTGAGTGCTATAGCCAAGATGAAGAAGTTTGATGTTGTCATCTCTCTGGGCGAGCAGATGCAAAATTTGGGAATTTCACATAATCACTATACTTACAGTATTTTGATTAACTGTTTTTGTCGCCGCTCTCAACTCTCTCTTGCTTTAGCTATTCTTGGTAAGATGATGAAACTTGGCTATGAGCCTAGCATTGTCACACTTAACTCGCTTCTTAATGGTTTCTGTCATGGGAATAGGATTTCGGATGCAGTAACTCTGGTTGATCAAATGGTGGAGTTGGGATATATTCCTGATACCTTCACATTCAACACCCTCATCCATGGTCATTTTCTCAACAACAAAGCTTCAGAAGCAGTGGCTTTTGTTGACCGAATGGGGGAAAAAGGCTGTCATCCGAATCTGATTACTTATGGTGTGGTAGTAAATGGATTATGTAAGAGAGGTGATACCGATTTGGCTTTAAATCTGCTCAACAAGATGGAAGCTGGGAAAATTAAGGCGAATGTTGTGATCTATAACACAGTCATTGATGCTCTTTGCAAATACAAACATGTGAATGATGCACTCGACCTGTTCAATGAAATGGAGAGCAAAGGAATCAGACCAAATGTTTTTACTTACAGCTCCCTCATAAGTTGCCTTTGTAATTATGGAAGATGGAGTGATGCCTCTCGATTACTTAGTGATATGATTGGGAGGGAAATCAACCCCGATGTTGTGACTTTCAGCGCATTGATCGATGGGTTTGTAAAAGAAGGGAAGCTATTGGAAGCTGAAAAACTGTACGATGAAATGATCCGAAGGTCTGTGGATCCTAATATTTTTACATATAATTCACTGATCAATGGGTTTTGTATGCATGATCGCGTAGATGAGGCCAAACAGAAGTTTGAGTTCATGGTTCGCAAGGGTTGTTTCCCAAACGTAGTGACTTATAATACTCTTATAAATGGATTTTGTAAGTCTAAGAGAGTAGAGGAAGGTATGGCACTCTTCCTTGAGATGTCTCAAAGAGGATTGGTTGGTGACACAATAACTTACAACACTCTTATCCAAGGGTTTTTTCAAGCTGCTGATTGTGAGAATGCCCAAGAAGTTTACAAAAAGATGGTTTCTAGTGGTGTGCCTCCAGACATTATGACATACAACATTTTGTTAGATGGACTTTGTAATAGTGGGAAGTTAGAGAAAGCATTGGTGGTATTCGAGTATATGCAAAAGAGTGAAATGGAACTTGATATATTCACATATAATATTATGATTGAAGGGATGTGCAAGGCTGGGAAGGTGGAAGATGGTTGGGGTTTATTTTGTAGTCTCAGCTTTAAAGGAGTGAAGCCAAATGTTGTAACCTACACTACAATGATCTCAGGATTTTGTAGGAAAGGTTTAAAGGAGGAAGCAGATGCCTTGTTCAGAAAAATGAAAGAAGACGGGCCTCTCCCAGATAGCGGTACATATAATACGCTGATCAGAGCACGCCTTAGAGATGGTGACAAAGCAGCATCAGCTGAACTCATCAAAGAAATGAGGAGTTGCGGGTTTGAGGGAGATGCTTCAACAATAAGTTTGGTCACTAATATGTTGTATGATGGGAGATTGAAGAAAAGCTTTCTGGATATGCTTTCTTTAACAGTTTCGTCATCCTCCAGAGAAGAGTAGTTAGAGCCAAACTTATGTACACACCACAACAATTACTTCATATGTACAGAGACAAAGAGAAAGAAAAAAAACAGAGTTTTGAAAAGATCAGACAAATAGATTCTCTGCTCGTCTCTCTTCTCTCCATCCATTGTAAACATTTGCAATGTAATCTTCAATCCTACTTGTCAACGTATCATTATCATCATCATCATCGCCATGGGCATGAACACCATCATCATCATTGTTTTCAATACCAGCATCACCATCATCTTGATTCCATTGGCTATAATCTCCATCATCATTCCATATATAATCGTCATTATCAACTTCATGATAACCATCATAATAGCTAAAACAATCATCATAGTAATATCTTGTGAGATTACAACAATCTTCGTTTTTTTCATAAACAGAGCGATTATGATCGATGATAAACAAGAAAAGAATCGAACCAAGGAAAAACAAAACAAGAAGAGGATTTGGAGGAGGAATATAGAAATATCTCAAGAAGAAAAAAAACATTAATGTTGAAAATATTGTTCTCGAAATCATCTCCATGACATTGATTATAATGTTGAACATATTCTTCTGAGTTCTATCTATATTAATAAATGAGTGACTTTACAGGAAAAATATGAATTAAGAGTAACTTTCCGGGAAAATTTGTGTGGAAAAAGTCTGTTGTGTGAAGTTATTGTAAAACTTCCAAGCTCAATATATATATATATATATATATATATATATAGATTGATCGAAGATTTTAAATTTTTAATATTATTAGCTTATGTTATACACATGTCTGACTCTTGCTACGCAAGTTAAAAACAATATGTGTATGTGTAATTGAGTATAATATTTATGTTCTTGCAAGAGAAGTTTACGTACGATTCTTGAAGTGGACACTATAAGTTTTTAAGTTATGATGATGATAACAAGTATGCACAATGAAGGGTTGTTAAGTGTTAAGTGTTTAACCCTTACAAAGTCATCTGTTATGGTTTCAAGTATTATTACTGAGTTAATATTTGAGTAGTTTCCTTTTCAATCTCAAAGCGACATCTAAATGTGAAAAGATTCAGTTGACTAAAATCATTATTTTCCTGTTGTTAATATCTTGCTAAATTAATAAAAAAATTTGGGCCTAAATTGATATTTTAACCCAAACATCACATTTATAAATTAATAAATACGATGGTGCAGAATTATTTCAGCTTTTTTTTTTTGCTACCAACGCGTATTTTGTACTATCATTTTAATTTTTTTATCTAATCGTAAATTTGGACAAAAAATTTTCGAGATGGGGCAGAATTCTAAGAAGAAAAGATGGTGCAATATGAGAGAAGCAAGAAGAACCGACAAAAAAGTATGTGTGTCAGAGAAAAGTAATGAGCGAGCGTTTGAAGAGATACAGGTGTGTATGAGAGAGAAAGTAATGAGCAAGCGTTAGAAAAGATATGAGTAATTTCGTGATGTAGGTTTACATGGTGTCACATTGTTTTTGCTATCAACGCATTTTTTGTGCTATCCTTTTTAAATTATCAATCTAATTGTATATTTAAACAAAAATTTATGAAACGGTGCAGAGTTCTAGAGAAAAAAAAAATGATACAATATGAGAGAAGAAAGAAGCATCACCGCACCGATATACTATACGTGTCAGAAAAAAATAATGAGCAAACGTTAGAAAAAATATGAACATTTTCGTGATGTATTAACCCTAACGTTGTTAATAATAATGTAATAACAATTATGCTACAACAAGTGAAACTACCTATATGGAGATCACAAGTGAAGTAACATCTACTGGTTTACAATTCTCCTCTCTTAATTCTGCTCTTGCTCTAGAGACATGTCTCGAATGTATTGACTGAATAAATACTATAAATTAATAAAATTTCGTAAAACACATTGATCCCAATATTATTATTTTTTCGTAAAACACATTGTCCCAATATTATTAATTTATAGAGAGGTTTTACTTTATGTTACTTGAATGAATTTAACAGTGATTTTTAGTTGGATAGTTAAATATCAAATAGTAGTATATTTACTTATTTAGGTATTAGACCGTTACGAATACGTTACTTGTATAACTTACATCTTCATTAAACTTTCAAAATCAATGCATGATTAATGAAAAAAAAAAAAGAAAATTGAAAACGGATAACAACGTTCACAATTGTGATTTGTGTGAAGGTACCACCAACCGAGGAATTGACCGTCCGGTTTGTGCAGACCGGGGCGATTTAATTCGAAATTCTGAGGTTATGACTCCTTGCTACAACAAAATCAGATTTTAGTTTTTGATAAACTGGTTGAAGAAGTCGAAGTTATGAAATGAAAAATTTCGGCTAAGAGGCGACTAATTAATAAAGAGAGACATGACCGGTTTAAGAAAACCAGTTGTAATTAAATCAACACTGAACCAATTTGATTCAATTATAGGGTTCTTCGATTCTTGCTCATTTCGGAAGCCATTTTCGAAGCAATCAAAGGTGAAGAAACGAAAAAGGATGAGGAGATCGATTACGATTACGATTACGATTACGGGCAATAGATTTGTTCATCCGGAGAAAGCTGCTCCTAGTCTTCCCTGGGGACGACGACCTTTGTCCACTGTCAGTTTTGATTACAGAGAGAAATTGAGTAGAAATGGGAAACTCGAGGATATGAAGTTAGATGATGCAATTGGTTTGTTCGATGAAATGGTAAAGTCTCGTCCTTTACCGTCCATTGTTGATTTCAGTAAATTGTTGAGTGCTATTACGAAGATGAAGAAGTTTGATGTTGTGATATCTCTGGGTGAGCAGATGCAAATGTTGGGGCTTTCACATGATCTTTATACTTACAGTATTTTCGTAAACTGTTTTTGCCGCTCCTCTCAGCTCTCTCTTGCTTTAGCTATTCTTGGTAAGATGATGAAACGTGGCTACGAGCCTACCATTGTTACGCTTTCTTCGCTTCTCAATGGATATTGTCACGGTAAGAGGATTTCTGAGGCAGTAGCTTTGGTTGACCAAATGGTGGAAATGGGATTCCAACCTAATACAGTCACATTTACAACTCTCATCCATGGACTTTTTCTCAACAACAGAGCTTCAGAAGCTGTGTCTTTAGTTGATCGAATGGTGCTAAAAGGATGTCTACCAAGCTTAGTTACTTATGGTGTTGTAATAAATGGAATATGTAAGAGAGGTGATACTGATTTGGCTTTAAATCTGCTCAACAAGATGGATCAAGGGAAGATAAAGGCTGGTGTTGTGATCTACAACACAATCATTGATGCTCTTTGCAAATACAGAGATGTGAATGATGCACTCAACCTGTTCAATGAACTGGAGAACAAAGGAATTAGACCGGATGTTTTTACTTACAGCTCCCTCATAAGTTGCCTTTGTAATTACGGTAGATGGGATGAAGCTGCTGTATTACTAAGTGATATGATTGCAAGGGAAATCAACCCCGATGTTGTTACTTTCAATGCCTTGATCGATGCGTTTGTGAAAGAGGGGAAGCTATTAGAGGCAGAAAAATTGTACAAGGAGATGATCAAAAGGTCTATAACTCCTGATATTGTCACTTACAGTTCACTGATCAATGGGTTTTGCATGCATGATCGCCTAGACGAGGCCAAGCACATGTTTGAGTTCATGGTTAGCAAGGACTGTCTTCCAGATGTAGTGACATATAGCACTCTCATTAATGGATTTTGTAAGTCTAAGAGAGTAGAAGATGGTATGGAACTCTTCCGCGAGATGTCTCAAAGAGGATTGGTTGGCGACACAATAACGTACACCACTCTTATCCAAGGGTTTTTTCAAGCTTCTGATTATGAGAATGCCCAAGAAGTATTCAAAAAGATGGTTTCTAGTGGTGTGCCTCCCAATATTATGACATACAGCATTTTGTTAGATGGCCTTTGTAATAGTGGGAAGCTAGAGAAAGCATTGGTCATATTCCAGGATCTGCTAAAGAGTGAAATGGAACTCGATATTTTCACATATAGTATTATCATTCAAGGGATGTGCAAAGCTGGGAAAGTGGAAGATGCCTGGGATTTATTTTGTAGTCTCAGCCTTAAAGGAGTAAAGCCTGATGTTGTAACCTACAATACAATGATCTCAGGATTTTGTAGTAAACGCCTACTACAGGAAGCAGATGCGTTGTTCAGAAAAATGAAAGAAGTCGGACTTCTACCAGATGAGTGTACATATAATACGTTGATCAGAGCACATCTTAGAGATGGTGACAAAACCACATCAGCAGAGCTCTTCAAAGAAATGAGGATTTACGAGTTCTCTGGAGATGCTTCAACCTTTGGCTTGGTGACTAATATGTTGTATGATGGGAGATTGGACAAAAGCTTTCTCCATATCCTTTCTTAAAATGTTTCATCGTCCTCGAGTTAAAAGTTCGTGAGGTAACTTAACGTTTTTGGTGCTATTCTAATGGAAACTTCTCCTTTGATGTTATGTATAAGCTTCATGGAATCTGTCTGATTCTATTTGTCATTTTCCTGGCTATGTTTCAGGCAAGAGCTGATGCAAACACTTATTGTCTCGTTAACACAAGAACGGTTCTCAAACTTCAAATGATTGATTGTAAGATCTTATAATTTCTCCTTAATAACGCAAATGTATTTGTGATTCTTGATTAAAATGCTTTGTCTGGTTTCAGATTTGATGATGCAATTAAACAGAGTTATTAACTATTTTTGTTTAGTATAAAACAGTAAAGGTTGCAAACTTATAGCAATAACTAATGCTCCGTTGTTACCTCAAAACAGAGTTATTAACTATTTTTGTTTATTTAACGTTTTTGGTAACTTAACTAATAATTGAAAATTGGACAAAGCTATAGAAAGAAGAACACAAGCAAAAATCAAGGCTCGCGACAAAAATATTTACATCTCCCACAACACAAACAAGGTTGGAAAAAAATCACTATTTTGTGTATTAGTTTTCTATATAAAAAAAAATCAAAAAAAAAAAATTTAGACTACTCCTTTAATTAATCCATATACAGTGACAAGTGTGACAACGAGTGAGTGATCGACACGTGGTTTCACCTCCAAAGTTAACACATCTTCTCCCAATGTAATCCCATTTGATGATTGCTTTGGTTTTACCTATAAAACATATATACTATATGATTAGGAAGTTAATTAATACTATAAATTTTGCATTTTCAATTTTTGATATAAATTTACCTGTGCAATGATATCTCCGTTAATGTCTATGATCTGAAAAGCAAATTTAGGGTCAAATCTTAAAATCCAAAAGACTTCATTGGTCTCATCTCGAACTTCCCAATCTCCATCTCTAATTGAAGACCTTTTGATTCTAAGAAAAGGTTTCACTTCCTCAGTACTTGAAAAGCTTCCACATTCTCTATACACATACCAACTCCCAAAAAGCCATATTTTCTGCAAATATTTTTTAAACAAAAAATAAAAACAATTATTTAAACATATAGTTTAATTCATATTTTTGTCCAATTTGTTTACATGTGATGATCATCAATTAAATAAAACCGTGCAATTCCATGGCGGAAATTTTAGTATGTTAAGTATGGTTGCTTACTCGTTCTTTAAAATATAAATATTTTATTTTGAGCTATAAAAACATTAACTAACTTTTTTTACTTTAAATTGTGAATTCTAAATGATTCAATTATTTCGTTTATAAATTCTACTGTGTCATTGTGGCTACCTAAATCTCCTCCTTTGCGCATAGTTATTGAATGAATGGATTACTTGACGTTAAAACAAAAAAATTCAATTAATTTTCAAAATGGTTCTTATTTATCTGTTTTGAGCTTAAACCGGGACAAACCAAGAAAAAAAAAAGAAAAAAAAAAAAAAAAGAACCAAATCAAATAAACTCGAGATTAATTGATAATACCTTTTTGCGAATGGTGAACAAAATGTTGCCATGGAGATCCATGATGTGGACTTCATTGCTAGATTTGTCATAGTTTTCGACCCGGTACGTAATCTCTCCGTTGGAATTATAAACGGTTAAACCGTTGGTTTGGTAAACCAGAGATTTCATCCAAACCGTGAAAGTCTCTCTCTCCGTACTCATGTACGGTGAAGAGATGGCTGCTTGAGGGAAAACCCTAGCCATGGTAGAGAAAGACACAGAGATAATAATACAAAGAGAAGAGAAATTGTATATATTGATATATACTTCAATAATAATAATGAAAATGAAGTTGAAGTTGAAGTTGAACAAGTCTTATACACCTCAATGAGTTTGTATTTATATAATCATCAGCCTTCTTTTTCTTATCTGCCATTAAATTAATAATTAGGATCACTTTGAATTTTTCTAACTTCTCCCAATATATACCCGATTCATGTACGGTGGCTAATAATTTTATGTTTGACATCATTATTTTTTTTGTTGCCCATCGTTTGACATCATAATTAGATATACATATGACTTTCTTATATGTATAATTCTTATGTATATAATTTTCACTGAGGAAATTTCTTATTTATAACGTTTGTTAAAAAAATTTTGCTTAATTTACTCGATATTTCACATGCATATATGTGGATCAGTGCATCTCTGAAAGTATTGGAATATAAATCTATAACAATTCTATTATTACCTTAGAAAATGAAGTTAAAATTAAAATGGCACTAACTTTTGCTTTTGAAAATAAAGCACTAACTTCAACTGTTTAAAATTAGGAATTAGGTGTAGATTCTCATAGAGCCGACAAATGTCATAGAGAAACACAAATTCCATTTTAATTTGTTTAGTAAAACAAATCCCAATTAGTTTTTTTTTTTTTTTTTTTTGGAAATTTAGTCCTTTTTTAATTGCTGTCGAGTAAAAAGTAAAAACCCCTATGTCTTCAATATATTATTCTCACAACGTTCCCACCGTTGGGCGTTAGCTCTCTTTTTCAGTTTGGCTGTGTCTTTTTAGTTTTGCATTGCTTAACTATATTATTTATACAGAATATGAGAATACATTAGTTATCGTGATGTCATTCAAAAAAGTATATTATATACATAAATAAACAAGATAAATTTACAAAATACAAACATCGCAACACCGCATTTTACATATAATTAATATATGTTGATAGTGGACTTATCTCCTGGACGGTCCTTCATTTGGATTTAATATGTCATACATATAAAAAAATTATCTCCTCTCAACAAGTGTTTTTCTTCTTTTGCTTTTATTCGTCTTTCACAAGAATTAAATCCCTAAGTAATTGGTATTTTCATGATTCTACTCATATATTAATGAATAAATATTTTCTACCGTTTCACATAAAATGTTTTAGAGGATTTTTTTGTTTTTTTTTTGTTTTTTTCTTTTACAAGTTTCTGTGTAAGAATGTTCAGTAGTACAGATATAAAACAAAAATCTCTTTGAAAATGAGAATAGATTTGAGTAAAATTTGTTTAACCTAATAACAACAATTCCTATAGTAGACTGTAAAAACTGTCGCTGTTAGACGAAACTATCGAATCATAGCCACCACTGCCAAACTAGACTGGAATTGCATGCAGTCAGACAAACATACTCGAGCTGGCAAATAACGACGAAAACATATTGTTGCAAGTGCATCAAAAATATATGTTACAAAAATTTTGTTGAATATTTTAGTTTGTTGCCACTGATAAACGACTGCACACGAGACGAGCACGTGACTCGTTGATGACCTTGAGCTATAGATGAATTGGAGATCATGGCCATGCCTAAAAGGTTTATAAGAGCACGTGGCTTTCTAATTAAGACTTTGTAAATTGTAATAGTTTTAAAGGGAAAATTCGCCATATTAAACCTATGTATACCCCAATTTCCAATTTTCATATTATTGAATACGATCTAGGAATGGTTACAAGCGATGTAAACAATAATAAGTTGAGTTGTTAATTAAGGTGATGCGACGAGGATGACTATGATGGCACCAAAACAAAAGAATATTACTCTTTTTTTTTTTTATGTTTATCATTGGAATCGATTCAGCCCACAAACATAATTTATAATCGATAATTAAATCTTAAGAATGACTCACGAAGTCAAGTACGTACACATTTTAATTAACTGAATTATCCTTGAATTTTTTGAAACTAAAGAATGTTTATCCTTTTGTAATTACTAATTTAGTGGCTCACACGTTTCATTTCAGGCCACAAACTAATCCCTTTTAAAAGGTTTAGGACCACTACTATAAATAATAAGTACGTGAATTACTTATTTATTTATCACGTACGGTTAAAGAAAAAAATAACGCACTCATATAATTCTATAACATTTTTTCATCTTATCATTTTGTACAACCTTTTAATAAATAGGATCATGCGCGACCTTATAATTAATTAGAGTGTAAAATATTAGAAAAAGGCCCCATGTTAATTTATACACTTATTCAGTTTGGGACCCTAATGTTTGATATCATTACAAATTGAAACATTTTAAAACCTTATAATAAAACTGAGACCCTAAGTTTAGGCATGTTTTGTCTCTTCCGACTCCATCATTCATAAATAATGATGTAAATAGTTCTATCAACTTTGTAGAAAGTTAATTTTGATTTGTAGAAAGTATGACAATTCTATTCAATTGTTTCATCGTACCATATTTTGGTTAATAATGAATATTCTCTCCGTTTCAAAATATAAGATGTTTTGTTTTAAAACATGCATATTAAAAAATTATTTTTATTTTTTTAAAATACTATTTAATATATAAACAAAAACTATTCATCCAATTATAAAAAACTGCAACTTGTTATTGATCATATAATATTTAACAAAGTAAAAAAGTATATAGAAATGTGAGAACACCTTATATTTTAAAACACAACAAAACTTTTAAAACGTCTTATATAATATGAAACGGATAGAGTATGTTCATCGGGCCTTCAGAAGAAGACCACTCGCCAGCCTTCCTCACAAACTCAAAAGTATGGGCTCTCTAGTTAATGGGCCTCATATTTCAAGTAACCCAAGGAGCTTTGGTTTTGGTGACTAAACTTGCTCAAGTATTTGAAACTAATTTGCCTTTTAATTTGACTCTTTGCATATATCAGAGATATAATGTAAACTAATTTGCCTTTTAATTTCAAAAAGTTAAAATCAGAAAAGGTCCCACTTTTTCAATTATTTCATTTTGGAACCTCTATGTGTTTACATCATTTGAATGGGTGTAGCAAATCGAGACTTTTGAAACATTTTGATAAATAAAACTGAAATCTAAAGGTTGTGAAATCTTCCGAGTACTTCATCATAATGATATAAATAGTTTTGCAAACGTTGTTCTTAGAATCTAAAGTGATTTGACGAATAACATACAAGTTTTTTATTCGGAAATATGGTTGTATTAAATTGTTTATCTTGCAAGTTTTGGTTAATAATGTCTAATTTTGAAATTAATTTTATGAGTTATAGTTTTGAGTTACTGTGAAAAGATTAATTAATATATAAGAATTTATGAAAATATCTAGCTAAACTAATAAATTAATTGTTTATTTTGGTAAGAATTGTCATATCTAAACTATTATGTTTGTCAGTCCCATGTACTTATTTTTAGTAACATCAGGTGTGTCGCAGAATTTTGAGAAGCCTAAATCGGAGCAGGCTTTTAGGCAGAAATTTCTTACAACCCTGCCACGACCCACCAGTGTTGTAGCATCTGGATATAAATCCAAAAATTCACGAATTATTAAATAATTTGACGGTGGACATCGAAGCGCATAGACGCTTGAACACGTACAAAATTATGAAAAAGTCTCGATTTAGCTCAAGACCGGTCCAATTCTTAATTACCATTATGCACTAAACAAAGATCAGTCAGATATATTTTCACACTACTAATCCATCATTACATTAGCTAACACAAAGTGTGTTTCGTCGAAGCCAAAACGTACATATATAGCCTTTCTCTTAAAAGTCTATTTGGATTTAAAAGCATTGATTGGAATTTGGGTGACGAACACAAAATACATATTCTATCCCAAGATGCTTACGCTTGGAGAAATTTCGGGAATCTTGTCGGAACTTTAGTGGAAAAAAAAAAAAAAAAAAAAAAAAAAAAACTTTAGTGAAATAGATAACCCTACTGAGTTAATTTGTTCAATAATTATAAAGAAACAATAGTTAAAACAAAGCTCGAATAATATTATTAACGACTTATTTGTATTTTCTGAACTGTCCATTTATATATATATATATATATATATATATATAAGCATAGTTATCTAATTTGTGTGCTATCTATACATATCCTTTAAGAAATCATATATAGGTGTAACGTAAAAATTGTGATAAATTACAAAGATTGCCGCAAGGTTTAATGGGTCGTCTTGACTTTTCAAGATTTCTTTGTCGGTAATGCGTGCACTAAAGACTAGTATAACCGATGCTTGTAGTGGCATTTTACCAAAATGTAAAATTCAGATTACAGACTAATAAAAATAAGAATAAAAAGATTACAGACTAATATTATAAACTACATATACGTGTGATTTTTTTTAGTTCGCAATGATCTAGTCTTCTAGATCCCTGAGTAAGTGAGTAGATAAGTAAGAAACTTTGAACTACTCAAGAAAATTTCGATTTAATAATTGGATAATATAAGAACATGTTTGTAAGCTATCATAGCTCATACGTGCCCAGAACTTGCTTGTCAACAAAAAGAAAAACATAACTAAAATTAACAATTGTGAGAACGTGATTGATTCATTGGTTGATCAAAAAAAAAAAAAAAAGAGAGAGAACTGCGATATCAAAGTTTTGAACCTCTTAAAATAGATTATTATAAGTAGTTTAAAAAGTTTAATTTAAATATAGTTTATTTGTATAGGACGACTACATGACTAGATATAATATTCATGTGTATATGTAAGTTTTTTTGTGAAAACCTAGATAGATAAGTTCATTTATGGTAAACAACGACAATTCATTTTTTATAACAAAAAAAAATATTACTATAGTTTTTTAATTAATTACTGTGTTCTGTCATATGTGTTGTATTAGATTAAAAGAAAGTACTTATATTCAAAACCCTTCTAACGACCTCTATGGTCAGGGTTAAAATAGTAGTGTATGATTATCGTAAATAGTAATAGTAAATATATATCCATTGAAATAACGTAATTTACACGATCGAGTGATAAAGGTCTATTAGTTGAAATTCCAAATTCCAAAGACATATAGTAAAACAAGTCCACTATCATCAATGCCATGCCCTCATCATTTTGAATATGACAATTTCTCAAACCCTCGAGGCCATTTCTTTTACATTTCCCCTCCTTAATCTTTTAGTAACTTTTTAAGTTAAAGATAATAAAATAAAATAAACAGAGAAAGATAGGAAGGGAGAGAAACCTTTATTTCGATTTCAAGAGACCCCAAGAAAATAAAGAAGACAAAAAGATTCCATTAATATCCTCCACCAAAGAAAAAAATCATCGTAATAATGACCTCTCTATTCTCTAAACCTAGAGCTCTCACTTCTCAAATCCCCGACTTTAAAAATTACCGTCCGGTGATCGGAAAACTACACGTGGCCACTTTGACGCTTCTCCTCTTCCTCATTGGCGTCGGTGTTGCCGTCACTTCCTCTCTATGGCTTAACAAGGTACTACTTGATAAAAGCTTTTTTCAGTATATAATAACATAATCTTCAAAAATTTAAATTAATAGATCTTTCTAAAACTATATTAATATCTTTTTATCAAAGACGGCAAAAGCATTTGATCGACCGACATTAGTAACAACAAAACCGATATCAGCATCGGAGCTAGAACCACCGCATAAAACCGGAGTATTGGAAAATTGCACAAGTTTCTTGAATCAAAACCGGTCCGGTTCTTGCTCAAGAACACCTCTATCGATTAACAAGGTAACTATTATTCTCATTACATAACTAATACCTAATATTTGTTCAAAGGAAAAATAAATATAATACAGATATTTTTTATTTATTTTGTTTACCATAGACAAAATCTTATGTTCAACCGACAATAATAACAACAAAACCTGTACCGGAGAAGAAATCACAGCAGAAAACCGGAATCTCTGTAAACTGCACAAGTTTCTTGAAACAAAACCGGTCCGGTTCTTGCTCAATATTACCTCCACCTAGTAATAATCAACAAACCGAATCTAACCGGTTTTGTCCTGATTACTTCAAGTGGATCCACGAGGATCTTAAGCCATGGAGAGAAACAGGGATAACAAAAGAAATGGTGGAAAGAGCCAAAACGACAGCGCATTTCCGGTTAGTTATTGTAAACGGCAAAGTGTTCGTCGAAAACTACAAGAAGTCTATACAGACTAGAGATGCGTTCACACTGTGGGGGATTCTTCAACTACTGAGAAAGTATCCAGGGAAATTACCTGACGTGGATCTCATGTTTGACTGCGATGATAGACCGGTCATTAGATCTAACGGCTACAATAAACTTAATCGGACGGCTGAAGATGGGCCACCTCCGTTATTTAGGTACTGCGGGGATAGATGGACGGTGGATATTGTCTTTCCCGATTGGTCATTCTGGGGATGGTATGTATTATAATATAATCTCTTCTCTCTTTTTTTTTTTTTTTTTTTTTTTAACTTCTTTTAGCTTTTTTTTTTTTGTCTGAAGCTAATGTGTATGGTTATTACAGTACACTTGTCCCCACTTGATCACATGCCGGAGAAAAGTTACAGGGGGTCCATTTTCTCGTTTATACACAAATAAATTATTTTCCTGATTAGATCAATTACTTAATAGATTCATTTTTTGTGTTAATATAGTAATTTAGAGGGTCGAAAAAGTAAGGTGTAAAGAACTTATCATGCTCCACTCAATACCACTAAACTATGTGGTTGTGATTTATTTATAATTTATTATGCTATAATTAAGTAAGAAAACTAAAGTCACTTTGAATTGTTTTATGATAGAATCTTTCCAGCAAAACATGAAGTATAGTTTACAGAACCACATTTGGTTATTTCATATTTAAATTTTAGACATGTTTTCTAGTATCAAATTAATTCCATGTCAATTTTTCATAATTGATGATTTATATGCATAGTTTGAGTAAATTATTAAAATTGAAAAATTAATATATATTAATATTGGTGGGTGAAGGCAGGAGATAAACATAAAGGAATGGAGCAAAGTGTTGAAAGAAATGGAAGAAGGAAAGAAGAAGAAGAAGTTTATGGAGAGAGAGGCTTATGCATATTGGAAAGGGAACCCTTTTGTGGCATCTCCTTCAAGAGAAGATCTTCTCACTTGCAATTTATCTTCACTTCATGATTGGAATGCTAGAATTTTCATTCAGGTATGCTTCTATTAATACCAGATATGTATATATACGTTGGGAAACAAAACAACATCACACATCGAAATATTAGAAGACTAAGAATCTAATATACCAAATATAACACAATGAATGTTTCTAAATGTTAATAAACTTAAAACAAATAAACATGATGATCAACATGCCAATTCTAGTAGATAATAAGAGTTATACCTTCATAAAAAAATATGTTCAATGTAGATATATATGAATTAAGAAATCCATAAGATGATTAACTAAAGTGATTAATTTTTTTTGAACACTTCATTGATATGGGAAATATATGCAATCATAGTGTGAGTGTGTATGTGTGTGTGTATAACAAGCTACAAGCTTATGTATGTTTATAAAATCATGTCTTATTTTATTTATTTTTCTATGCGATATAAAAATAAAAATAGTTAATAATTTTATTTGTAATCTACATAGGATTGGATATCAGAAGGACAAAAAGGATTTGAGAATTCAAACGTAGCAAATCAATGCACTTACAGGTTAGTAACAGTGTCTATATTTTATTCTTCTTCTTCTTCTTCTGTTGGTCTCATAGTACAATGTCTAAATTTGTGACTTTTTCTATCTCAAAGTTAATAATAATAATCGGAATTG
Organism: Barbarea vulgaris; assembly: GCA_963667165.1. Lineage (NCBI taxonomy): Eukaryota > Viridiplantae > Streptophyta > Magnoliopsida > Brassicales > Brassicaceae > Barbarea > Barbarea vulgaris. Next base: position 47,463,979 of record OY763887.1, read on the forward strand.
TGCAGGTACAAGATATATATAGAAGGGTATGCATGGTCAGTGAGTGAGAAATACATATTAGCATGTGACTCGGTCACATTGATGGTGAAACCTTATTACTACGATTTCTTCTCAAGAACTCTTCAACCTCTTCAACACTATTGGCCCATTAAGGATAAAGATAAATGTAGATCCATCAAATTTGCTGTTGATTGGCTTAATAATCACACTCAAAAGGTACCATTTCCATCTTTTTAGAAAATCTTACTTGCATGATCAATTTTTTTTCTTCATCTACAAATAGATATTTTAAAATGTCACATCAAACTATAAATACTCAAAAAATGTTTAGGTTCTAAAGAAAACAGATCTCTCATAGTGAATGTATAAAGTATTTCATTTCTTGAGTGACTATATATATACACATATATTATTCATTTCTCGAGTATTTAATTTCAGTTCTACGTTAACAAAAAAAAAAAAAAAAATTTCAATTTTACGAAAATTAACCATTTAAGCTTTTGCATGAATGTAGACATATAACTAAGAATAAACAATATTTTTTAAAAAAATCACATTAGCTCTTGAATGTAATCTATTTTAATTCCAATTCATATTGCAAAATATACTATCAAAGATTATGTTGCATAATACCTCGACCAGTTTGATAATTTGATTACATATATAATTTAGCTTTTGATTTTTCATAGAATTAATAACTTTTTGCAGGCTCAAGAAATAGGAAGAGGAGCAAGTGAGTTCATGCAAAGAGATCTATCAATGGAAAATGTTTACGACTACATGTTCCATTTGTTGAATGAATACTCCAAACTTCTCAAGTACAAGCCTCAAGTTCCAAAGAACAGTGTTGAAATCTGCACTGAAGCAATGGTGTGCCCTTCTGGAGATGTTAGTGGGCCTAATAAGACGTTTATAATGGGTTCCTTAGTTAGTGGGCCTCACGTATCAGGCCCTTGTTCACTTCCTCCTCCTTTTGATCCCAATGGTCTTGAGCAGTTCCATAGGAAGAAATTGAATCTCATCCGGCAAGTGGAGAAATGGGAAGACTCTTATTGGCAGAGCGTTCAGTAAAATGATACAAATTTTAATTTTTTCCTTCTAAGGAAATGAGATATGTACTATTTCTTATTATTTTTTACTGACTTGACAAATAAAAAGTTCATTCAATATAAATATTATACGCATGATTATTGTGTAATTGAAACAAGTTGTTTATTATCTTAATTCTTAAAGCTATTACCATAATATGATATATCATGTATCAAATTCCAATAATTTGTCATGTCAAAAGTATTTATGATGGAGATATCGTATTAGCCATTAGGTACCAACTTGGTTACTCGTCTTGGTGGAACGAACGTGTATCTCCTCCTCTTAACACAGAAGCAATAATAACAATAAAATAAAAATAAAACCATTAATATTAGAATGATGTATTTATTACGGTGACAAACACGTATTTGTTTATTGGTTGTTTAGTACATATTATATGTGGTTTCGTTTATTTTCATTAATGTTGGTTTTTTTCTTCTCACATGCACGGCGGCGGCGAATATTTTTGACTCAAATTTGAGATTTTCTTTCATGGAAAAATTAATAAAAAGTTATAAGCATAATAATCTCGTAAAACAACAAAACTTTTATACTTATTTTTTTAAAAAAACGTTGAGATATTATATTATAAAACTAAACTTAAATACATATTAATATCTACATTTTTAAATTGAAATTATTTAAAATCAGTTTAACTTAAGAATTAGTTTTTCCACTATATATATACTAAAACTATTAAACAAGCCTGCTAAATAATTAGTAGTGTAAGTGTGTAGATTGAAATAATATAAATTAATCTTCATATTTTGAACTATATCGAGTTATTCCAAAAAAAAGGTACAAAACCCACATGTATATAAAAGTTTAATGTTTGAGGCAACTACGTACTGAACTTTTAATATTTAAATTAGAAATTATGATTGAGAAAGTGTGGCCTAATTAAATTTGATGTCATCACAAAGTTGTGTATCCATGATGGTCCTTATCAATTTCCCTTAGTATCTACTCAATGTTTGCTTGTAAGCATTGTGCGTGACGACAGGGGAACCTTCATGTCCAAACACATATAAATAATTAAACTAAAAGGCCGTAGAAATTAAATTTCATTCCAATTTAAACGCAAAAGCAATTAAAACATAAAACATAAAATGGCACAAAATATATAATGAGGTATTGGCAAATTTTTATACCAGTCATCAACTTACGAAAAAAGTAGCTCATTATATAACCTAGCAAACTGAACACATGTTTATCGAAAAAAAAGAAAAAAAAAAACACATAAACTATTACAAATTACTTCAACAGTACTGCATACTAAGTTAATTAACACAAATGTAAATTCAAAATAGAAAATCCCTTTCAATCCTTATTTTGACATGTCCTTGCAAAAGTTTTAAAATCAAATAAAAATTGGACATTTAAATCTTCACAAAAATCTCAAAAAATAAAATATAAAATAAAAATCCCAAAACTAATTAACCAAATAATAAAATCAAGATCTCAAACACACACAAAATGATTAATGTGGTGGGTTGATCATTCAGTTGTTCGTCTTTTGTAAGAGTAATGTATGGGTTAGATAATTGTCTTGAACACGTTATTAGTACAAGTTTAATACTAATATGCTCCTAACTGTAATGATGGTTTTTAACTTTTTATGCACACATTTTCTTGGAAGTATCACACGAGAGTATGTGTATATGTGAGCTTTTCTAGTTTGGTAATGACAATTTGCACTAGTTTATTTTGTAAGACGAGTCCTTGATAAACATCTGCTCGTAACTAGAGAAAGAGAACTGAACTGACTTGAGAGCTTTTAGGGTTTTTTACTATAATTTTATAGTTTTATATTTATAATTTATTTCACTCTAAATTTTAGTTAGTTGTGCTTATATATTTATTTTTTGGTAAGTCTCGTTATTGTGTGTGTGCAAGTGACAACTGTGTACAAGAAAATCGTCCAATATTTGTGTGTGCCTTCAAATAATGAAATATTTAACACGAAAAACCTTTAGAAACAAACAAATGGAACACGCATGGGTAATTTGTCATATCCTCTTGTTTGTTGTTCAATTTTATGAAGTTACGATCTATTGAGGCCAGTTATTAATTATATTTTCTATATAATTTTCTTACAAAGGATTTATTTAAAAATAAGAAACGTAGAATGTACTAGAAATAAACGAGGAGTTTGTTGGATTCATCTAAAATGTTTATGACATTTTATTGTACCAAACACTGGACATATATGTTGTGTAACTTTGTTGACAATTTATAAAAAAATTATTATAAATTGATAGAGTTGTTGATCGTTGTACATTTTAGACTATTTGATTTTTTTACTCTAATCTTATACTATTATGTTTGATTTATTTCCATGAAACAATTATGTTCTTAGATAAAGTTTAACGGAAATGATTTAACAAAAAAGGTTTAATGTATATTTTTAGCTTTTATAAAACTCAGAAGTCAGAACTCTTTTTGCTTTTTAAAAGAGTATAGTTCCTTTATCCTTTTCACGAGTCAATGTAACATATTTATTTAACTAAAACAAAGTTTAACATTACAAGAAAATCCAATCGAATAATTCTTGGAGTAACTTTCAAAACAATATTTGTTTCGGATATGATTATTTAACACGGTTAGAAAATGTTATAATTTTTTGGTAAATAAAGGGAGTAATTTATATTAACAAAAAAATAAATAATAATAAATGGAGTAATTTTCATGTTTTTTCTTTTCTTTTCAAACGGAGTAGTTTGCTGAGATTTTAGTGAAATCATAGGACACCATACCCAAATGAGTTCATACCATTTTGCAATCTGTACTATTTATTTAGTGAAAAAAATAAACGTACAAAAGAAGACAACAAACACAAACAAACACATAATTCGAATAAAAAGGTGAAAACTACTCGACCAATTACAATCTTTGTTCTTGAATTATTTTACCATAGAAGATGAGCCTTTTTACAAATGTCACCTTAAATTAACCAGCTTCAAACTCGAAATCAACTCGCATAAAACCTCAAATCTATTTGACTTTTTGTTCAATTCTCATAAAATTTACATATTCACCGGAATTAACCAGTTCTAATCAACTCGCACAAAAACTGAAATCTATTTGACCTTTTAAAAAAAAAAAAATTATGGGAATTCCGGTTCTTTGGCTCGTAATTTCCCTTATTATCCGGAGTTAATTTTTAATTCATTCATATTTAAAAAATGCATCTCCATACCAATAGAAATTTGAAACCAGTGCACAAAAAAACCAATCTCATATTTAACTTCGTTGTTCTTAGATCCAACCTTTTATTTTTTTTTCATAGTCTTTTATTTTTTTGTTTTTATGTTAAAAGTATTTTCATAGTTTTTTCAAACCCTTTTTTACGTTCGGTCTTTTAGTGACTCAGTCTTTCTACTCTCTTACAAGTCAAACATGTAGAAACAATGCCAACAAACCCGTATTGAGTGGTCCGAGTGGGGTAAGAAGTGAAAGCATGAAGTGTTCTAATAACTTCAAGAAGTTGAACTTTCTTTCCTTGAAAGTTTATGACTGAGATATTTCAAAATTTATATGAATTTTAATTTTAAAATGATTATTATCCGTTATATCTTTTGATATATTCTAGTCCAACAACATCATTATCTTGTTTTTTTAAGCTTGTTCTTTATCATCTTATGTTTGTTTCTCTTTGGTATATATATGAATACTGTATTTTCAAAATTGAGTTTTTGTTATTTTGGAGTACATTCTTTAATATTGCACAACAAGCATAAGCTCGCACGATTGGTGGCGTAACTTATGATGGACCCCTTTTGTCTCTCACACTAAAGAAAATAATTAATGTAGCATATATAGAAGTAGAACACAGCTTATTACAATTTATAAACTAGATTCAAACCCGCGGTACACCGCGGGTCAATTGTTTTAATAAAATTTTATAAATTTTTTTGTTTATTTAATATTTATAAACGAAAAAATTCTATAAAAAACTTATAAAATAGCACACATGGCGGGTCAATTGTTTAAATAAAAATTTTGTAGTTTTTTTATTTATTTAATATTCATAAACAGAAAAATCCCATAAAAGATTTGTAAAGTAGCACACACTTCTACACTAAACCATTGAGGTATTACACTTCCACTTTAAATCGCCAAATTGACACTTTTTCTAGTTTACACCTTCAAAGTGGCGTTTTGTTTCACACGATATTTCTAATCCCGAAAACAATTAACACCAACAATTTTTTAATTGGAAAACGAAACAAAAAAGCCATTTTGAAGGTTTAAACTGGAAAAAGTTTCACTTTGACTGTATAAAATAGAAGTGTAATACCTTGAAAGTATAATTAAGAAATGTGTGCCACTTTGGAGATTTTTAATGGAATTTTCTCGTATATAAAATATAAAAATTGACCCGTATATACGGATTATTAACTTGTTTTTTTGTATACATGGATATCACGTTCAAAAAATAAACAAAAAAAATATTTATAAACAGTAAATAAACAAAAAAAAATTGTAAGCTAAAATTATACGGAAAAATACAAATTTTTAAACTATTATACACATGAGGTTCACTCTTCCAACCTATATAATATGACTTTGAACCATTGCCAAAAAAATTTAGTCAATGTGGAATGTTTAAATTATTTGAACTAAAGAACTGGATTATACCGAATAAATTTTTTTTTAATTTGGACGTCTAATAAGTCAAGTTTTCTGGTTATTCGTATTTAAAATTATTTTTATTTTTGTTATTATATGACTCTAAACCATTATCCAAAAAATTTAGTCAATATGGGATGTTGAATTTTTTTCTTTTTTAATTGAGTAATATATATCCGTTTTCAAAATTTTGAATTATAATATATGCAGAAAAAGTTAAAATTTTATTAATTCTATGTATTATATAATAATTCAAAATAATTTGAAAATAAGATCTGAAAAAGTGTTAGGAGAAGCATAATTTATTATATTAATATTGCAATATTATATATGGAAATAAATGATGAAGAGAAGAAAGAAAAAGATGTAAAGGTATGTTTGGATACAAAGATAAAATTATTTCTTTTTAGTTTAATCTTAATAGTGTTTGGAAACACCCCTTAAGATTGGATCTTTTTTAATAGTTTAGTATATGTCCGTTTAAAAAAAAGTTAATCACAATATATGCAGAAAAAAATATTACATTTTAATAACTATATATGTTATATAATAATTTAAAATAATTTAAAAATAAGATCTAACAAAGGTGATAGGAGAATTATAATTCATACTATTAATATTACAATATTAAATAAGGAAATAAATGATGAAGAGGAAAAAAAAAGATAGAAAGTTGTGTTTGGATACAATGATACAATTATTTCCTTTTTAATTTAATTTGTATAGTGTTTGGAAACACCCTCTAAGATGAAGTCTTTTTTAATAGTTTAGTAGAAGATAGATACGTTATATCTGAAGTTTATTTACAAAATATAATAAAACTTACTTTTAAGACTCTTTAACAGGATTTTATTACAGTGACATTCGTGTTTCTAGTTCTTGACTGTTTGAATTTAATAATAAATCTAATTATATTGTATATTGGTACTGTATGTATATATCTTCACCGTCCGATTAAAATACGATTTATGGATCACAGATGCGGTCTACGGTAGTACGGTATGTCCCACCAACAGCTAAGCAAAACTCTAGATCACCGTAGACACCGTACCATGAAAATTCTCCTTATAATTAAACGCGCTATTATATCAATGATTAGCAACAATATTATACTCTTCTAACTAAGAATCATCCAACGAAATTTATTCATTTTCGAGCATTATTCTAATATTTACATCCATTTTGCTCTTGTTTTTAACGTCCACCTCCAATTTGATATTATTTTCTAATAAGAATAATATTTCGTAATTATTTTAATGCTTTGTAATAAGATCAGTTTGTAAAATAAATACTCTAAAATACTAACGCTCTTTTATGTATTTTCCAGAATATAAAAATCTCATGCAAAATACAGTTGTACATATTCCAATAGAACAATCAATTCCTGATATAGAAATTTTTGGATACTTCTTTAATATTAAAATAAAAATAATTTAATATAGAAAATTCAATCTAAAAACTAGAAAACATTCATGTTTGTTTTGCTTTTTGGTTAAACTAGAAAACATTCATGTTAAACACCCATAATTTAAAACATTTAAAAACAACTCAAAAATCACATAAAGTTTCCAAAAAGTAAAAGAAGAAGAGAACATTCTCTTTTTTTTTTTATGTTATTTTTATTCTATTAATTTTTAAATATTTTATTTCATAACAATATTCATACCTCTTTTTCATCCTCTTTTCTCCTAATTTAATTAAGAAAATTTAAAGCTAATTTTTCCCCTCCAACAAGGAAAAATAAAAACAAAAGACCTGTCTTTGAATCCAAGTCTCTCTCTCTCTCTCTCCCCACACTTCATCATCTCTGCTAATTCCTTACTTTTTTCTTCTTTTCCCTTCTCAGTGTGTTTTCCTTTGATAGGTTATTGTTAAATCCTATCATCTTCTTCATTTTCACTACTCTTTCACCATTTCTTTTTTCCATCTCTCTCTCTTACTTTTGCTAATCTTGGTCTCTTCTTGAGCTTAAACAATCTCATTTCTACAGACTTACTTCTCGACTAAAGTTCTCATCTTTCTCCAGATTTTTTCACCTGAAAATTAGTTGATCCTCAGTGAAACAATCTGGGTTCTGCTTCTTCTTTTTTTAATGAGCTGAATTTGAAAGAATCAATCTTTTGAAAAAAAAATGAGATCGAAGTTTTGTTCGTTAGCTCTTGTTCTTGGACTCTTCTTCGTTTCTTCTTGTGATGGCTTTGCCGCAAATGAAGGTAAACTATTTTGTTAATTATATATTCTTGTGTTAATTTGCTTAAACCCAGATCTCAGATTTAATTGGTTTTTCACTCGATTGTTAGGTTTACTAAGAAAATGCTCGAAAAAATCTCATACCTTTTAGATTCTACAGTTTCTATGAATCTCTGTTTTAAAGTTAAGTTGGGATTAGTATAGAATTAGAATCTTAATCAACCTGAAAAATTATATCTTTTTTTTTTATAGATAAGATCAGTCGAATCTGTGAAGTTGAAGCTTTTAATTCAAAGTATAGATTTTTGGATCCTTTACTCTGTTTTTACTGTTTCTATTTCTCAGTTGAAGCTCTTAGAAGATTCAAGGAAGCTATCTATGAGGACCCTTTGGCAGTTATGTCTAATTGGAATGATCCCAATTTAGATCCTTGTGATTGGATCGGCATTTATTGTTCTCCATCTAAAGATCATGTTTTCAAGATGTAAGAATCTATGATCATTTTCTTCTTGCATTCTTCTATTGTTGTATTGTATCTGCAAAATCAGTTCTTTATGAGTAGTTTATGGTGAGATTGGCTTATGCTTATTATCTTGGTTCTCTTCCGTGCAGAAATATCTCGGCTTCATCGATAAAAGGGTTTCTTGCGCCGGAATTGGGTCAAATAACCTACCTGCAGGAACTGTGCGGTTTCATCTCTTTCTTGACATACTCACAAATACGTAGTTTGATGCATTGAGTTTTGGACTTAACATCTTTAACATGCTTCTGTAGAATCCTACATGGGAACATTCTAATTGGGACAATACCAAAGGAGATAGGAAAGCTAAAGAATCTCAAGACCTTGGACTTGGGAAATAATCGTTTGATGGGACCTATCCCAGCAGAGCTCGGGAGTTTGTCCAGCATCATAATAATGTAATAAAGATTCAACCTTTTTTCACAGTCAGAGTGATGCTTTCATACCATTTTAACAGATGAGTTGTGTTGAGACGACAATTTTGTTTCACATTTTTACAGAAACCTTCAGTCTAATGGTTTAACTGGAAAGTTGCCTCCAGAGCTTGGTAACTTGATGCACCTTAGAGAACTTCACATTGACAGGAATAGGCTTCAAGGAAGTCTTCTTGTTACTGGAGCATCGGGCTATCAGTCAAAAGTGTAAGTTTAATAGCTCAAGAAGCCAAATATGAAACAGTCTGTAGCTTCTGTCTATGATGGCAATGTTAATCGGGATTTTTTCATTCAATTCGTTAGGTATTCTTCAAATTCAAGTGCAAACTTCGCTGGTATGTGCAAGTCTTTAAAAGTAGCTGACTTTTCTTACAACTTCTTCGTGGGAGACATTCCAAAATGTTTAGAGTACCTTCCAAGGTATTCTTGTAGTCTTTGCTGTCTATACGAACTCTCGAAGTCTCCAATTTCGCCTAAGAGTTTCTCTTTTTACGGTCACTAGGAAAAGCTTTCAAGGGAACTGCATGCAAAACAAGGATCTTAAGCATAGACCTTCTTCCCAATGCGGTGTGTAAGATAGAAAATTTTCACTTCATCGACACATATGTTTGATTAGTTTTGGTTTTCTGAATGTGATCCCTGTTGCAGGTAATGCACAACTGGTCAAAACTCATGAAAGCCCAAGCGTCATCCCTAAACACCAGTCCGCTGAAATGGTGGCTAAGCACCACAGAGCATCAAAACCTAAGTGGCTTCTTGCTCTTGAGATAGTCACAGGGTCAATGGTTGGTTTGCTTCTTCTGGTTGCACTTTTCTCAGCAGTTCACCGCTGGAACAACAGAGCATCTCTCATCATTCCTTGGAAAAAATCTTCAAGCGAAAAGGAAAAGTTCACAGTCTACGTAGGTTAGTATCTTTCCAAAATTCTCCAACTTCCAGTACATAATCCATGCAGCAAAGAACTCAAAGGAAGTGTCCTTTTCCTTTTTTAATTACAGATTCTGAACTGCTGAAGGATGTTTCAAGGTTCACAAGACAAGAGCTCGAAGTGGCGTGTGAAGACTTTAGCAACATCATTGGTTTATCTGCAGATAGTCAGGTCTATAAAGGAACAATGAAAGATGGGTCTGAGATTGCGGTGATCTCTCTTTGCGTAAAAGAGGAAGATTGGACCGGATATCTCGAGCTCTATTTCCAGAGAGAGGTAGCTTCTTATCATGTTATTATCAACACCAAGTCATTTGGATAGAACAACCTGTAAGAAAATTCTTTTTTCCTGAGAGTTTAATGTCATTTCCGCTCTATTTCAGGTTGCAGATTTGGCTAGATTAAACCACGAGAATGCAGCAAAATTACTTGGATACTGCAAAGAGATCTCACCATTTACAAGAATGCTTGTTTTTGAGTATGCTTCAAATGGAACACTATATGAGCACCTCCACTGTAAATAATCTAACTTACCTCAGAGCTTTGTTGCATAATACTGTACTGTTTGGGCTAGATAACATTATTGTGGTAACTGTTTTGATGCAGACGGGGAAGCGGCTTTAGTATCATGGGCAAGGCGGATGAAGATTGTTATAGGCATCGCACGCGGTCTCAAGTACCTTCATATGGAACTTGATCCTCCATTTACAATTTCTGAGCTGAGCTCAAACGCAATCTATCTCACAGAAGATTTTACTCCCAAGGTAAGCTAAAGTGAGACCAGCTTGTTATCTGAGCAATACAATTAGCTAAGGTAGGCTTATGTTCACATTCTTTCCTTTTCTGCCTTTCTCTGATGCAGCTGGTTGATTTCGAATGCTGGAAGACGATTCTTGCAAGATCAGAAAAGAATTTGAGAAATATTAGTAGTCAGGGTTCTATATGTGTGCTCCCAAACGGAATGGAGAGCCGATACCTCGATGTATCGGGTAATATCTATGCATTTGGCATTCTTTTGCTGGAAATTGTCAGTGGAAGACCTCCTTATTGCAAAGACAAAGGTTTCTTAATTGAATGGGTAAGACAAGAAAAAACTATTCTCTAAATACTTGAAACTGAGTTAATTCCTTCTCTGTTTTCATCCCGGAATTGATACAGCGTTGTCTTTTTCACCATTTCTCTCAAACTTTGGGACTATTAACCAAATTGGTATAATGGTCAGAGGCAGCTTTTTCGTCTGGATGTGAAAGTCTCGACCTTTTTCACCTGTTTAGTTGAAAAAACCTCGAAAGTGGTTTTCGTTGCAAAAGTTTTGACCTTTTTACACATTTGTGGCATTGTGCAGGCAAAGGAGTTCCTTGAAGTGCCGGAGGCAATGACAGGATTGGTGGATCCAGAGCTGAAACATTTTAACCAAGAAGAGCTTGAGACGGTATGTGAAGTGGCAAGCCAATGCTTGAACCGGGATCCAACCAACAATAACAACAATAACAACAAGCCCTCAGTGCAAGAGCTATGCGAGACGTTGGAGAGTAGGATCAGTTTGTCAATTTCTGCAGAGCTTAGATCATCTTCTTTGGCTTGGGCTGAGCTCGCGCTTGACTCGTGATGAGAACGATGAATGAATGCTCTAACTAACAGGAAACCAAACCCTCTACTTTGTACATCAATCGACTGATTACAACATTTGATATTGTTTTTCCCCCCTCTGATCTTGATGAGTGTGTGTGTGTTCTTCTTACGTATTGCGTTTCTTCTTGATTAGTTTTGTGTTTTGGGTGTTCAAAGTGTTTGTAAAGGAAGAGAGGAACATAGAGTTTATGAAAGATTTTCTGTATAATTTGGAAATCTATGAAGGTTGAAGAATGTGCATATCATAATATGTAATCCAATAAATAGTAAGTTTGGATGATGTTATCTTTTGTTAAATAGCATTGGATCTATATTTCTCGGAAATTGAATCATTTTGAATAATGTTGGTGATCGAAATTATTTGGTTGAGATGTTTAGTCCCATGGATAAAGCCATAAACGCAAAAAAGAATGATATCAAATATCAGATGAGCTCGTTGACTAAGGAGTTCGCAGACTAAAAAGGAAGCTAGTTGACTTCCAAGGTATAAAACGACGTCGTGTGAATAGCATAATGTAAAGGCCCACATTTAGTTCCGTAAACAGAATTATATGGGCTTCTCGAGTCAATTAGGCCCATTATATACTATTCAGTTTTGTAGGAATTTTGTTTTTATTTTATAATTTACGAGGTTGATTGCTATCAAAGATTAGACAGACACGTATAATAGATTCCATTTTACCTTAAAATGGATAAGCAATGTTTCATTGACAATTTTATAACAAATTTTATTTTATTGCACGCAAGTATAGTACGTAAGAAAACAAAAAAATGTAACTTAAAAGGAACGTTACTTGTTAAATTTTGTTTTTTTTTTGTGGATATTGACAAGTAAAATTGTAAGTAAATATTCATCATGTCGTAGTATTGACAAGTAAAAAAGAACAAGTATATTAGATAATGTGGTCTACTCACATTAGATATTGGTTTAGTGAGAACCGGTTTGTACCGGATTGTTATAATTGCATATAAACTCTTTGTAACATTATTACGTTTAACAGAAATAGAAGATTCAATTCCAAATCTCGTTCTCTCTCAAGATGATCTTCATCTTCTT